>JAPSGF010000073.1:686053-953600 GCA_035772895.1 Perdix hodgsoniae
TCAAAGCCTCCTCCCAGTTTTATGTTGTTCATGCGGCTGTAAATGGATCTTGTCAGATTACTTATTGCTCCTTCATCTATTTTATATTCTCCCCTAGTAAAAGCCATGAATATTTTGTTCATCGGACAGAATATGGGTCAGCCATCAAAATCAAACAAATCATTCTGTGATCAAGCTATGATATTAACAGTTATTGGGAAATAATGGTGTGATCCAGGCAACTAACCACAAGAATTGACATAAAGATCTTCTATAATGTCGTCCACTTCTTCAGGCAAAGAGATGCAACATTCACTAGCTAGACTTTAGAATTATTTTTACAGTCCAGTAGAGATGTCGTGCTCAGCAGTAGATGCTGTAAATGTGGAACTAACTCTTTCTAGTTTTTCACGATAAAGAGATGGACACTTTTTGCACAGGTGAGCTGCAACATGCTTTCGGAAAAACGTATAAAGATATTTCCTAAATTTTTCACCAACGAACGCATAGATCACAGGATTGATACAGCAGTGGATCATTGAAATTGTTTCTGTCACTTGAATTGTTTTGTCCAGTCTGCTTTGGCTATCACAATCTGGAGAAAAAAAAGAAGTTTGAAATGTATGCACAAAAGAAGCAACATGGAATGGTGTCCAGAAGATGAAATAAAAAATCATGATGACAAAAATAAGTCGAACCGCCTTCTGTTTTTTCTCATTCCTACATCCCAATAATGTTCTTAAAATTTGAGAGTAACAGAAAATCATAATGATCATTGGAATGATAAGCCCCAGAATGTTCATCTTTAAAATGTAGGAGTGCTTCCAATTTATTAGGCTGTCTGCAGGGTAATGAGCACTGCATGTATACTGTGTATTTTCCTGTTGAGTTTTGTGAAATACTATCCCAGGAACAGAGGCAAAAAGAGCAACAGCCCACGTGACAGTGCTGGTGAGGATGCCGTAGGTAACTGTCCTAGCTTTTAAAGCAAACACTGCGTGAACTATGGCCAGATACCTGTCTATGGTCAGCAGGATTATGAAAAAGATGCCGCTGTAGAAGCCAAGGAGGTAAACACCTGAGAGAATCCGGCACAGCGCTTCTCCAAAAATCCAGTCGTGAGCAGCATAATAAGCCCAAAAAGGAAGAGAAAATACAAACAGCAAATCAGAAATGGCCAGATTGAGCAGGTAGATGTCAGTCATACTCTTCAACTTCTTGTATTTTACCAGGATAAGGATAACGAGAATGTTGCCTATGAAGCCAAATATCACCACCAAGGAGTAAAGTGGTGGCAGAAAATTTGCTGCAAAGTGCTTTTCCTCCGTTCCCATGCATGGTGCTGTATCACCATAGTCAAATGTTGTTGTTGGCATGTAACCCAAATCAATGGTATAATTCTCCATTGTGTGCTGCTCTGCAAAGGAAGAGAAGAGTGGTCAGCTGCAGGGAACTCTAGGCTTGGCAGGGAGGGAAATGAAACACAGCAATGGGGCTGGCCTCATAGTGCTAACTTGTGCTGCAGCCCTCACCCAAGGGGATCTGGGCAGCATGAAGACTTTGCAGTGACTGCAAAGTCACTCTGTCATGGGTAGAACAAAAATGCAGTTTGTGGCTTCATGGGAGCCTCAGTGCCAGTAGGAGCCATCTCTGGTGGAGCAGAAATGACCCTTCCACAGGGCACTGCCTGCACCCACCTGCTGAAGCTGCTGTAATGGCTGTTGGCGAGCAGCAAGTCAGTGGCGTTGGTCTGGGTTCCGATGGCAAAGGCAGAGTCCTCTTCAGAGGCTGGCTCAGGCAGGGGCCATGGAAATGGCTGGTCTTAGGTAACTCTGGAATAAAAGCTGTGTGCGGCCCTGTCTTGTGAGTGCTGCGCTGGACACGTTCAGCTGATGACCTGCAGGAATAATTGCAATCGAAAGAACAGGTAGGCAAACACCTTTTCAAGTGGCATAAAGGGTTTCATTTGCTGTCAGCATGACCTATAGAAACACTGTTAAGAAAAAAAAAAGTGATTTTTTCATTTCTCCTAGGATTTGTTTTAAGCTTCTATTCCAGTTTTTACAGAAATAACACCCTTGCTGAAATGGTTTGATTCCAGTTTGATTCCAGTTTTTATTGTATTGAAATCACAATTTTGATGAACAAGCTGTAATGTGGCAACTTCACAGTTGCATGGCCATAATCTAGGAACTGTGTCTGTTGCCCCAGTACTCTGTCCCTCTGATTTTGATTGGAGAGCTGTGGAAGAAGCTGGGCTTGCCTGGCTAGGAGCACCACCATCTCACAGGGCTGTGCAGCCCCTGGGGGACTTCTGCTACAGTGCCGACAGGTAAAGGCTTGAGAAGTGGGTGCCATCAAGCCTTTCCCTTCCTGATACCAAAACCTCCTCCTGTCCCAAATCCCTGGTAGGTCCAAGAGCCAGACAGATCCAGACCCAGATGCAGAAGTTTAGCTTTGTGTAACTTTGTCCAGGAGAAATTAAGAAGATACACTTTTGCACAGGCCCTTGGCGAAGTCCACAGAATACCTGCATATCTGTGAGAAGCAGGGAAGAGGATTTTCTGAAGACAGAGGAACCAGATGTGCTTCCCAATCAATTTGTGGGGGAGTGCAATTGATGCTTTAGGTATCCACTGAAATAGAGCTACTTGCTGTTGGGAAAAATGGCTGCTGCTTTTTTCCTGTATCATCATCCTGTATGACTACGTTTGCGAAGCATTGCATTGTTGTGGCAGAATGATTGCTGTTCTCTTGTCAAGGCAGCTGACTGCTCACAACACAGAAAGCTTCAGATACTGTGGCTGCCCCAGCTTGCTGTGTGACCACTCAGATAACTCAGCAATCGTCACTCCTTTCCTGTTCTGAACCCCACCGTGGCCTTCTTTTTCAGTGAGGTCTGTCCTCTCTCACTGCAGATGTCTTTTGCAGAAACCACACTCTGAAAGCCATTGCTTTTGTTTCTGCACTTGAGTTCTGCAAGACGAAATTGAGCTGAAGAAGCTCCGCAAGCCAAAATCTAGTCAGTGGTTAGAGTGACAATGAGGCTGCCCTCCAGTCTGCAATGAGGATGCTTCTTTAAATCATGTCTTCTCATATTTCTGCACGTGAGCATTTGTGCTGCTTTAAGAGCATCCTTGCTAGCTCTTGAGTACTAGCTATTATGAATACACTCCCACTTGTAGCTATGGGAGTGCCTAGGTGCTGGTATGGCTAGCAGACTTTTCCATGTTGAGGTAATTCAAGCTCAGAAGGTTCCTGGCCTGTTGCACTGACTCAGTCAGGGATGGTACATATTACACCAAGCTGAGCCCTAACTGGGGTTTGCACAGAATTTCTTCATGGAAATCACAGTGTTCGATAACTACAAGTTACAAGAGCACCTGCACGTGAATGGAGCCACTCATCTCAAAACTGAATGACCCACAAAGTTTTTTTCTCTTTTTTTAGGGCTGAAGACAGCATTTCTCCTTTCAAATATATAAAAGGCTTACAGAGCACTACTTGCCCTGACTTTGCTCCTCTCTTTTTCACAAGTTTGTCACAAAGAAAAACTAATTAATGAATTTTAGTCAGCTTAAAAGTGTGTCAGCAATATCTAGGGCACTTTACAATGAGAGAGAATTAAAGTGTAGCATAGAAAAAAAAAAAAACTGGAATCTAAATAAATAAAATAACAGCTACATCCATATAGCAGGCACTGTGAGAGATGTGGCCAATGTTCCCTGATAGCCGCTTTATTGATTTAACATTGCCTTGGTCTTTCTGGAAGGGGTTTCTGGACTGGCAAAACTACAGAGAAGCACATGCATTGACCAAAGACACCTAGGGAAGCAAGCATTTGTTCATACTTCTCTTGGGTTACCAGAAAAACCAAAGGAAAAGATGGAAGTACAAACTAAAACCTCTGAGCTGATATGAATGCATGATTTTATGTGATAGAAACCACAGAATTTCTTTCCAGGATATGTCTGGAGAATGACAGTCCCTTCCAAAATTAAACCTTGCTTTGGAAACTTCTTCCTCTTTTATAACAGCTGAGCATTAGAAACATCTTCTTTTTGGAACTGCTTGCTTGACACTTGATTAATTTTTCTATTCCTGAAGAACATTCAAGGAAAAAGTACATATAATGCTGGAAAAAATAAACAAACAAACAGGCTCAACTTGCTGTGAGTGCTCAGGATCCAGTTGTTCCCATTCCCCATTTGAATCAAACAAACAAAAACCAGAAAGACAGTCTTAGGAAAATTCTTAGATTTTCTGCAGTTGAAGCCAGCCTGTGTGGTCACAAGGCAAAAGAAGGAGGTTTTTTATCTAAATAGATGTCGAGTGAAAATAAGCTCTGGAGAAAGAGAAACTGAGACAGGTAATAAATACCCTCTACCAAATCATTACTATATGTGTAAGAGGGCTCATTTCTTTTGTAGGCTGAGTCCTATGCTAGTCCTTCTGTTTGAATTTTCTTTTCAGAATCTCTGCTTAAACCGATTCAAATAAAATACTGAATCTAGAGAAATCCAAACAACCGCTGCTGTCACAACCATTCTGAGGATGAACTGGAGTATGAAAAAGTAGCCTGGAGTGAATGAGATTCCCAACAAATATCATGGTCATCCTGCCCTCCCCATGTTACTGCCATAAGGGTCACTCCACAGAGAAGTTCAAGACCACTACCCAGGTGGTGCCAACTCTTCCTGGCAAATGACAGTGGAATTCTCCCATAAAAACAATTGCTGCTATTAGCTACATACTTAATACACTGAAAAGGGGAAAAAAAAAGAAAGAAAGAAAAAAAAAGGAATAGGTTTGTATTCTTATAGTATGGTAGCTTTTTTTTTTTTTTTTTTTTTTTTTTTTGACCAACTCTCATTTATCAAAGCAGAAGCATGAATAGTACAATTCCAGAAAGATGATGATGAACTTCATTCATGTAAAACCTCATTAAAAGGAAATTGCAAGCTATATCATGATTGACCATTAAACTGGTATCTACAGTTGAGACAGGGAGTACAGACTTTCAGAGACCAGCCCAAAGAGGAGATAATCCCAAAGAGTCTTTTATAACATGATAATAAAAGCACCTTTAGCAGATTAAATACTTGAATAACACAAAGAAAACAAACCAGACTGTGATGTGATACTGATGAAGAATAGTATCCATATGTATCTGATAGAATCAGACGTGGCTAAGATTTCAAAAGGCTAGAAAAAAATGAAAAGGATTTGGTGTCTGATCAGTTTCTATCAGAGGAATCTATTTGCAAGCTATGGATCTCCCAGGACAGTTTGAAAACCAATTAAGTTTAAATTACAAAAAAAATATTATAATTTTCTCTATTATTTGTCCACTTCAATTCTCTGCTCTCACATTAACCTTATCCTGAGCTATAAGCAAGACCTAAGGAGACAACGTGTCTGCTTAAATGGCAGCTCTGCTCTCACTGTCATTAGACACATATATTTCCCCACTCAACAAATCTGTATCTCTATATACACACAAATTAAAAAAAATGAGCTACTCACAGGTTTATCAAGCTTGCTTTATCAGACTGTGTCGTCGTCTTCTTCGTGAACAAGCGTATAGTTAAACCCTATATCTGAAAATAGGAAATAGAACTTCCTGTGTGATCTATTGCAAAATATTACAAGAATCAAGGGCACAGTTCTTCTTTTCAGAAAATGAACAGTATTCAGCTGTGTTAGGATGAAGGGGGTGTCTCCTTCTGCACCAACTGAAATTCAGTATCTGATCTAGTGCATCTCTACCAGGTAAAGGCAAGGTGGCTTCATTCAGGAAAACCATGTTCTCAGGATAGTATTTGTAGCTGCTCTAAACACTTCTGCTACTCAATAGAAAGTACTATGAAATACCTGGCATTTAGCATGTGTAATTTTAAAATTAAACTCAGATCACAAAAAGGTCTGTTGAAGAAACCCACCAAGGTATTCTTCATGTATGTTGTCTTTTACTGACTTAAATCTGATCACTAGGGAAGAAGATCTGGTAGGCAAAATTAAAGACATTTATACCATAAATATTATGTTAGCATCACACGTGCCTCTCACAAGTCTTGTGGAGAGAGACAAGCTTGGGGCCTGGAAGCAGCATACCTGTGTTCACACTGAGACTTGCTGGAGCTGCATAGGTCAGGCTGAAGTAGACCCTCTGGTGATAGAGCTGCCCTCCTTCCAGCACAAGACCAGCTCAAGCACTCTGCACCACGCTATACTGTGGGATACAGACCTCTCCTTGAACATCTCTTGTAATTTTGGTAAGTCATTTATAATGATCTTGCAACCACAAGATCAGAAGAGGGCAGAAACCTGCAGCTCATTCCCTTTTTGATGTGGTGGCATTGCAGGGTTGAAAGCAATAGAAAGAAAGAAATGGAACAAAGCATGCTTCAAATACATGTCATGCATATTTTTTTCGAAATATTTGTACTACCAACATCTTTGCACACCAACTTCAACAACTGTGTAGGTAATCACTAAAAATGAGAACCGATGATTAATATGGCCACTCGATGGCTTCCTGGAGAGTCTAAGTTTTTAGAGCAAAGTATACATTTTTCCTACCACTTTTAACAGCAACTGTTGACTATTCTCTTTGAGACTGCTGCGTGGCTTCCTGCAGTATTTCTGAAAGACTGTAAGGCTGGATTTTGCTACAATTTGGATTTTGTGTGGTTTTTTTTTCCTAGAAAATCTACATGGATTTTAAGTAGTGATAACCTGGCCACTGATGTTGCAGAGATTACAGAGAGCTGTGAGCAGTAGCAGAAAGCATGCCTAAGCAAGGCATTAGGAAGGATAATTTCCGTAGTGGTTGAAAGACAAAAATGTTTCCTGTTGGTCTGGAAAGGGGTGTGCAGATTTTGCTGTAAATACAGAAAAAATGCAGAAAAGCTTCAAGCCTGAGCAGGAAGGGACTTCCCTACAAGGACACAGTGCACAGCAGGGAGATGCAAGCCACATTTTTTTTCTATCTCATTTCCCTCTGAGTCACTGCCTGAATTTGAAGTCATGGTTTTTTGGTTTTTTGTTGTTTTTTTTTTTTACTATTTCAGACATCTCTTTCTATTCAGTGCTGGCTGCTAATGCAGCAGGTTTTGTTGTTTTTTTTTTCAGTTGAAACACCTGTGGGCTGCTATCTTCAGTAAAGATCTGCTTAGCTGGCAGGATCAGAAATCCCGCCTAAGGCACTTCTCCTCAGTGGTCTCTAATAGAAGGGGTTTGTCCTGTCTCTTGTGAGTGGGACTTCTTTGAAGCTCATTGTCCAGGGCCTATGGGCAAGTATAATTGTATGAACTACCAGGGGGAATCCTTGACCTCTTCTCTCCTTGTCTTGAGACACTGGCACTTCCTTCTGTGTTTTTCAGAGGCTTTCAGGAGTCTTCTTTTTGCTTGCACTGTCAGTTTGCCCAAGTAAAAAGCAGATACAACTGAAATGAGCAGAACGGACACATAAGTGATGGCAGAAGTTGTAGAAATCTACACCTCCCAAGCAAGAGACAGAAAAGACTTGGTTGTACAAAGAACCCCCTATGTAGACAGTACTTTCTATACAGATGTGGGCAAAAGAAATGTGTACAAACTGCAAGCATTCATTGACAGATTTGCTAAAAGATGATGAATCTCAGGATTGGACAAATTCCTGTCTTCATCTTCTCTCTTACACAGATCAGTAAGAAAGACTGCAGAAGAAGTGTTCATTAGACTTACATGCTAGCTTCATAACCTGTGAGGTTAGCAGGGGTCTTGAGCTTGTTATAATGGTCTTGCTGGATTCTTGTGTTGAGGATTGGTTGACTCATGACTCAGAGAATGAAAGCACAGTTTTGCACATGCTGTTTTGAAAGTTGTAATTCTTCATGCTTCCAGTCTCAGTGCTCAGACTGAAAACAAGCAGACAGTGTTTTCAAGCTGCCTGAACTCCCATTGATCCAACCTTTGAAAAACAGACACAATTTGTTTCCACAATGGGAGAGATGGAAATAGTTCACAGCTGGCAAAAATATTAGTAAAATTACAAAGCAGACCAAGTAGAAGTCATGGAACCTCAGCTGTTTGCCTCATAAACCACAGCAAAGATTGAGGATGGCCTTGCAATTCATCTCATACTCTACGCAATGTGAAAGGAGATATGTTGACTTCAGTTCCCGTTTTTAAGAATTTCAGGCAAAGCGGGAAAATATGAGAGGGGAACATGGGTACTGATAGAGTTACTTTCCTATTCCCCTGGTGTCCTTCAGCATGTGTTTTTATGGTGAAGGTGAGTGAAGTAGATTTTTCATGTTGAAAAAGTAGTTCAGTAAACACAGTACTGAGTCCTTATGTAGTCCTGTGGTGGTTTTAGCCCTGATGGACAGCTAAACATCACCACAACTGCTCTTTCCCCCTCCTCAAAGGAAGTGCGGGGAGAAAATATGATGGAAAAGGGCTCAGAGTTTGAGATAAGGAAAGGGAGATCTCTGATCAGTTACTGTCTTGGGCAAAATAGACTCAACATAGGAAGACTAATATAATGTATTGCCTGCTACTAACAGATTAGAGCACCGAGAAACTAAAAGAAAACTAAAAACAGCTTTCCCCTGTCCACTCTCTTCCACCTTCTCCTCCTAGGCAGCCATGGGAATCAGGGGCCGTGGTCAGTCCATAACATTTCACTGACACTCTTTCGTGGTCACTGCTGCTGCCTGCTTCTAGTCTAGCATGGGGTGCCCAGCATGGGATGCCATCCTTCCTGAACCGCTCCCACTTGGGTTTCCGGCAGACTGCAGCTCTCCAAGCACTCCTCTAACACGTCTCCACATTATAGGGCCCAGCCTTTAGGACTCAATTACTCCAGCCAGGTCCTCAGAGGCAGCATCTCCCCCAGCCCTCCTGCCTGCGAGCTCCTCTCCACGGGTTGCAGCTCTGACCTGGAGTTTACTCCTGCAAGGGCTCTCCATGGGCTGTACCTCCTCCAGGCCTCATCCACGGCCTCCTCCATGGCTAAACATGGAGATCTGTTCCACATGGTGCTCCTGGGCTGCAGGGAGACAGCTTGCACATCTGTGGGCCTCTCCTGGGCTGCAGGGAGCTTCTGCTCTGTGTCTGGAGCACCTACTGTCCTCCTACTGCACTGACCTTGGTGCCTACAGGGCTGTTTTTCTCTTCACTTTCTCACTCCTCTCTTTCAGCTGCTTTAGTGAAGCAGTTTTCCCTTTCCGTTTGCCCTCACAGGCAAAACCAGAGTTGCTCATGGCTTAGTTCCAGCAGTGGTGGGTCCCTTGTGGAGCAGCTGGAGCTGGCTATGATCTGACATGGGAAAACTGCTTGGCTCTGTTCACAGAGACCCCCAGCTGCTGAAACCTTGCCAGGTTAACCAGATACAAGCCCTTGAGTGTCCCCATCCGCAGCAGCCCTTAGCAGGCGTTCTACTGACTCTCCTCATACTTTCAGGGATAGGTCTTGTGGCAGCTTTGGTTGAGCACAGGGAGGAAATTGCACACAAAAGGAAATTGCAAGGTTTATAGTAAGTAACTGTTTCAGTTTTTCAGTGTAGTATTTGTTAGTAATATGTTGATAATGAAAACCCTACTCTGCCGTTGCTGTGCACAGTGCTGTGCTCCAAACTTTTGCTGCATTATTTGCAGATGCACATGTACGAAGTTACTACATAATCTCCTCTTGAGATGCCTAACTTATAAAAATTTAAAGCAGCCACAGCTCATAACCGTCCTTGGAGAGACCTGATTTTGGTCTTTGCCTTGATCCAAGTGACAAGCTCCCCTTTTATGCAGTTCTTTCTGCTTTTAGGTAAGTGGCATAAACACTGAGCTACTTCCTGAAAAGGAAAATGGAGACAGCCACCTCCCCTTTACTGGTTCTACTTTCCTTGGTTTCATTCCATACTTCTTCAAAGTACAGAGAGCAGGCTCTCCCATCAATAGCTGGTAATCAACCGGTTAGACTAAGGGCTCCCTCTATAGTCAGTAGACAGTGGTGAGTATTCACAGAGAACCTGCCTTTTTGTTTAGCTATTCCACCTTAGGCTAGAATTGATCACCATATGGAGAAGTCTCCCCTTAGTGATAGAAGGAACCTAGACAGAGTTCAGACAGCTGACTTCTGCACTGATAAAAGTGGGCTAGATGGTCTAATCAAATGTTTCCAATAAATTGAATAAAATCTTAAGGGCTTTTGGTGACAAGAAATCATTTTTTGTTTTGGAAAAGAGATCTAGGGAAATATTTTAGATTTGCTGTTCTTTGGGTTGAGGTTGTTTTTTTAGCAGATAAGGCTGATAATTCTGTCTACATCCTCTATGCTGTCTACATCCTCTGCTGAAGAGAAAGAGACCTGTGCTGCAGAGATAAAGGCCAATTCTGATGATGAACCACAACAGATGCAAGAACAGATTTACTGAGTCACTATGAAAAGTGCAACCCTACATATGGCTGTGAAAACTGTATGCACTGTATGTATCATGCAACAGAAGTGAGGCTGTGAAGGCCATACTCCTCTTTTTTTATGTCCTCATAGTGGTGCAGGTGTTCAAGAGGAACTCTGCTTTAGAAGAGCTAAGGAGATGCACAAAAGCAAAATATGGTTGCTATTCATGGCATATGAAAATTGCATTGTCATCTCCTCAGGAGTCTTTGTACTTCCACAAAGCTTTGGGGCATTTCACAGGGCCCTGGAAAAGCAAGACTAGACAACTGAAATGTAAGTTAACTAGGAGCTGAACACGTTCCTAAGATATTCTGAGTCGCAGAGAACACAAAGAATTATACGAGGAAACATCTATTCAATATGATGTGAATCTCTTGGTTACACAAATGACAATGGCTTGGTCAGCCTGCAGGAGCCATCAACCCAGCTGAGGAACTTACTATTTGAGGTTCTTTTTGCTGTACTCCACTAACGTGCAGGCTTTATTTAGTGTATGCTGTCCAGATCCTTTTCAGATTGCAGAATTTTGTTCTTACTCTCATAACAGTGTCTCTAGTCCTGTTAGGGTAATATCTAATTGATTCACAGATACTACAGTATTTGTCTTCTCACAACATTTATGAGATGAATCCATACAATTATTTCCATTTTGCAACTAGGTAGGGGAAGCACCAAAATTATAATAATACTCTCAAGCATCCAGCCATTTATCATGGAAACCTTGTTTTTCTTCCAAAGTGAAGCATTATGCAGGGGATTGGTTACTATTTGTTGTAGCTGTATCCCCAAACTTCCAATTCTTAATCTTCACCGTGGGGCCTGAAACATAATGATCAGGATGAGAATTTTTGGGTGAAACCTAGGGAACAGACCAAAAAAAGAACACCTAGTGATTGGGTTGTATTACCTGCCATCTGATCTTGGGGAGCCTGTGAATGAGGTCTTCCTGCTTCAGATGCAAGAGGCATCACACTCACAGGCTTTCACCTAGATGGGAAATGCCAGCTGCCCAGATATCTGCTAGGAAAGCAAAATGGTGGGCTGCAAGCACTCCTGGAGTGTGCTGAGGATGGTCCAGATATTAGACAAAACAACCAGAGGAGATCATTGCAGAGGTTAAAACTGAAGGCATTTTGGGCCATAGTGGTCATGCCACATAGACTCTGTGATCTTGAGGAAGACAAGCTTGACAAGAAGCAAAGTCAGGACACTGAACTTCAGAAGAGTGAATTTCAGGCTGTTTAAGGAATTACTGGATGAGATCCCCTAGGAAGCTGTCCTTAGAGACAAAGGAGCTGAGCAGAGATGGCAACTCCCTTCCAGTGCAAGCCATTCTATTATTCTGTGAATGTGAGGAATGAAACCTCAGAGGCCACCTGCGTAAATCTAAGTGGAAAGGGAAGTTGGTTAATTTACATGCTAGGAATAGACATCAAGGGTAGATATAATAAATGCATGTCTATGTGCCTAAATCCTGTGGTGGACCTTGTGCATGCCCTGTGACAAGCCTGCAGACTCTGGTGGTATTTCTGACACCAGACCAGGCATTTCTGAAATGTAAGTCATCCATGATTTTGCTTTGCAGGGCTCTTCAATGAAGCTGAGTCTTACAGACAAATCCAGCCCCAGAAAGTTTTCAGTCTGCTCAGAGACTGGCTTCATACTGCTGTGCACCTGTCTGGTGGAGCCTGCTTTCCTTCTGAGAAAATACTTCATGAGGAGTTCAGCAGCCCAAAGCCAGCCTGGTAGCCATGTTACACTGATTAATAGACATGATGAATCTGATCCTAATCATTTCCCAAGAGATTTTATTTACAGGGTGGAGATCCCATTTTCTTAGCTTTTGTAGATAAAATACAAGAAAACACAAATCAGCAAACCCTCCTTTCTCACAGTCTAATGCAAACTAACCACACCACAGAATATACCACACTGTGCTGTTCTTTGTCCTCACAAACTGTGGATCACTGTAGTAACTTCTGCCCTACACTGCAGTAGATTTTATCGCCTTCTCTCTCTCGGCTAATTACTGTCTTGTAACAAGAATGGAACAGCTGGCTTAGAGCTTTTTGCACAAATGAGACATTTTACACTTGCTCTGCTAGCTGAAAAGTTGTGTATAAGTTGTGCTACGGTTATCACTATTAGCAAGTATGATATGAAGGCAAGTCCGTCTGTGTTGGTAAAGCTCAGATTAGGTTGCAATTGTTCTATGCAGTGCAAGCATATCAGTTTGTAGTTCTTCTTGAAAGAGATTGTGTAAATGTTAAGACAAACACAAGCCACAAATAAATGATAAAACTTCAACTGAAAAGCCATCTGAGCAACAGAATTGAAAGGAAAAGTGTTTTTTTTTTTTTGGTGTTTTTTTTTCTGCCTAAGTTGTACTAAAATATGCCTATCCTAAGTAAAGCTTAAGAGGATCTTAGCAAAAAGTTTGTATTTCCTGAACTGCACTTGGATTCACCTGGAATCTCAAAACCAAACCATCCCTGGCATGTTTATTTGGGGAATTAATGTCTTACGTGTTCCATCTTATGAAACTTGAAGTCAGAATCTATTTTCAGTATGACTACCATTTATTGCAGGATCTTAGAATGGTTTATGTTGGAAAACACCTTTAAGATCATCTGGTTCCAACCCCCTGCTATAGACAAGGACATCTCCCTCTAGATCAGGTTGCTCAAATTCCCACCTAGCTTGTCCTTGAATGCTTCCACAGAGGGGGTATCCACAAACTCTGTTTCAGTCTCTCACCATCCTCAAAGTAAAGAATTTCTTCCTAATATCTAGTTGAAATCTACCCTCTTCCAGTTTAAAACCATTTCCCCTTGTCCTGTAGCTACATGCTCTTATAAAAAGTTCCTACCCAGCTTTCCTGTAGGCCTCCTTATCCTCAAATAAATTACTGTCTGATAGTTTTTCACACCAATGGGGGATCATTTCTTATCTCCCTGTTCATGTGTTAAGTGCATCAAACATGCAATGCCTATGCAGTGATCACCACCAACACTTCCTACTACTATGCAGTACTCTCCACCCACCCAGTTCATTGAAGAGGCTGTCAGATAGGCCCAAACCCCACAAACATGTTTATTCACTGAAATTAGAAGTTTATCCTGATTTACCTCCTAATGTTTTCTCTGACTTAGAGAAAAGCCTAGAAAACTCAGGGCCAGAGGTTCTGAATGTCAGCTTACAGCTGGGAAAAGCCATTGTCAGACTGCTGTGACAAGTGAAAACAATTTAGCTGTTAGCTTGAGAATCAGGGTGAGAAGCAAAAGAAGAAGATGACCTATTAGGATGGGAGATGTACTGACCAGTAATCACTGGAGCATGGTCAGATGGGTGAGAGAAAGACCCGTCCCTCCAACTCAAGAGAAGGAAAGGAACTCACAGCAGGGAGAGAAGCCAGAAGGTTATCTATGGGTCACCAGAGTTTCAGCAGACCTCTGAGATTTTCAGATTCTCAATGAAAGCTGAAGTCAGGCAAGCTTAAAAATTTAGTGGTGTTATGAGGTCATTTCAGCAGAAAACGGTAAACCACTGAAAGTTTTGTATTTTGTCCCTGGCTTAATTTATCTTTTTAACACTGGCATCAAGGGTTGAAATACGTTATACAAATGCCAGTGAGTATCAAGTCCATCACTGAATTCAGGGATGGATCTCAAACATGACAGAACCTGGCTTTGAATTGGCCACCATACGCAGACCTGTGAAAACTCAAGCTTCCAGGGTGAGGCACATTTGGCCACTCATGTTCAGTTTGGGCATCCCCAGGGTGCTTCCATCTCTCTTCAATCTGCCCATCGAGGTGCTGCATGTTGTCTTGTCTGTGGGGCAAGTGCAATGCTCGCTTCTCTGTTAGGGATTTCAGAAAAGGGAACACTCTAAACACAAATCCAAGAATTTAATGATGTCATTCATAACAATATTAATAATACTAGTAGTTGAAATTATACCTGCTCCCTAGTTTCTACCCCTCTTCTAAGTGTAATGCTTACTCTTCCATTGCTCTTCTAAAACCTAAGGCTGATGGCCAACTATCTGTAACTACTGTCTGTATAAAAGTTGTGGCTGTGTCTCACAACAGTAAGCAGAACTAAGACAGATTAAACATAGCCCTCTGCTCAGAATAACCACTCCTGCAGCTAAAGCAAGCAACCCAAAGCTTCAGGCAGGTCAAGACAAGCTCAGGTGAAGTCAACCTGGCAAGCTGCACAGCCAGCACAAGGGCTGTGGTTGGTACTGGCAAGAGCAGTACCCCATCTCTGGGCGGGCTAGAGGACTGCAGAAGACAGTCCAAGAGTGCAGCCTCCAATTACAAGCTTACAGAAGTCTCTCAGTAGTATTTTTTGTCCTAGGAAGATAGAGGAACTCAGCCATGCCTCTGCTTCTTCCCTTTACACTCACCAGCCCCTACTCCCAAGAGCCTGCAGCCTGCAGAGAAGTAAGGAGTAATGAAGGTCGGCTGTGGGGCAGGGCTGGGGAGAGGGGCAAGGTTTATCTTTGGTATGTTTGCAGCAGAAGAGAAATCAAGATGCTAGAGAGCTGTGAAAGGAAGCAGTCCTTAGGAGTGGGAAGGCTGTGCTGAGGGAAGTGCCCTGGAGGGATGAAAACGGGGTTAGGTGAACCCTGACAGGCTGAAGTTTCTGAGTAGGAAAGTTTCTGAACAGCTCCTAGAATTATGTGCCAAGTCAGAACTCTGTGTTCCCACGTCCTGCTCGGAGATGAGTGGGTTGGTCTTTCACCATACAGTGCTATCTTTTACCTTGGATTTTTGAAATGATAAGGGCACTAACAGAGAATGAGGAACAAGCAGGTGAGATATTGAAACAGGCTGGCATTGCAGCGCCTCAGCTTGTAAAGCGGCGCATCAAGGGAGGCAGGAGGGAAGTGGAGGCAGCAGCTAGCATGCTGCAAGCCATGGGGAGCCTGGAAATGGGGTGGTTCTGGAGGTGCAGCACCAGGTCTAGAAATGAGTGTGCAAGTGTTAGCTTGTCTTTAGCACACCTTACTCAACAGCAAGAAAGGCAGTGAGATTAAAGATTGCCCTTTGGGCTTGATGCTGTTCCTTCTGTAGGCCTGAGGAAATGGATTTGGAGGGATTTTTTCCCCTCAAAATGCAAGTGCTCAGGTTGAAATCTTTCTTCCATGTTATTTTTAGAGACCCTGTGCTGGGTTCTACTCAGTTGATGGCACTATCTAACTTTTCCTGAATACCCATTCCACCCACAGGCTCAGAGGCTTCTTCATGAGTCCTGTGTCACACAACAGTGATGCTCATGTCCCTTTCCTGCTGGAGAACCCAAGTGACTTTCCAAAAGAGACACTTTTGTGCACAGGTTGTATTATGGAGGGAAATGTGTTTATGTTGTTTAATTGCAGGAGCATCTGTCCTAGGACCATGACCAGCAGCTGTATGACCATAGCTCTCAGCTGCTAAATAGGCTTGGCACAGCAGAATGATCTTTTGACTGCACAGGTTCTCCTTTGCACTTCTTTGTGCAGTTCTCTTATACTTTATTTGTTCTTAAAATGTGATCTTTCTGAGCACCTAAAACATTTGGATGTGTTGCTGCACACTGCCAAATGCTCTTGGGCTTGAATAAGGTCAGGCTTTCCTGTCCAAGTGTGAAGGGGATTGCATTACAAAACAGCAAAGAATATGAAACAGGAAAGTGGAGGATTGTGAAACCTTACATAAAAATCAAGAGGTAGAAAGTTCAAAGAGGTACTCACACATTTTACAAACAGCTAGGTATTGCTACCAAACATCAAAACTGATACTTGGCACTTCAGCTGGCAATCTGCCGTCACCTGCAGGTGTGACAGCTCCATCCTTGGCAAAATGGCAAGTGCTTTTGTTGTGCAGCATCTGATTGGATGAGCTGTTCTAGGGGCAGCAGTAATTACTTTATTCCATCTCTCCAAAGTAATGGTTAGCTTTCAATTAATTTAATGGAACAAGATTGGGATATATATTCCCGTTGCCACACAGTTACAGGAAATCCAAGCAACATCAAATCCGAACATACCTTGGTGCTTTTGCAGTGGTGTTTGCTGCTTCTGACATCTCAGCACGTGAAAACTGCTGAGTTTTCCAGCAATTTGGTTCTGTGTAGATTGCTAAATTCTTTTACCAGCTTTACTTGGTGACATAACCCTTCAAATGAGGAAATGCTGCATCTACTACTTACCTTATTCCAAGAGAATATTATGCCTGCAAAAGAGGGCAGATTTCTGTTGACAAGTTTCTACCTAAAACAAATGTGTAACTGCGGAAATGTCAGTACCAGCCCTGCATGGTACTGTGCTAGTGTAGAACTACACCTTGGTTTTGATCTGACAGTGCTGTTACCCAGAACTGCTTCAGAGGATAGAATGCAAAACTTCTGGACATCAAAAATGGATTTTCTTCTTCAGAGAAGAGATACAAAGCATCTTGGTGTAGGTGACGTGATGCTATATGTGTGTCTCTCCACTCTGTTATCCCAAAGTAGCTCCTTCTTTTATTCCTTTTTGCAGCCACATTAGACAGAGAATGAGCCTTCTGAAGGGAAAAGTATCCTGAGGACCTGTGGTTGTGTTCTCTGAGGGATCAGCGGTACCGAGCTGCACTTCAGGAGAGGATGGGGCTTTGGATTTCCCCTTTTGGTTTCTTAAATACTTGGCTTCATACACAGCAGAGGAAGAGGAGGAGGTCAAGGACAAGGATGAAGAGGAGGAGAAAGCTCTGCAGTAAGTCCAGCAAAACCTACTGTTAGTCTTCTTTGTTTAAGCCTTCACATCTCACTTGGGCTAAATTCTGCTATTACCCTTCTCCCCACCTGATTTCCATGTGAGCTAGCAAAAAAGAAAAGTAGTAACACCAAAGAGTTTGTCCCTTGTCTTGCAGGGGGAGAGCCCTAGTCTCCTGCAGAAAGCATTGCTGTATTAGTGATGCAAGCGTCTTTGGCACATTTTAAGTTCACGCTCAAAGAATTTTGTGATGGTGATGGAAAGAAGTGTGCAGGTCTGGGGCATGGCGGGTGCGTACTACTTTGAATGACATAGCAGTTCAAAAGTGAGCATTTGAACAACTACAGTGCTTTTGACTGTCTTGTCTTTACATGATTTGAAATTTAGCAAGATGAACACTTACGGAAAAATAAGAATTGATTAACATCACCTGTTACTTCTTATCAATTCTTGTGAATAACAAGATAGCAGATAGGATTTAATCCCACAGTATAAAAACCTTTGAATACCATCGCTAGCTAAAAGCAGTCTTTGCTTTGTGTTGGCCTCAAACCTGTTGTGTATGAAATGATCATTTCCTTGGAATCTAGAGGCCTTGGAAGTGCAGGACAAATCCAAGGGGACTTTGTATCCGTGAAGGCAGCTCCATCAGGCTGTAGGTTGTATGCAGCGTGGATCAGCACTGTGGGTGTTCTTAGCTGGCTCTAACAGGTAGCATTTTTGCCATCTGAGATGCATGAAGCAGCTCATTGGGAAGGGGTCACTGTGTGAGAACTGGCCAGAAACAAATTTCCTTCTTCCCTTCTTCTCAAAATACCAAAGGAATGTATAAAAAACCAACCAACAAACAAAAAAACACCCTATTCTTCCTTCCATTTTTATCTAAAGTATCAGTTGGTGAGGTAGTAAATGGCACAGAACACTTCAAACAGAAATACTGCAAAATTCTGACCACAGGGGAAAAGAATCTGGCCTGATGCTGGCCCAGGTATCTTTTTAAACATCAAAGAGTCTGTGCAGTACAAAAACCACAGCAATATGTAAACAGAGTTTTTTGTTTATACACACCTAGAAGTTTTCCGAGAAGTAAAAATACAACAATGAAGATGCAGTGCATTTCTTACCCATTGAGAAGTAAAATCATCAAATGTTAATTGTACTGTTGGCCATAATTGAATGTTTTGTATGCTAAGTAACTAATGGCAAGAACCCTCTGACACTGAAGTTATAAAGGTTTTTTAAATTCTTCAGAAATACAAAACAACAATTATGTTTTCAAGAGGAAACCTACAACAGAGTAAACTGATTATATTTTTATTGATATAGAAAATACAGTCTTTGAAGATTCAGGGTGTGTTTTTCTCACAGTTTAGAAAACTTGAACTCATTTAACTTTAAAATCTTTGTTCACAGTATTATTACTTCAATCTAAATGACATTTTTTCCAGAGTGAATTTTTACTGGGATTTTGAAAGCAAATTTTGCTCAGTAGGGAACTGGAGATGAGACTGACCTTGCTGAAAACTTCCAGGGCACCTCTGAATTCCATCTGATGTATTTTGCAGGATACTAGCACAAAAATCAGTAGCAGCATCCTTTCTTGGTCTTCATCTAAACTTATCATTAGATAAGAGTCATTAGAGTCATTAGAAAACCTTTCAGTGGCTGAGGCAATTAAGATGCAATTAAAATATTTATTCAAATAAAACATTTATAAAAAGGCAAAAAATACACATGAGAAAAAGTGAAAGAGCCTATCTGCTATGTGCCATTCTGTGACATTTACACTGAACTGCAAACCCTGGGGAAAGGGATTGGAGGCCCCACGTCTCCAGAGATGGCACATGGCCAGTTTGCTTTGATGGGGTTGTATTCAAGAGTATACCTCTGTGCATGGGTGGTATAGGGGCACATGGCAGTGTTGTTTTGCTGTCTTCAAAGATGTGGCCACCAGAAGCTGCTGTGGGTGGCAGCACACCAAAGTAACGTGGCAGAGCCCCAAGCAGAAGGCCTCTTTATCTGAGAGATGAGGCAGAGGGGGGACCATCACTGGTCCCTCTTTGCAGCGTGAAGCCATTCTGTACTTGTTGCCCACCTCTCAGAGGAGTGTACCACCACCCCTGTCCCAGGAAAGCATGGACTCGTGTAGGAAACAGCTTCCACAAGGCAGAGTATAGCTGGGGTGAGGCAGAAGCAATGGTTGCAGTGGGGGAGAAAACAAGCTGGAGAAGAAGCAATCTGTTTGCTGAAATATACTGCAAGAGCGCTAAAACCTAATTGAAAATCACCCCGTGGCCAATGTGCAGGGTTGCTCTTTTACACCGGTGCTCTTTGAAAACTCACACTGCTGGTCACCATGTAGCATTTCACAGCACATCCTGAAAGGACATACAAGGGTCATCCCATGAGGACACTGAGCACACAAGGCAGCCTGCGGGGCTCAGGGCAGCCACTTGCTCTAAAGACTGCAACCGGGTGGGCTCAGAGCACCCCAGCGCTGTCAGAGCAGCCAGAGATCTGGCTGGGCACCAAAGATGACTGAGTGACCCCAGAGGCTCTGGTAGAGCTCCAGAGGACACGGGCACAGGGTTGAAGCAGCCCTTTCAGGTGGGCCTTGAACGTCACCCCAGCAAAGGCATAGATCACCGGGTTGAGGCAGCAGTGGATGAAGGAAATGGTTTCCGTGAGCTGCAGGGCCAAGGTGATCTGGCTGCTGGCCTGGCAGTTGTCAATGATGAGCAGGCTCTGCAGAGAGTCCAAGAAGAGCACAATGTTGAAGGGGGTCCAGAAGAGGAAGAAAACAATGACAATGATGAAAATCATCTTGGTTGCCTTGATCTTGTTCTGATTTTTGCATTTTCGCAGGTTTCTTAGGATCTGGGCATAGCAGTGGATAAGGATGCTAAGGGGAATTAAGAGACCCAAGATATTGGCAGAAAACTGAATTGTAACTTTCCAGATATTGTTGCCAGGGGGATACATGGGGACACACTGCACAGACTGCTCAATTTCCAGCTGATGGTTGAATACAATGTTGGGTACAGAAGCCAAGCCTGCCACCAACCACAGGACTAAGCTGATCATTGTGCCGCAAGAGGCCGTCCGTATCTTCATGGCATAGACAGCGTGGACAATTGCTATGTACCTGTCAATGCTCATCAGAGTTATAAAGAAAATACTGCTGTAAAAACCCGTGTAATAAATGCCAGCCATTATCTTGCACATTGCATTGCCAAAAACCCACTGATCCGAAGCGTAGTATGCTTGGAAAGGCAGAGGCACAATGAAGAGGAGATCGGAGGCTGCAAGGTTCAGCAGGCAGATATCAGTCATTGTTATCAGCCTCTTTCTGGTCAGGAGGATCCAGAGGACCAATGAGTTTCCCAGGAGGCAGAAGACAAACACAAGGCAGTAAAGGATTGGGAGGAGGAGAGATTTAAACCTGGGAAAACCGTTTCCTTCATTGCAAGGAGCAGTGTTTTCATCATATCCATAGTCATACTCTGTTGTGCTTAGGAAGTGATCTGTGGGATTCATCTTGGATTTCTGTGAAAGAAAGAACAAGAGGTAAAGGGTCTGTGTATGGGTCTCCCTGTTGGCTTCTTCCTCTGTGCCATATTGAGCCCGTGAGTCAGCCTCTGGGCAGAGAGGGACTGCAAAATGTGCTCCTAATCTAGAGGTTTGGATTACCCCTTTGGGTGAGGAAACATTTTGCCCATGAAGAACCTTATAAAAGTCACCCAGCAGCATGTCTATGTTCCTAACTGAGCAGCTCTGGGCCAGGTAAGAGCACATAGGCTAGTTTGCTGTGTACAGGTTCAGGATCACCTGTAAGAAACAGGCAAAAACGTGCAGTGTTGAGCCCAGGGTTGCTGCAGCCAGGCTCCCATCAGGGAGGGCTGGCTGTGCTTGCTGGTAGAGCACAGAGGTTTGTTGCTCCATCTTTTTTTGCCAAGACTCCGTTTTCAATTTTAGAGAACACCAGCAGAATTTGGGGTGGAGGGAATGAGCTTCCTCACTTTGTCATTTCTGAAGAATTGCAGTGAATACCACTTTTAAGTAGTTTGAGGTTCTTTACAAAAGTGAGTCAGCACTTTAAGCCACCTTTTTTTGTTTTTTTTTCAGATGCCACTTCATGACCACCATAAAAAGGGATATGGTTGGCAGAGTGAAGTGTTCACATTTTAAGAAGTAAGGTTCTGAAAGACAATGTTTCGGATGAGTTAGGCTTGTTCCTGCTAGGATATTTACGTTTGTTGTGCCCTTCACCTATGTTGCGCTGTCATGCCGGTTGATCCTACCTCTAAAGATCTTGAAACAGATGATGGAAAGAAGCATCATGTGTAATAATCATTACATAATAATGCAAATGACAGCAATTAATTCATTAAATGCACTGCAGGTGGTGCAGAGAAGTGGGCACACCCACACGTGTGGCACAGTGGGGCTGCAGTCGGAACTCTCCCTGTGCCCCAGGCACAGTGCTGCTGGTGACTCCTAGACCTGCCCCAGCTGCTTTGGGGCACCAGGTCTCCATCAGCCAAAGTCAATCAGTATGTGCAGCATGGAGAAGCTTCTTACAAATACATCCCTCAACCCTGCACAGCTCATTGCTCAGGAATCACCCAGCAATGAGAGAAAGCAGGGCTGCAATCTGTCTTGGCAGTATTATTCTTTCCCTTGTTTGGCTTTCAGGTAGGGAACTTGTATTATTAATTTCAGGTTGGTTTTCACACATGTATTTTGTGAAACTGACTCATCAGATAATGGCTGCTTATGGCATTTTCAGAAAATATTTACTGCTAATGTTATTTATCTTGTACGCAACCCTGACATGTTGTGTCTGTGAACAGTCCAGCAATGGTTCGTGCTTCTTAGCTACCTGTCAGGGACACACTGAGAGCAGACCATAGGTTCAGCAACTCAAGCTCAGAAGTTATCAAAACGTAATGAAATACTGAGTTAATGGTCTATATGTATGCAGTCATACAAAGATACATAGATAAGATACTTCTGATGTGCAGATAGACAGATAGATAGATGGATAGATAAATAGGATACACCTGACTTAGGCAACATCCGCGAGTGATTCTGCTGGGCTGAACAGAGCCTGGAAGTGCCCCACTTCAGACTTAACACTGTCTTCCCATGGCCAATACCTTTGTATGTTCCCAATCAAGGAACAACACTTCCCCTTTCTCCCTTCTCCTTATTAGTTGACCAAAGAAATCAATCCCCAAAAGCAGCTTTACAGAGGGCATCAAGAGAGGCACAACCAATGCAGGTCCCTTCCCCCGGTTATCAAAGCTCACCCATTACTTTCAAGAGCAGCAGGTGAAAAGTGGATGGGCTCTACCTTGGGCAGCAAGAAGCCTTCAGGATCTCAGGCGGCACTGCTCCTTTCTTCTGTCCTTGTCCTCTTTCAGACTCACGAGTTCTCAGAAGGTTTATTCTGCTGGGGAGGGATGAGATTTGGTGATAGTGGGTGCTGGATGGGCAGCTGCCAGTTACAGAAAAGGTTTTGAGACAAAGTGAAGGGCTTGAAGCTGTGGTAAACAGGAAAGGGTGAGAGGGCTCAAAAAGATACGCTGCAAAACAAAAATCAAGTACGGCTCTTTGTGAAGGCAGTAAAGGTGTCACAGTAAGAGGTGTTCCCTTTAGCAGAACTTTTCGGATCTCCCCTTCCTCTCAGCCACCCCTGATTTAAGCAAAAGAATGCCAAGTGGAGATGTCTGCACTTGATCATGTCACCATTACATGATCGCTGGATGCACCAAGTGCTGGACGCTCACAAATTTGCATAGATCCATTAAACTCGATAATTCTGCAGCTTCTTACAGAAACAGAAAAGTGATTTCCAAGAAGCATATTTTAGTTTTCCTTTTCCTTCTGCTAATACCTGCATACTGCAGACTGATTAAGTCCCTTCCTATCAGTAGTGTACAACCTCTGAGCAAAACGAGAACTCACAGTTACCTCTGCATCTTTGCAATCATCTTTTAAGCATCCTGTGTTCAACTGGGGACAATTTAGAGTTTCTTTGCTCCCGTGGGATTTCTTAAAGTGTATTTTGGTTCATTTGGGACACATGGTCAGAGACAAAATGGTGGAACAAGGGAAGGCTTGACAATTTTTATTTTACACAAACACTTGAAATCATTTTATGCTTTATGAAAAACTGTAAATTATGGTAGCGCTCTGTAAGGCAGCCGAATGATACTCTTTTCATCCATTAATCTCAGCAATTTTCCTCACTTACAGAGAACTCAAAAAATTTGCCTGGAGCCCCAGAGAAGTATGTGGCAGATCCAGAACGTGACTGTCATTAATGTTATAACCCATTCTTTGGCAGCGGCCAGCAGCTTCAGCCCCACATAGCCTTCCAGTGTGTAGACTATTGTATAAACATGCAATGAAAGGCGGTCACAAAGAGTAGAACTAAATTCTGCAGACAGATGAAGTGAGAAATGTGTAAAAGTGAGAAAATGGGCTGGGAGGTAAAAGAAGCAGCCTAACAGAGGACCTGGCGCAGTCAAGAGTGTGGTCACAAGAACCAGAGTTGCCCCATGAGGTGTTCACAGCACTGCTGACTACACAACAATACCCATTTGCCAGGTACTACTGCCTAAGAGTCACAGCTGCTATTCTTTATTTTATCCATTCATATTTTTTTTAATTTCTTTATTTTGTAGAATTAATTTCTGGAATGTTGTCGGAGTGGAATTTGATTTTACCTTCTTCTCTTTCTGACTTACATTTTAATTTAGTCATCAATAATATGTCAGTAGTATGTCCCACTGTTTACAGACACACTGTACAACGTAAAGTAGTTCTGTTGTATGTGCTCAGAAAAAAATGTGTCATGATGTGGGACAGCAGAGAAATGTCAGAAGAGATGCTGCTTTTACAGTATAGAGGGGAAAAAGGTCCAGGACCTTGAAGGCAAGGAAAAGAGCTTCATTGAACATGGAAAAAGAAACTGCAATTGAAGGAGCCTGACAGCTGCAGTTGCAGAAGGACATCTTTAGGCAAGCCAGAGAGGACTGCACTGGCAAGGGTAGTAATGATCTGGTAATGGGGAGAGGGTACGTGGGGACTCTTTTGGGAGCCACTGGAAAGCTTGGAAGAGGGTATCTGGAGGGAGATGGGAAAGATGTGTTTCCAATACGACCCATATCCTCCCAGATACTTTTTTAGCATTTGAGTGGTGTTGGCCATGCTGGCAAACAGGATTTTCCTACCCAACTGATGAACGGCCCTTTGATGCTCATCTGAGGAGGATAGGAAAGCAAAAAGTGCGGTAAATGAGCAAAAGCAGTAAGATAAGTAAGATGTCAGGCAGGATATCTGGAAAAATTTCTTCTAGGAAAGACTGGTGAGACAGTGGCACAGGCTGCCTAGGGAGGTGGTGCAGTCACCATCCCTGGAAGAGTTCAAGTCTGTGGATGTAGTGCTGATGGATGTGGTCAGTGGGCATGGTGGGGGTGGGCTGACAGATTGGACTAGGTGATCTTAGAGATCTTTTCCAGCCTTAACGATTATATGATTCTGTGAAACAAATGCAGAAGTTCAAGGTCAGATGCATTTCAAAGTGCTGAATGAAACCGAGTGGAAAGCAGGGAGCAGGAAGCTGCAGGGCAGAGGTCAGGGCCTTGCGGAAAGTATGAGTAGGCCAGGGTGCTACCAATGAACCTGGTAGGAACCACAGGACAGAGCTGATTCTTATCTGGTTGTTTAAAACCTGCCTGACCCCCCTCTGAGAGCTTTGCTCCAGATACCCTAGCGGCTGCCTTTCAGCATCTCTTTTGCTCTGATTGCTACTACCATTCTTTGTACCTCCTCTCTTGCAGGCTTTCCTGTGAGACAGAAATATGCTACAGCAATGACAGACATGAGCCCACGGAGGCAACTGGCTGTCAGTATCTCCCTTGATATAGTCCATGGCCAGTCTGATGCGGGGCCCACGTGCCATGATCCATGCACCCAGAATGGCAGACCAAGAGCCGTGTGGCATCACTGCTTTAGTGACACCCACCAGTGCGCTGGCTCCTCAGCCACCAGCCTGGCTAGAATTGAAGGGAAAATGTCACCATATGAGGAGTGTCCTGGCGCATCTCCTCATGGTTGGGTAGCAGGGGTCGAGTTTTCATGTGGGCACTGGGGAACCTCACACCTTGAGGCTCTGTGCCACACTTCCCCTTTAGTTGCCGCCTGCTGCCGTTGTTACCACAACACTGCTTGTGTTTATTTAACACATCCACCACAAAGTTACGGTTTCTGCTACTTTATCTTCTGCTACAGTGGTACCTTCAGTGGGGAAAAAAGCGTGCAGCACTCTGTCTACCCAAGCACTTCTCAGCCCAAAGGTGACCACCACGTGACAGTAACATGGGGCTCCAAACCACCCAAACCTCACAGCAGAGGCCATGGCCAAAGTGAATCTTGCCATGAGACAAATAACACTGTCAAGTTCTCAGTTCTCGCAGAGATGGGCGGAGCACACTTGTTCAGCCCTAGACAGCTGTCCTGAGGGGTTTTCTTCACCCTTGCCACCAAGGCAGCTCCTCAGCATTGGGATGGTGGCCGCAAAGCTGCTACACCTACTCCTGTTGAAACCTTTTTCCTCCTACAGACCATCTGGATGAATCAAGCTTGAGCATGAGGAGGGAGTTTCAGTTCCAACAGAGTACACCAGTAGCAAGAATGAGCCTCGGCCTGAGAATCGAGGGCACTGAGCCCACCAGCAGCTCAGGCCTTTGGTGGGGAAAGTGGGAAGCCTTGCCCCATGCTCACAGAATTCAGTGCCACGGCTGTTAGGGAAAGGTGGGAATGGAAACAAAGCTCAGACAGAATGTCTCAGTTTGGAGGGGACCCACAAGGATGACCGAGTCTAACGCTTGGCTCCACACAGGACCACCCAAAATTCTATGTCTGAGAGCACTGTCCAAACGCTCCCTGAACTCTGGCCTTTGGGGCTGTGCCCACTGCCCTGGGCAGCCTGTTCCATGCCCACTGCCCTCTGTAGAAGAACTTCTTCCTAACACCCAACCTGACCCTCCCCTGTCACAGCTTCATGCTGTACATCACACCAAGTAAAACCGAGACCTTTCCCTTTTTGTCAGCAAAGTGGTACGTTTAGGCTGACTGAATTGCTCTGAAATTGCCAGGCTGGTGGGGGGATTTCTGCCTCCAAACTGAAGAAAAATTTATACTTCTGGCCAAAGCATTGTTACTTTTCATTTTTTGAATGTGTCATTTTCAAATATAACATTTTCTTTATATAAATAACTTCTTCTAAGCCTCTATCCTCAAAAACACACAAGCACCTAAAATTTCAAAAAACTTCCAGTAGAACTGAGATCTGTTGGTTCTGCAGATAGCAATTTTTTTTTTTTTTTCAGATTGGTCAAGAAAATATTGACTTGTATTGTTGTACAACAGTGTGTATTGATGCAGACACATAAAAGCATATATTTGGCATTGTTCTGCCCATCTCCTGCAGCAGATGCTGGGTGCAGACGAAGCTGGGAACCAGGGAATCCTCTGAAAACTGATGCTGACTTTGTTTGGGAGGAACAGCTGGTGGTGTTCTGTGGGGTCTGGGTCACCTCCCTCTTTTCCATGCTCTGCTTTCCACTGTCAGCTCTAAAGCCATGCAGATTATGACTTTGACAGCTGCAGATTTGCACAACCACTCCGTTTCACCAGAGCAGAAATCAGCGTGTTGCAAAATGTCCAAGACAGTAACTCATTCATAACAATGTGAGCAGGGAATGGGGCTTTCTCAATCATGTTTTGTGACAGAGTCACTGTGTGACAGAAAGAAGCATACTAATACATCTCTTGTGTATGGGGTCCTTGAGAGCAAGGACCCTTCTGTGCTCATCTCTTGGATGATGCTACTTTCACATCCTGTTTCTTTACCACTTAAGTTTTTAAATTCTTGCTGCCTTAGACCTTTCAAACGCCAGCACCTGGGCACTTCTGTTTTGCCTCAGGACTGAGTACAACGCAAGCAAAGATCAGTTAGCAAGGTGACAGAAGACAGGGATGGATGGGATGCTGAGGGGACCCTTAGCTCAGTTCCTTCCATATGAATGCTCAGCCCGCTCCTACAGTCCCTGCTTTTCCCCAGTGCCTTACAATTCACCCCAGTGCTTCTGCAGCCTCATTCCTAGCCAAGCTGTCCTAATACTCAATCCAAAACTCCCTTGGTGTGATTTAAGTCAGTTATTTGTCCTATCCGTGGAAGATCAGGTGCTACTTACTTCCAATTTATTTTTCTTTTTTTTCTTTTCCTTTCAGGTCATGCTTTTTAAAGTGTTAATTGTAGCCAGTCTTACTAGGCAGCTGTCCAGTTGTCCTTAATCTTTTTCCAACACAGTGCTCAAGACTTGATGCAGAGCCCCAGCTGAGGTCTACCCCCTGCAAAGCAGGAGAAATGAGTCCCCTCCCTGGAATAGCTGTTGACTTCTGCAGTCACGTAGCATCACTGATTCATGCTTCCCTCTTTTTTCTCCAGAACTGCTGCCTTCCTCATCTCATACCCTTGGCTGAACTTGCCCCAGTGCAGGACTGTTACTCCTGGCCTTTTTAATTTATCAGGTTTATTTAGAGCAGTCATCCTGTCCCTCTTTGCCTTTGAAGATACGGGTAAGGTGGTGGAAAGCAGAAATGATGAAAACCTGCACTAGTTCTTCATCCAGAGCATTAATGAGAATGCTGACACCTACAGGGAAAGAGAGTACTTCAGGGGTCAGTACTAGATCCAGTTCTGTTAAGCACCTTAATGATCTGGTTAATGGGGCAGAGTGCACTCTTAGCACATTTGCTGATGACATGAAACCAGGCTGAGTGGCTGATACACCAGGAGGTTTTACTGTTATCCAGAGGGACCTGGACAGGCTGGAGAATGGGCCGACAGGATCCTCATGAAGTTCAACAAGAAGTTCTAAGTCCTGCACCTGAAGAGGAGCAACCCCAGGCACCAAGACAAACTGAAGCACAGGAGGTTCTCTCTGAACCTCAGGAAGCACTTTGATGTGCGGGTGACGGAGCTCTGGTACAGGTTACCCAGAGATGTGGAGGAAGTACCCATCTCATGGAGATGCATGTGTGGTGTGGTTCTATCTCTCCCATCTCCCCTTGCTCTCCCCAGGGACAAGAAGAGAGGTTATCTTCATGCTGCTGCCCACAGAGAGGTGTGAGGAGAGTTTGGTAGTGCTGCAGATAAATCTGTATCTAAGCTGCTGGTAAACAGGAAGCTGCCGAGCAGCTTCGTGCTCTTTCTCGGTTTTTTAGGTTCTTTTGGTCTGCCTTTTGTAGCTGTTCTTTTTTGCTTATTTCATCTCAGGAAACACATTTTCTGCCACCTCTCTCAGGAAATGTGCAAGATAGAAAAAGTGTTGTAAACCTCATGGTTAGCTCAGCCTGCTCGGAGATTGGCAGTGAGTCAGAGCACCGGGCACCAAGGACAGTTGCACTGGCAGAAGCCCACAGTCAAGCTAATGGTGGTAGTAAGGCTAAAGGGATTTGACTGCAGAATACAGACTCTTGAACATAGTTATGCTATGATCAGACTTTGCACCAGTATCAGCAATGGCTTTCAAAGCCTTTTAGTCAGGAGCATCAGGGCACAGCTGCTGTCCACAGCTGCAGCACCAGGCTCTTTGGAATTTATTTTCAATCCCAAAAGCCCACCAGTGATCTGCTGAGCTGCCCAAACCAGGCTCCCTGCCACCCACTGCAATCAAGAGCAGCCCCTCCAAGCTGCTGCTGCAGAGCTTGCTGGGGAGAGAGACAGCCACCGCAGATTTGTGGCCTGCAGGGATCAGTGCTCACCACCTTCAGATCTACCCCAGTCTTGCAGCTAGTGATACCTGCAGGCTCTCCATTAATCCTGAAAGGGAGGACAGTTGTGCAGATGCATTTTTAGGAAGAAGGAAAATGAGGCACAGCTGGACTAAGGTGGCTTTGCTGCCAAGAGGCTGACTTTGCATTGGTGGGATGGAGTTCACATTGCGCATCTACCCTTCATACCATCTCTTAGCTTTCACACCAGGGAGGATGATTTAGGCTAGGAAGGTAAAGCAGAGACGCCATCTCCACCACCTCCACTCGCCTCCTCTCTGGTGGGCTGGGGATTGATGTGCACAGCTTAGTAAAAAGAAGAAATGCAGCCCAAAACATTCTGAAAAATGCCTGGTCCAATGAGAAGCTGGGTTGGAGAGAGGAGACTTTCCAGTATTTTCCAGTATAGATGCTTGGGGTAGTTTTCCTTCTCAATGCCAACCTGCAGTTTCATGTTTTCTTAGTTTATTGGAAGCACAAGAGGGATTCTTCTGGGTTCCAGATGAGTGGGACAAAACAGATGAATTTTTGCCAGTGCATAGGTAAAATCCGTATTTCCTTTTGTGACATCCAGATTTATTTATTTTTTTGCTGTCTTTCTCTTTTCTGATACACTGCAATAGTTCCAAGAAGCACTAAGATTTTGTACCTTCCTTTTTTCAGGTTTATAGGTAGAGGATTAAAAGTCAAGCATTTAGTTCATTGCAGTCACTAGATATGGACATGTATTTCTGACCAAGACCAAACACAAGACCACCATTCACATGCAGGATTCATGGTGATCTCTCCGCGTTTCTTGAGGAGAGCAACCAACACCCAAGCAATCTGGAAGTCACAGCTGAGCCACAAGGCTTTACGCAATCTTTGAAGAAAAAGGAAGTTCTTGGATTTGTCTCAAGTAATACTGAATATTCAGACATTAAAAAGATTGCCTTGGATGCCTGTTTCATTTACAAGCTGCTCTGCTTGTTTTGTGATTCTATCAAATATTCAAAAAGCAAATTATATCAAACTCAAAAAGCCTGCCCAGAATGAGCCTTCCTTAAAGAAGGGCCCAGTGCACGGGTGATGGGAGTCAGTGCTGGAGACCCTCACAACTCACTTTGCCAACAGCAGTTGTCATAAGTTGGGACAAAGAGGGTTTGTCCTTCTGATTACATAGGACTGTTATCAGAATGAGGGGTCAAAAGGAAAAACTCCAAAAGAGCAGTAGGCAGTGGCACGGGCTGCCCAGGGAGGTGGTGCAGTCACCATCCCTGGAGGTGCTGAAGAACCGTGTGGATGTGGCACTGAGGGACGTGGTCAGTGGGCACGGTGGGGATGGAATGGTGTTGGACTAGGGGGTCTTAGAGGGCTTTTCCAACCTTAACGACTCTATGACCCTATGAAAGACAGATCCTATGAAAGACAGATCAGAAGACCCCCCCCCCCTTATTCTTGCTATGACTTGCTTTAATTTTCAAAGTCTTCAGTTTTGGAAAATTTAAAATGGAAAATTAAAACAGAAAATTTCCACTGCAATGCAGTAAAATAGATCTACAGTTCAAGAGAGCAAAATGAAATCATACCATTAAGAAAAAAAAAAGATGCACAAGGTTTTGGGGTTTTCTTTGCCATTTGAAATGTGAATTGGTATTCTGATAAGACATCAGACAGCAGCTGACCACAGGTACCACAAAGAGGTTAACATTTGATGTACTTCTCAGTAATGCATGCTCTTCAAGTACGAGTGTGCTTCTAATATGCTTTCTTTTATCTTGTCAGTGTCAAGTCTTGTATAAAACACATCTTCCTCCTCTCCCATTGCACAAAAGGAGGAGGTGACTGTACAGAGAAATAACACAGCTGTTTTAAGCCTCTGTAGAACCTCAGATAGAAAAAGATTATTATACCTCTTGCCTCATTACAAACTCAGCACTGCCTGCCTCTGGGAATCACAAGCCTTACATCCAAAGAAGCTTTTAGTAAAAATTTGGGTTTTGTTATATCTTAGGTCAAGGGACCAAAACTACAGTCTGGTGGTGGCCAGCATCATGCAAGGGATCCTCAGGTGTTACAGGACCTGCCAAGAGCAGCTTTCTCCAGTCTTCCACCTGATTTCTGACCCCAAGGATGCTTAGTGGTCCTCCAAGAAATTATTAAGGAAGAAAATTTGTGTAGGCTTTTGGGCGTGAATGAAACAAACAATCTCAGAAGCAAACTCAGGAGTCTGGAAATGACACCAAGAAGTTGATCTAGCATAACCTAGCCTCAATTACAGTGAGCATTATTCCTGTTTCAGCACAGCTGTGCTGTTCCACAACATGTACAAGAAGCACAGCAGAAACGTCTGCCTACTCTGGCTGAGAATAGGAGCAGCAGGGAGATAATTTTCATGCAGAGAGAGAAAATCATGCTTTCATGAACGTCCAGGGATATGAGGTCTCCTGAAACACAGGTCACCTGTTTAACTTGAAGCAATTTTGGAGATCTAGCTAGGTGTGTAAGGGTGATCCTTTGGCCACTTATGAAGTGTGAACATAAAGTGCCTGAGCCGAATACATGCTCTGTTCCCTTCCTAGCACATCTGATTTCAGATCCTCCCTTGTCTTGGGTGCAGGTGCTGGGGACCAGCTTAACAGCAGGTGGAAGCCCCAGGTTGCTGGCAGAGGCATTGACTTGCTGCCACCAGAACACACAGGTGCAACAACGTGGTGATAGAGAATGCTGGAGCGAGCAATGCAAGCAAGTGCAGGCACAACCGCAGGAGGAGGCATTGAGCAGCTATTTGGCCTCAAGGAGTCCAAAATACAAAAGGATGGTGCAAAAAGGGAAATGACAGGGCAAGTGAGAGGATTTGGGAAAGTTGGCCCTGACAGTGGGTTGGCAAAATGCATTCCTATGCGCATGCCTTCAGATGCTACCTACCTTTCTGTCAGTTCAGCTTCAGCCTCCTCCTGCTCCCGGGCTGGTGCTGTGAGAGCTGTGTGCAGGCAGTGGAGGGCTGCAGGCTGGAGCAGTGTTCAGCACAGGCAACAGCTGCTGGCTGCGGGCTGCCGGGACGTGTGGGCAGGAGCAGAGGCTGGCATGGAGACAACGCTTTGGGCACAGACTGCCCCCCTTCCAGACCTGTCCAGACCCAGTTGCTGCCATGAGTCCAACAGGTTCAGATACAGATGTCTCTAAAGCAGCTGGACATACATGTCCCCAACACACCTAGAAACAGGTGTCTTGGTGTTCATGTATTGGGCATTTCTTGCATACATGTCCCAACAGCTGTGGGCACACAGACAGAAAGGTGTGAGAGAGCTCTGCATTGAAAGAATTCACTTCCCCTGAAGATATGTTTGAAATAAAACACTTCCCTTGAGGATAAGTTTTGGACTAAGCATGTGGCTGCACTGCTGCTGAAATACTGCAACACTATTATTTCCTTCATGGCTGCAACCAGTTTTGGGTGTTCAATCTGATCCTGTCAATGTCCATCCTCCCTCTGCTCTTTTGAGACCATATTGCCTGAGGAAAGTGAGCTTGGCCCGATTTGAAATGCAACCAAAAGGAAAACCAGAGCTCCTTCTGCCTCTGCAGCACATCTCTGCAAACCAGAGAAGCTGCACTTTGAGGTTTGACAGCACTACATGGGCTTTATGGGCAAGGGAGCATCTGTCTTACTGCAGGTCCTGCCCAGACTGCATACACATGGCCATCTCTGCCAGGGCTGGGGGAGGAATTTCCCTCCAAGCAGCAATCATGGTTGGGGAGCGCAGCCAATACCCTCACCAGCCCACAGTGAAACATAGCCAAGCTGTACCTCTGCCACTTGCAGCGGAGAGGCTGTGTACCACCAGAGGTGGGCAAAGAGCTGAGGTGAGCAATGAAGTCAGGTAATGAAAGTGAGGATTGGTGTACTGTGAGGGAGAGGCCAAGCGGTGCCATGGACATCCAGGACAGGTTGGATGGACAGTGCAGCATCCAGAGAGAAACAGCAAGGGCAGGAGTAAATGTCCTGCACGGCCTTCAGCCTTGGCCACACTTGAGCTCATCTTTCTTCCAATGCCTCTCTCCTCTGTGTAGACCTGAGGAATCAATCTCTGCTGCCAGCATCACCAGATGGACAGAGATGATTTTCTGCCACTAACAACACTTACCTCATCCTGCTGCAAACTTAGAGCAGGAACTGGCCACCAAGCATCCGGTTCCCCTTTATGCAAAGCCTATTTGAATACATGCCTTGGTTTCCACTTTTGGCACACAGCTGCATGCCTGTCTGGCTCTGCAGAGCAGGTGGCTGGGTGCCCGCACACCTAGTGCTCTGTCACCAGCAATCATCAGGTCCTCATCATGTAGCCTGGAATTGCTATTTTATGTCTCTCTCTCAAAAAAAAAAGAGAAGACATCTTTCAAAGAATATACGCTTCTTTCCCTTGCCCCATAGTTTTTCAATATTGTGAGGATCAGGCTCGCCCAGGATTCCTACCAGCAGAGGGGACAGGATCTGGACAAAACCTGGGCCATGGCAAGCAGGATGTAATCTCTGCATGACCAACAGCTGGGAGCAAGCCAAGCTCCACCATGTACCCCAGACCTTGATCCTTGTCTGCTGGCCTCACAGCTCAGGCTCAGCCACCTATTCTGTGGGGTTATTTTTGTGGTACCCTAAAGACACAGTACTTTCCCAAACATGTTTAAAAATTAGCTGAAGTGTCTTTGGAAGAGATGAATTCAGGAGCTTTGCCTTCTGGAGGCAGTTTCATCTCACGCCCCCATCTAGCATCCAGTCTCAATGAACTTGGGGGACTCCAGCTCTGACCCCATTTCCAACAGTCCAAATGAATGGAGCAAGAAGAAATGGGGTAGCTACAACAGTGCTATGCTGTAGTACTGCTCTTGTTTTGGGAAGCTCTCCCGAGACACAGCAGAACTGGTTCTTTGAGGCAGCACAGAGCAGCTGGATGTGGAGCCAGTATCTGGCCTGAGCTCCTGACGTCAAAACCTGCACTGTTGAAACATCTTGAACATTCACCATCACACATCAAAACCAGTTGGTGTCACGGGACTGTTGGTGTTGCTGTCCAGCATGCAACAGGGAGCAGAGGTTACAAAATATCTTGTGAGAAGGAAAGGGCCAGAGTGAGGACTGGGAGGGAAGGAAGTGGGAAGAGAAAGAGGCATGAAGTCCATGTTGTCCTCACCCACCCCACTGTCTGCTTTTTTTGTGTGTGTAAGTAAAATTAAGAATTTATGTATTTCTGATTGTCACAATGGCTCCAGTTCCACAGCAGGACCACAGCTCTCTCCTACTGCGATGGACTCTCTACCTCAGCTACGTTGAGATTGAGAAATCACTGGGAGAGGTCCCCCCAGAAAAAATTTCCAGTGTTTTCCCTGCCCTTGCGAGGAAATACGCATCAACCTTTGGCAAAAACATTTTCTCCAAAGCATTCCTTTGCCATGTGAAGCAAAAAGATACAAACAAAATCAACCTGCAAGCAAGAATTATAGAATCACGGAATCATAGAATCACCAAGGTTGGAAAATATCTATGAGATCTTCCAGTCCAACAGTCCACCTATCACCAATAGTACTCACTAAGACATGGCCCTCAACACAATGTCTAAACATTCCTTGAACACCACCAGAGTTCGGGGACACCACCACCTCTCTGGGCAGCCCATTCCACTGCCTGACCACTCTTTCAGAGAAGTAGTATTTCCTAACGTCCAACCTGAATCTCCCCTGGTGCAACTTGAGGCTATTCCTTTTCATCTGATCACGAGAGAGAAGAGGCCAGTCCCCAGCTCACTACAACCTTCCCTCAGGTAGTTATATAGAGAGATAAGGTCTTTCCTGAGCCTCCTCTTCTCCAGACTAAACAATCCCAGCTCCCTCAGTTGCTCCTCATAAGGCCTATGCTCCAGACCCTTCACAGCTTCACTGCCCTTCTCTGGACACGCCCCAGGGCTTTGATTTATTTCTTGCAGTGAGCGGCCCAAAACTGAACACAGTACTTGAGATGTGGCCTCACCAGTGTTGAGCACAGAGGTAAAAGAAGAAAACCACTTCCTATTGCTATTAGTCATCTCACATTTACCAGGTACAAGAACTGCTCAGTCTTCTGCAACAGAGCCCTTCAGGAAAAACTTAGGAGTTAAATCTAATGGGCGCTGGGAATGCAGGCAGAATTCCCACTTTCCTACTTCTGTCTGTATTTAAATTTCTGAATGTTCCTGCATATCATAAAGATGAAGATACAAGCTAGGGTGCAAAGCATGTTGTTTTCTGGTGTCATCATTAAAAAGAAATAGAAATGGCTCTTTCAGCATAAAAGAGCAAAACTATTTCCTGTGTTGCCTGTATATGTAGCACTGGCAGATGTTTTTATCATCTCTTTTTGCCAGTTTTTGCATGCTTTCACTGCGTATCTCACATGGACAATTAGGAACAACCCTCATTAGTGCTTATGAGTGATGTGGCTATAGCCAGGTGGAAGACAAGACAGTGCAAAATATCACAGCATCACTGAGAAAGGGAACTTTGAAACCTAAATATCTTGTCATCACATTGGGTGTGAATGTAGCTTGAGGCAGGGGAACATGAAGAAAAAAAATGTGCTGTCTTCATATCAAAAATTCATGGAGAACATAATACTTATCCAATCAGACTTGGCCAGATTGCCCTCCCATCTGAAACTCCAGTAAGATGCCATTGAGTGCTGACTTCACCCACCCCTGAAGAGAGGGTCTTCAGTTTGCACGGTCCCCAGGGTTGTCCAGGGCCTCCTTCCCCTCTCCTGGGACACACACCCACAGAGCCATTTCTGGGAGCTTACACACTGGTGTGGTCCCATCCCATGTCCCTCCAGGTCCAGGGCAAGTGGAGGAGATGGGCACTGTCCCGTTCACCTCCCACCACTTCACCTTGGGAAACATTATGGAAAGGCAGCACATGAGGTTTCAGCTTCTAAATGCAACACTCTCTGTGTTTTGCCATAGAATCATAGAATCATCAAGATTGGAAGGATCACTAAGATCATCTAGTCCAACCATCAACCCATGCCTGTGATTGCTCTGGATCATGTCCCTCAGGGCAACTTCTACTCTTCCCTTGGACACCTCCAGGGATGGTGACTCCACCACCACCTGTGATGGTTTTGCTTTAAAATGATGCTTGCACCTTGAAAAATGAAACAAACACCAGGCAGGTTCTGCCATCCACAATGAGGTATTTTGGTCCCCAATAGATGGGTGTTTTTCTTCTCTTTTCACTGATAGCAAACCCCATAAATTTTCATTTCAAGTGTACCTGAAAATTCCCTATTGCTGTTGAGGTTTCCATCTCACTTCACAACCAAACCATAAATCACCCACACAATTGCAGCCAGTGCACAGAGTCTTGCAGGAAAGATACAGCTGTGTGGAGACCACAGGTCGGAGAAGCAGCCCAGCTGGGCACTCCGATCAGATCTGAGCTCCCAGCCTCTTTGCTCACCTATATTAGGGGCAGATGCAGGCATGGACCTAGATGCTATATACACCTGCTGACGAGCAGACGCTCAGCTAAGCCTCCCTTGGAAGAGCTGCGGCTGTGCAAATCGCTGCCCGTGCAGGGCAGTTGTTCAGCCTGTCCCAGCGTGCCACCTGCTGCCAGCCTGCCCCACTGCGCCGCCTGTACTGCACAGCCCTGGCAGGCAGTGTGCCGGGCACTCCTTTCATATCAACTGGTCTTATTCGATAATGACACTAATATCTGGGCTTAGGAGCCTTTTATTTATTTTTACAAGTCAATTCAAGAAATCCATAAAATCTAGAAGGATTCTGAAAAACCTCCCTGAGCATGCACATGCCTCACATCCTTGAGCTGGATGGAGAAGGGCAGTGCTGCTGTGGCTGGGCACGGGCAGCGCAAGCTGTAACCCATCAGGACAGGCAGGCATCGTGGCAAGCAGCCCAAAAGCCTTCCTGGATCTTGGGGGTCTCCTACACCGAGCGTGTGGGCTAGGGAAGTTCATCATAGCTGAGGCCCAGGGAAGCAGCTCTAGTCAAGTCAGTAAAATGCTGCCAATTTACTTCAGCTGAAAATCCCCTAGTAAATGTGTTTTAATGGAGAACTGCCCCAAGGTTCCTCCAAAAGCTGTAGTTAGATACTGTCACAATCCATCCTCACTAATTGATTCACTGTATGCTCCATTTTGTATCCTGTCCAGCATCCTTCACAGGCTGGGAGTCTTCTCCAGCCACACTGCATCAGCAGCAACAGGTACCATCTTTTGCCATTGGTGGGAAAAGAGAGAACATGAACAGGGAGCTGAGCCGTTTGGCATCTCAGTGATAGAAGACAGCTTTAAAATGAAGGGCTTGCTGAGTCTTATGTGCAAGCAGACAAGCTCTCCAAGAATCTTGTTTTTTGTTTTTTTGTTTTGTTTTTTTCTTTTTCAGTCTGTGTCAGCTGCTGTTTAAAACCTCCTTCTGCAAACCTCACTTTGCTCATATCAACCACATAACACTACTGCAGCAGTGGCTTGTGATGGGGTTTGGCAGAAGTCCGTCTTCTCAGTGTTGTGGGAAATTCTGTAGTAGAAAAGAATCTCACATTGTTTCAGAAGAAGGAACAGAAGTTTTTGACAAAATGGAAAGAAATGTAGAAATTGCTCTGAAATAATGTGGGCTGAGCTGGGAGTCCACACCGAGAGCTGTGGTGTCCAGCTCTAGGAAGCCCCAGAACATCAGCACCCAGAGCTCAGCTGTGCAGGGTTCTGAGGCTCAGTGAGAGCAGAATTAGCGTAAGAGCCAGAATGGAGCTCAGGATTGGTTTAGATGCTTTGGTTGCTTCTTTCACACAGCTGTGGTGGTGTGGTGGCATCTGGCTGCATCTTCTGAGAAACAGAGGCCACCAGAGAGCCCCAGGCCCTTGCAGCATAGTATCAACGGAGAAGACAAAGATGCCTCTGCCATGTGAGTTGAGTGGAGGAGAGATCCTGTGGGACTGGAGTTACCCCCAAGTTCCCACTGTACAACCCAGGAGCCAGGGAACAGCTTCAGGAAACAGCTTGCCAGACCTTGTTGCACAAATCTTGCCTGCCCTGCCTGTACTTATCGCAAGACCTCACCAAAGGACAGATGGCTGGAGATGTTACGAAATGTCTCAGGAACTGGAATACTGAGATTTCGTCTCGGTCCATCCGTGCTTCACACACAAGAGTCGCTGTGTGCTGTGGAATGTGCCTTGCATCTGTTTTTTGGCTAAAGAACAATTTTGGTGGGCTCACTGCTGCTGGCCACCTGCATGCTCATACTTGGGATTGCAGGTGGGAATAAAGTAAAGTGCAGTGGCTGCACTAGAATGAAGCATTTTGAGCAACAATGAATCTTCCACACAAGCAGACAAGCAAAATGTTAGAGAAAAAGGCCTGGGGGCAGAGCAGCAAGTCGTGCCTAAGTGGATCTTTATGTGCACATTGCTGGGCTCAGTCTGAACATCTCAGGCAGTGATCCCTGGCCAAATCTGTGAAAGAAACAGCTGTGCTCACAGGGAAAGCCAAGGGAAGGGCTTCTGCTCTGAAAAGCCTTCTGAAAGCATGGGCTTAGACTCTCGGAGTGGGTTTCATACAGCCACACAGAGCTGGAGTAGCTGAGTTGAGCTGGACCACAAACATCGTATCCCCATCCTTTCTTAACATCTGGGGAGAAATGTCTGAGGAGAGGGTTCCTGTATTAAAGCAAAGCTTTTGCAAATGCACCGTTTTCAGGCTAAGCCTCCAGCCTGCCTCAGGCCTGTGAGCAGACATGCCATGTGAAGGGGAAGTGCTGGATTTTGGGGAAGTGGTGGCTAGAACAGCACGGGAGTGTTTTTGGTTGTGGTTGTGTTCTTGTGGTGCAAGTTTTAATTGCCTCATTGTTAACATAAACAATTCTCAGAATGTAACTCCGGATCTTTCTAATCAAATACGATTCATTTTGCTTTAGGCTCATCATTGCATCCAAGAGAGAACTGGGAAACTAAGGTGCTTCTCTGGAAACGTCCTCACACAAGGAAATACCTTATCTATGTCTTTCATTTGTTAAAACTTCATTTTAACTATGAAAAGTCAAGTTTTGCTTTCCCAAAGCCCGGTGATGCCTCAGGCTGCATCCCATCCATTGGAAAGCCCATCAAGTTTCAGCCTGACAAACCTTCAGGCCGTCCCACTCACCTGTTGTACCTTGTTTTAACAGCTACCATGCCCCGAGTAACCTGCACTTCTACTTCTGATCTGCTCTTTACCCTAATTCCAGGTGAAACTGGAGAACATCAGCTTTTGGTGATCTCCACAGAGAGATTGCCATTGAGTGCGGCAAGGCCATTGCATATTGTCTTTTGCAAGATGCAAAGAAAATTAGAGGTCAGTGGTGGGCAGAGTGGTTTCTCTTTTTGCTTTTTATTGTTTCACGTGGTTTCATAACTGCCTTCTTCACTGGCTGCAGTGGGGAGCAGTGATTCTGTGTGATTGGCAGCTCAGGAACTGTGTATACAGGTCAGGTTTTGGATTTTCACAACAGCTGCAGTACGTTCATTCCAAAGAGCACTGAGCAACTTGGGCTCAGAAAAGAGGGTCCATTTTCCCTGTTTCAGAGTTGTTACTACCAGAACCTGCCCAGTAGCAGCATTGGGTCTCCCAAGGCAGCCAGGGCTCCTGTAAATCAGTACAGCCCATTCACAGCAGGACCATAGGTTGCTGCTCACCCCACCCAAGATGTTGTATGCAATTTCTTTAGGCGTCTTTATGTAGAAAAAAATATTCATTGAGAGTTTAAAGATGAAACACGCTGGTTTCATCATTAGAACACTACAGGAAAATACAACCAAGTTCTGCAAGTTATCCCGAGCCATACAAATGAAATTAATGTGGAGGCATTAGTTTTGCTAGGCTGTAGAGGGCAGACATGCATTTATTTCTCCTGAAGGTAAAATGCACTCTTCTGCCTTGCTCATCATCTTTATTTTGTGACTGAGACAATTCATAAGAGACTTCTTCATGCACATTTTACTTAATAGGATTCTTAGATAGCTTTAAGATTGCTAATTAAATATATGGCATAGTCCCTGTGAGTTCTTTAAGAGCAGCCAATCTTGCAGTACATAATAGGGAGTATACAGTATAGAGAGAGACACTGCATGTGGTGCTCAGGGACATGATTTAGCAGTGGGCTATTAGGGTAGTAAGTTAGGTTGAGGTTGGACCTGATGATCCTGAAGGTCTTTTCCAATCTGAGCAATCCTATGACTCTGTGATGATTCTATGTGTGCATGTGTGACAGTGTTTAACTGACTGCAGAAACTTGCAGATCTGTTCTGCTTTATTCATGAAAATAAGATGATGATCTTCTCTGTCTGATCTGCCAAGAAAACTGCCTAATAATAACTGGAGTGAAGCTCTTTTCACAGCTGAGTAACAGAGCAGTTATACTTGGAGCAGATGGAAAAGTGGTACACCAATCACTGGCTGCGAGAAGTCCTCTAGTATTCTCTGCCTTGCCAGAACATCGCTGCTAGGAGAAATCAGAGTTATGTGTCAAACATAGGAATCAATCTTGTCATTTACAAAAAATCAGCCTAGCACAGGGGCCGGATTCCTCCTTCACTTTACACCCAGAGGTGTAATGATGCTGGTACAAAGCCTGCTGCAGGTAACAGCAGTCTGCATGCTAACCATCTTCAATACCATGCAGCCTCTTTGGCCAAGACTGCTTCTGCCCAAGCACTCAGTTAGCTCCTTACAAATGTCCATGAAGTCTGCTGAGCAGAGAGTCCTGGACTCAACGAGTCATTTCCATCATAAATGTCCTGCAAACTGGCCATGTGGTGGAAGAAAGACTGAGGTGCCCCAGGATGGCTCACTAAAATCCAGCTCATCTGGTAGGCCACTCACCGAGACACTTTTGTTTCGTGATCTCCCTTCTTCCCTTCCAACACATAAAAGATGTGGAGTTGTTGAAGCAGGTCCAGAGGAGGGCCACTAAGATGATTGGAAGGCTGGAACACCTCTCCTATGAAGAAAGGTTGAGGAAGTTGGGCTTGTTCAGCTTGGAGAAGAGAAGGCCCTCCTGTGGAGCCTCATTGCAGTCTTCCAGTACTTGAAAGGAGCTTACAAGCAGGAGACAAACTGACATTTTACATGGTCTGACAGTGGTAGGACAAGGAGGAATAGTTTTAAACTAAAAGAGAGGAGATTTGGGCTAGATGTTAGGAGGAAATTGTTTACTCAGAGGGTGGGGTGGCACTGGCTCAGGCTGCCCAGAGAAGCTGTGGATGCCCAGTTCCTGGAGGTGTTTAAGGCCAGGTTGGATGGAGCCCTGGGCAGCCATATCAAATCACTGGTTCTACAGTTCTATGATTGAGCCCAGAGGCTTGGCTTGGGATAGAAGTAAAGACAGCAACCCACTCAAAGGCAGTATGAGAGTGCAAATGCCAGGTATTCCCCTACCCTCAAACTCTAGAAGAGAGGAAACTACTGCAAAACTGTAATAAAGGGTTCCTGGGTGTGGTCCCATCTTTTAGGAAAGGAGAAGTTGGAGAGAGAAGAAAAGATCACAACCTCTTCCTTATTGTAACAACAACAACAACAAAAAAAAAGACTACTTTTTTTTCTTACCTCCATGGCCACTTTGGATGAGGGGGAAGGCTGCTGCTTCAGCAGTGTAGTGATAGCCCTTCAGCTTCAGCTAACAAATGTCATTTTTTGCACAGCAAATCCCTCAAGCACTTGTTCTGTGTGTACATGTGCACACCATGGGCTGTCCCTGCCCTGACTGTAATGGAACCTGGCATGTAAATATGAACATATGTATACATTTTGGAAGTCACATCCTGGCTCTTTATCTGAGATGTTTATGCCTGCCCAGACATGGATTTCCATAGGGATGATGACCAGGACTGAGAGGCAGAACTCAAGGGCAAAATGAGGCTGATCAGGAGTTGAGTTTACAGTATGAATGTCACCTGCCTTGTGGCATGGGGCATAGATGTGAGCAACAGCCTCAGAAAACAACCCCAACTCCAGCACAGATTCTCCTTTAAAGATTGCGTAATGCTGTTGGTTTGGGTTTTTTTGTGCTCAACTAGGCCTCTTGGGGCTGTGTAGAACTGAACTGGCCAAGGGAAGCCCTGCTGACTTCTCATGGAAAAAAAGCTGTGATTTTTATGGGGGAGGGGAGGGAGGGGGAGAAGGTCACATTTAAGTGTTTTTTGCGAAAAAATATGTTTAAGGAAGCAGCTACCAGGAGAACATATATTGATTTTTTGACTACACATCTGCTTCCTGGGTAGGTAAAGAGCAAAAAAGCCCACAAAACCAGCTAATGTTTTTATCTTGAGAAACCTGAAGAACAAGCTATGAAGCTCAGAAACTCCAGCAGGAGGTTGAATAAAGTGACTTCGAGATGCTCCAGCGGTAGCTCCCATCATTACTGCATAGTGGTAGAGGACTTCTTTGCAAGCATCTCTGCTGGATTCCCCACTCCTAACAGGGATATCATTCCCCCTTCATATCCTCCTAACAGGGATATTTACCATTTCTGATGTAGATGAGCTTAACCTTTTCACTTTTTCAGTGTAAATGCCAGTAACACTTTCTGAGGGAGCTGCCTTGCATGTCTCTGTGCTTGAAAAAAAAATAATAATAATGAAGAATACGTATCTCCAGCTGACAGAGGAAGTCTAGCTGAATTTTCAGAGAAAAACAAAACTGAATTAGGGGCCTCTAACAGTAACACTTCCACATTTCTTTCTGATTTTTTTTTCTTGTGATGCTCCATGACAATGATCAGTTCGTCTGAAAAAAACAAACAAACAAACAAAAAAAACCAACTTCTGGAAAACTAGCACCTTCTGCCCAAAAGCAAAAGAAACGCTGAATGTTCTGCTGAATGCTTCTCCCAGAATGTTGCCTATGTGACCCCTTGCATCCAGCACTGGGTGAGGCTGAGAGCCAACCGCACACTGCACAGGAGGGCTGTGGGGACACTGCAAGGAGATGAACAGTACCCCGAGTGCATCATCTCCCAGCCAGCAGCGCCGTTACCCACTGACTTCCATCACAGCACTACCGCCATGGTGGTATTTGCCATCACTTGAGTTAGTGTTGCTCTGCGCTCTCCCCGTGCCCCGCTCTCAGCGCGGGCGGGCGGATGGCACACCACAGTTGCGGAGCCGGGCCGGGCAGCTCGGCAGGGCAGAGCCAGCGCCATGATGGCGCGAGGCAGGGAGCAGCCGCAGGCGGGACGTGGCTGCTGTAGTCAATGCCACGCAGAAATGTTCTCTATAATGCCAAGTAAAGCATAGGCTGACGGGCTCGGACGTCTTGCGTGTCTCAAGATGGCAGCACGGCACCGCCGTAGGCTGACGGGCTCGGACGTCTTGCGTGCCTCAAGATGGCAGCACGGCACCGCCAGAGGAGCGCAGGCACAGGTTCCCGCCATGATGGTGCATGTGTGGCAGATGTGGTAGGGCTGCTCGCTGCCATGGGGCTCCTGCTATCAAACACCGCGAGTGTCGCCTGCAGAACAGGGGGACCGCGTACTTGAGGAGAGACGGTCCCTGGTGCTGTTGACCTTAGCCACCCACACAACACAACGGCACAACAGCATCACCAGCAGTGCTCCCTGCTCTCCTTTCCTGGTGCAGGCAAAACCTTTCAGCCCTTCAGTCTTTTCCTTTTCGTGTCAGGCAGATTCCGCTTTGTGTAACCCAAAAGTGAAAATGGTACCAACACGACATTGGCCTGAATCATGAAGTTTCTTTCTTTTGACTGCACTTCCAAATAAGTTAGAGGCAGGTCTCTCACCAGCTTCAGTCAAATTGGGATTCACAGAGTTGTACGGGTTAGAAGGGACCTCTGGAGATCCTTGAGTCCAACCCCCTGCTAAAGTAGGTTCTCTATAGGAGGTTACACAGGAAAGCATCCTGGCAGGTCTTGAATATCTCCAGAGAAGGAGCCTCTACCTACCTCTGTCAACCTCACTGTAACTAAGTTCTTCCTTGTGTTTGTATGGAACTCCCTGTGTTCCAGTTTGTACCCATTGCCCCTAGTCCTATTTGCTGCACACCACTGAAAAAAGTCTGGCCTCATCCACCTGACTCCCATTTTTTAGATATTTACAAGGATTGATAAGATCTTGTCTTAGCCTTCTCTCCTCCAGGCTGAACAGCCCCAGGTCTCTCAGCCTTTCCTCATAAGAGAGATATATCCCTATGGCCCTCCACTGGACTCTCTCTCTAGAAGATCCCTGTCTTTCTGAAACTGACAACTCTAGAACTTGACACAGTAAATTCAAACACTATGCTGCAGGTAAGCCTTCAACTGATATATGTTAATTTAGACTTTGAACCATTGGTTGGCACCACTATTAATTTTTCTATACCTATTTCTATATCTATTCCTAGCTCAAATTCATGAAGAAATAAGGCCATTGTGGCCATGCTAACCTTGTATGTTCACCTGACTGAATCTCATTCATACTCCAAGTCCCAGTAACTTTTGATAGTGTTGGCCAATTTCTACCATTAAGCTGAGATTACATTCCTACCTGCAATCGACTGGCAGGCAGGTGAAGCTGCTAGAAGGAGGTATCAGCTGGTCTGTATCATTCCAGACAACCTAAAGAACAGTAGCAAATCTGAAAGTCTTGGCACCAGAGGTACTTACATTAAAAAAAAAGTATTCATATCATAAAAGTTTAACAATTGTAGCATCTGTTTTAATTATTATAGATACTGATGTTTTGAGGGTAAATCTTTAGGATCTACCTGTTTGTGCTCTAGTCATAAGAGGAAATGACTCTGTTCTTTCCCAAAAATAGGACAAATAACATAGTTTCACTGCTTCTTTTCTTCTCTTAAAACAGAAGCATCCAGAATGGGAGTTTTATTTTCTTATTACTTTTCACAGACATTTTGATTCCTGTGGTTCTTGGAGGTAGCTGCTTGAGTTTGCAGAGGCAAATGGATGAAGAACAGTATTCATATGGTTGGGATGAAAACTACTCATCTGTTCCATTTTTAAATGAAAGCAATGTATGCGAAATGGGAAACTATTTTATATTCTATACCCATTTCACTACTGTTCTCTATACTCTGGCATTTTTGCTCAGCCTGCTGGGAAACACTCTGGTGTTATGGATCCTATTCAAATATGAAAACCTTACATCTTTAACGAACATCTTCATCATGAATCTTTGTGTCTCTGACTTAGTCTTCTCATGCATGCTGCCATTCTGGGCAGTGGAACAGAGCTTCGGGTGGATTTTTGGTGAGTTCCTTTGCAAGGCAGTGAATGCCATTTTCTCCATTGGCTACTACAGTGGTGTTTTCTTTCTAACTCTCATGACTATGTTACGGTACTTGTCTGTTGTGAATCCTCTTTCTACTCTGAGATCCCAGACACAGTACCGTGGTTCTCTGGTGTGCTTGTTTGTTTGGGCTTGCAGCATTTTAATTGTAGTTCCTGAGATGATTCACACCACGGTGACAGACACCTTGGAAGACGGCAGTATCTGTGATTATGGTAACTGGAAATGGAAAAAAGTGGACATTTATCTGAGAAACATACTCTTCCTGATTTCGTTTGGGATTATCATATTCTGTTACATCAATATACTGATAATTCTGCTTGGAACAAGATCTCGCAGAAAGCACAAAACTGTGAAACTCATCCTTGTTATTGTGGCAGCTTTCTTCCTGAGCTGGGCACCTTACAACATCCTCAGCTTTCTGATTACTTTTCCACCACCTACATGCCAGTATAAAAATGACACTCACCTTGCCTTTGACATCAGCCGTAAAATTGCTTTCTCCCACTGCTGCCTCAATCCTGTGCTCTATGTATTTGCTGGAGTCAAGTTCAAGAGGCATTTGTTTCATTTATGCAAACAGTATTTACCCTGTGGCGATGAAGTCTCTAGCCCCCGGATCGGCTCTCAAGGCAAATTCCGCTATGAAGATGGGTCCATCTACTGAAGGGAGACCAAACTATTAGTGCTAGTCTCAGATGAACTTTCAGATTTTAAAGGCCATGCATGATCTCTGATTCCTAAAGGCTCTTCCCTGAGAAAGTGGCAAATTTTGTCTTTGCAAACATATTGTGTATGGGAAATGATTAGAAGTATATCTGCAGGAGGATGGAGAAACCAAGAAGTGACCTCAGTGGTCTGTAACTCTTACCTTTATGCTTTTTGGCTCAGTGATACTTTTTTTCATTCATGGTTTTCTTTAGAAAAAGAGAAAAGAATGCATGCTTTTTTCTTTGGGAGTTAAAACTTCAGGTCTTAACGTGAATAGTGGTGCACATTTCTTTCTTGCCTGATTTTAAATATTCATATTGTTTCTAGCATGGACACTTAAGCATTTTTGTAGCTTTTAATGCTTCACAGTATTTGTTAGTGCTGAACTGACTGATTTTCTTTGTGTGCGAATGTTCTTTGACCTATTGATGGGCAAATATATATAAAGCCAACAGAGTGCAAAAAAGCTTTGTTTTTTGACCTGCTTCACACCTGTCTGTATACTATAGATACCTATATCTCTGAGGTATGTGAGCATCTTATAAATACTTACGGAAAAAAAAGTCAAGAATTGTAACAGAAGCTCAAAATATTTAAACAGTCCTGCCCTGCTCACTTTTTAACAAGTTATTTAAGTCTGCTTGTAGCTTAAGCATATGTTACCATATATCTGAACATGTAAAGGTGACGTGAAATATTATCCAATTATACTGTTGTCAATCATAACCAAAAGTAACTCATGTAGATATTTCTCCTGCTGGTATAATAAAGTGGTACTAATAAATGTACAGAAATTCAAAGAAATATTACATTGTTACTTTTGTTTTCTGCTTTTGAGAACTACCTGTAAGAGCTGAAGTGTTTTCAATTGCAAAAGTAATTGTGTATTTTCATAAATTCATTTATTTTGGAAGTGACTTCTGCCAGCCCCCCACCCTACTCACAGTAGTTCTATCTTTGCTGTTTGATGAGGCTGCTCAGGGCCTTGTCTGGTGAAACACTGAAAATCTTCAAGAATGAAGATTGCATAATACTCTTTAGGGTTCCTGTCCCAGTGTTTAACAGTTCTCATGGTGCATTTTTTTTCCTTCTACATGAACAAAATTTCCTTTGCTGAAACCTGATGCATCTTTCTCTTGTCCTTTAAATGCAGTCTTCTGAATAGAGGTGGATCGTTGTTCTCTGTCTTTCCATTGCAGAAACAAAGATTGCAAACAGTTCTCCTGAGCCTTGTTACTTTCCTGAGCCTAAACAAACCCCAGCCAATCTAGTCTTATCCATCATGTGCTTCAGCACCCTAGCTGTCTTGGTCGCCTTCCACTGGACTCACTTCAGTAAATCTCTCTCTTCTATTGAAGGACCCAGACTGGATTTGATACGGCACTTGTGACTATATGAGCATCAGGTAGAGGGGAGTAATGGTTTCCCTCAACCTACGGGGCTGTACACTGTAAGACTTCACCACTGCAAGGGCACTTAACTGTACTTTGTTCAACTTGTTGCCCATCTGAAATACCAGATCTTTTCCAGCAAAGCTGATCTCTAATAAGGAGTCTCACTGTCCAGGCTGTTGCAGGGAGTTAGGGCATCCAAAATGCAGGACTTAGCATTTTCCATTAGTGAACTTCCAGGGCTTCTGTTCCTCCAGTGTTTTGAGGTCTCCATGCATGGCAGCCCTGCAACTCAAAGGGGTGCTCCCTTTTATTTGATGTCACCCATGAACTTGCTAAAGGTACAACCTTTCCCACTAAACACCTCCCTGAGGCCTGCCACTCATGACTAGCCACACGTGAGATTTCAAATCATTGACTTCTACCTTTTCAGCCTGATAGTCCAGTCTGATAGTTTTTAGTCTACCCATTCAGTCTGTATCTCCCCAGTCTAGCAAAAAGGATAGTGTGGGTACTTTAACGAAAGCTTTGCAGAAAGTCAAGGTAAATGACATACACTTTGTTCCTCTCAACTCTGGACTCAGTTATCTCATTGTAGATGACATCCAGGTGAGTCAGGCATCATTTTTTCTTGGTAAGTCTGTGCTGGCTGTTTTCAAACATTTTTGTCCACATCTGTTTGGTTATGGCTTCCCAAAGAGTTCATTCCTATACTTGGGGCACAGGGGTAAGACTAACTATCCCATATTGGGCAAGCCAGTTGCCTTTTTCAAACCATCAGTGACACCCCTCACTAATCACCACAACCTTTTTTGGGTAACAGCCAGCGCCTTGCAATGATACTGGGCAATAGCCTCAGCAACACTATATGCATCCTGCTCAGTCCCACAGAAGTCTACAAATCCAGTTTATTTAAATAGTCCAAAGCAATTCCTTTCTGCTGTGGGTGGTACATCAAGACATGCAAGCACTTGGAGCTGTATCTGTTGTAAAGAGAAAATGTTTTGGCATAGCTTCTGTTTTTGCTTATATGCATATTACTGACACCATAGGATAGTTTTAGTGCATGTCTAGGGATGGGCAGATCAGGATTCTCATTACAGACTTACCTGAAAAATCTCTTTCTTTCTGGCACTTCCAGGAACGTGGAAAATACAGACTGCTCTGGGTAAACTGTGATGCTCAGAGGACTTTGAATCTTTAATTTCACAGAATAGATCAACTATTATTTGGTTTGAGCAAATGAAGAACTGAGAGAAAGAACTTTATGAAGTGAAAAAGGTGAAATTAATTGCTTTTAGAAACTACAGTCTGTTTTAGGGAAGGGAATGGGGTTGGGTTGGGTGGTTGCACTCTTACATCTGGCACTTTGTGCTATGACTTGTACAGTGCCAGGAGGGCCTTTATGCAGGATGGCACCTCTAATCTTAATTGAAAATGACAGTGCAGTGGACATGTCTTCCTGCTCTGATTAAGTCCATATAAAGCTTAACCCCATGCAATGGGAGAACAGCCGTTTTCTCCTGCAAGCTCTCAGCTGGACTGTGTTTCTCAGCCTACCTTGTCTCTTTTCAGCAGGTCCATGCAAAATTAAGCATCACTACCATAAGTTTCCCAAGCTTTTGTGTAGCTGTGGAAGCCTGTATGTGCCAGCATGCTAAGGGGTAAGGCAAGTAACAAAGTTAATCCTTTCTATAGTGAATGCATATTCTTAAATAAAATTAGGAGATATCCACACCTTTAAAAAGACATTCCACTCCTAGTAAAATCAATAATAATTTTTCTTCTGAACATAATCAGAGCAAGAGTCAGACACTACACTCAAAAATGCGTGCAATGTGCCAGACAAAGCATGGTGTACACTGCTAATTGCAAGGAGTATTTTGATCAGGAACAAAGATCCCTCCTCCTATAACTAAGTATTCAGAAAACCAACAGTGTTGTTAAAATCATAAATAAAATTCTGTTTTGTCTTCTCCTTATGGTTACTCAGCAACTGAAATGTTCTTACTCATCCGGCGTTGAAGCAGGAAGGCCCCTGTGTTAACCAGTTTGAAGCTTGACTGGTATTTGCTGTACTGATCAAACACCTATGTGTGCTTCAGGATGCGAAACTAAAGCAAGTGCAAAAATTAGAATGGAAAACAGTGCAAGTTTGCTGTCAAGTCAAAATGAGAACAAACTGTAAGAAGTACCAGTACAGATGACCTATGAAGAGCAGTTACCCATCATCATAAATGAGAAACACAACCACCAGTACTTTACTTACTGGTACAGAGTTTTCTTGAAATGAACTCACCCACTCCTACGCATACCAAATGTCAGTTAGCCACAGGCCATTTATTTACGTAAAGAATCTGATCCACGTTAGGATACAGTGAACACTGAAGTCATCTCACAGCATGAGTCCCCCTGGGAGGGGACTGCAACCAGATATTTTTCTCCGCATTTCACCTTCAAATAAGAGAGTTAGTGATGAAAGACTATAGAACCTGGTAAAGCTGGCCATATAGAAAATTATTTGGGTTTTGCAAAGCAAGTTGATTATTCATTTCTTACTTTATTTGAAAAGGCTTGCATCTGAGATAGGATAACAACATAGGCTGGGGCAGGCAGTTGTCTGGAAAACAGCTCTGCAGAAAAGGATCTGGAGATCTTCAAACATAATCCAACAAACATGCTTGAAGAAAGAAGCCAGACACATCCTGGGCTGTATTAGCAAGAGTATAGCCAGCAGAACCAGAGAAGTGACCATTCCCCTGTTTTTGGCACCTGTGAGGACACATTTGGAGTTGGGGGCCACCAAGCCAGAGACTGCAGCATATGACAGACGCAGAAAGGCTGAAGGAGCTGGGTTCATCTGGCCTTGGGAAGAGCAGGCTCAGGGAACAGCAGTGTCTGCAGCTTCCTGACTGGCGGATACTGAGAAGATGGAACCAGATTCTTCTTGGAGGTACATAGCAATAGGATTCAGAAGCAAGAAACATAAACCAGTACATGGTATATTCTGGTTAGGGATAAATGTTTATTTTTTTACTACAAGAGTAGTCAAATACTGAAAAAGGGACTGAGAGAGGTGGTAGAATCACTGCTCTTGGAGGTGTTCCAGTTTACTGTACACAGCCTTGAGCAACTTCTTCTGATTACACCTGTTCTGAGAAAGAAGTTGGACTACAGTCCTCCAGAGGTTGTCTTAAATGTAAGCTGCTCCACTACTTTATAATTTGTTGCTGGGGAAACATTAAAGGAAATAAAAGTTACTGCAAGTTTGTTTTAGACTAGAATTCAGCCTTTAGAGAACTGAATGCAAAACTTTGAACTGAAAAATTAGGTTTTTTGTCCAAAACATTGACTGATTTCCTAGTGGAGATTATACCTGTTAAAAAAAAAAAAGATGCTGCAGCTTAAGTATCTCATTTTGCTTTTGTTTGTAGGTAATGAAATGGCAATTTTTAGCATTTGGAAAGATTTATTCACGAATACAGAAAAAAGAAATCCCTCCCTGATACATATGGGAGCAGTATGCTTAACTGCAAAGCTTAAATAGGTATTGTATGCAAGGGAGAAGCTGAAAGGAACCCAGCTCCTTCTGACAGATCATGGGCATTTTTAGATTGAAGCTTTAGACTCTGTAAACGTCCAAAGAATGTACATTATCTTCAGCTTTGAACCAGAAGAGCAGTGCAAGTAAGACTGGAGACCCTGCCTGGAATGAAGCAGAGAACTGAAAATGATAGAGAAAAGTGCTGAGAGTTGAACACTTACTCCATATTCAGGAACTTTTGAGACACCAAACACAAAATACTTTTGAGTTTGTTTTATTCCTCCAAATAGTGCTTCTTCCTGACCATAAGTTCTGTTTCTTCTTGATGGCTATAGCCTTCCAGACATCTTAACCAGTTCTTAATCTCCAAAACCCAAGTATGCTCTTTATCCATGTGCCCAACATCCATATACATGTGCACAGAACTCTGGTTCATTTAAAATGCACAGCCCAGAGTCTGTGTCTTGACTTTAAGGTACTACTGCTGATTCAGTTGAAGCAGCATCAACTCAGTTTTAAATCTTGACACCTCATTTTGTTAAAAACAGCTTTTTTTGAGCAGTGGTTGCTCATAATTCCAGTGTGCTCAGATGGCAATGAGTCTCAGAAGCTGAACTGATATAAGCAGAACATTCTTCTGAGTCCCTCGGCGAACTCATCCAATATGCCAGATCTGCTTCTAGGGGTCTTCTAGAGCTCTGCTCATTTTGTTTTGCCTGTATCTATTTTTGTATCTATCAACAATAATTTTCTCTTTCACCAAACAGGATCCAAAGCAGAATGCAAACAAATGCAAAAAAGTACTCCAAAGCTTTCTCCCTGCAGTCACAAGAAGTCTCCGATGATGAACAGCAGCTTGTTGTTCAATCCAGCTACAATGGTATGTTAATCTGCTGAGGGTGACCAGGGAAGCTGGCAGCGGTACCCTCATAAAATACCTCAGGTGACTAGTGGAAGCAAAACCATGGAGCTCAGTTAACACATTTTAGTAAAGATATTCTCTACTTGATGAGGCACCAAACTGTTGTCACTATAACCTGGCTGATGACAGTGCATAATTGTACTTTCTGATGAGCTAGGCAGTGTGAATTGGCTTGCCTCCACAGGGGAAGCTCTTCCCACATAAAGAGCACCTTGGTGCAAATTTATTTATCACCATTAAAACCAAAGGTTTCTACATTTATTTGCAGTCCCTGTACAGAAATGGCTTCTAGTGCGACCAAAATGCAAAATGCAAAATGCAAAATGCAAAATGCAAAAAAAAAAAAAAAAATCTTATTCAAAATTTATTTTAGGAATCACTCTGTGTGAAAGGACTGCAGCTAGCATTAGACCTAAGCTCAGCTTCCAACGTTTGAGGTTGATTTTAGCCTTTATATCTTGGCCTACTGTTCAGCCACTTGGACGGAATCTCAAGGATACAACATGATCTTTTCATGATCCTTAGCTATTGAAATACATATATTTATGGAATACTGTGTAACATTCAATCAACTAGTCAAAAGATTTTTTCCAACAAAGGCTTTCTGTTTACTGTAGTGACTGGCATTACCTTTCTTGGGCTAGTGACATCGGTAATGCTTTCTTTGCCAAATTGTCATAGTTTGTGAATAAGTTAATAACAGATTTTCCCAAAATAAAAGCAAGGAAAAACATAAATGGAACAGAAAAGGCTTCCCCCCCCCCCCCCCCCAGGGAGACTTCCAGAAGCAAAAATCTTGAAACTCCTTTGTTGCTAAGAAATTAGAAGACATAGAAAATTCTAAGGAAGTGTTTGGACTTAACTGGAAGTAATGTGTTTTTCTCTGTAAACACTTTTATCTATTCAGGTAGATGATAATTCAATAACAAATGTCAATAATTAGATACTTCTGAAAGTAGCTTGTCACTACGTCATTAAAAAGCAGGAACATTGTGCTAGATTATATGTGAGAAATTAAACCACAAAAAGATGTTTTGAAAATGTGTAAAACCTCCACTGCAATAAAATTATCTGGGATCTGATTTATCATTATTTGCATCTGAGGTTACTTTTGGATGATGCCCAGCTGTCTACAGATCAATGGAAAACTACCATTTGTTTTCAGCAGATGCTTCTGGCTGTGTACTGCATGATGCAGTGAAGCATGCCAATAGAAGTCAGCCTAAAGTTTGGTCAGAACAATGTAAGCCATTTTATGAGTCATGTGCCCAAAACATGCGTAGACCTGTACCTGCACTTTTGAGGACATTAAAATGCTTCCCAGATATTCAAAATCATGCCTTAGGTGAAGACTACTCACCAAAACTTTAAGGTCACTTCATCATCCTTATGTTGAAGATGAGAAAAATGCGGATGATGGAGATGGGTCAGTGACTACATAGCATGTGCACTTCCTTGGAGTCTTGAAACTAGGATGCTTTATGGCTGCCAAGGCTGAAGTTTATGACATTAATATAGTCACAAGCATGGAAGCAAGAATTGATGACAAACTGCTTGGTCACAAGTTTTTTGAAATTGCTTATTTAACAAGGTAAGTATGATGAAAAAAGCAAATGAACGCAGTTTTCCAGTACACTTTAAATACAAAAACATAGTCAACTTCAGACACTGTGAAAGAAATGTCTTTTCAGAGAGAGAAATGTCTTTTCAGTATGTGTGATAGAAAAAGAATGAAAGTAGCTTCTTTGTGGAAGGACAAGCTTGTGCCGGGAGGTGTGGGAGCATACTGCCAGTAACCCACATTACCAAGGAATCTTATGTTCCAGTTTCACACCAGCTTTCTCCCCATCTCTTAGAAATTAGGAGAACTCTCAGAAGGAGCAGTGAGGCAGTGGCACGGGCTGCCCAGGGAGGTGGTGCAGTCACCGTCCCTGGAGGTGCTGAAGAGCCGTGTGGATGTGGCACTGAGGGACGTGGGCAGTGGGCAGGGTGGGGTGGGTTGGGTTGGACTAGGGGGTCTTAGATGGCTTTTCCAGCCTAAATGGTTCTGCGGTTCTATGATTCTATTCAGTGATTGCCATACGTGGTCTTCATCAGTCCCTATGGATCCCTACTGCTGTCTTACAGCTGTGTGAAAAGTGTTTTCCTTTCATCAGTGGGAACAGAAAGGGGAAATGTGCAACATACCGGCTTCAGTGAGCACAGCTCTCAAAGTCACTTCAAAGTCACTTGTGCTTGGTGCATAAGCAAAACGAAACAAGTAAGCGACACTGAGCTGTACTGGAAGCGGCAGTGGGCACTACATGAACGAACTGTATTTCCTGATGGGCGACACAGTGTAACAACAAGAACGGAGTAACGGGATACAAGAAACAAACCCCTAAAACCACCCCAAGCCCTCCGCTCGATGGGAGAGCAGCGATTTTATTCCCAAACGCATCTTCCCTCCTTTATTCTCACTCCGTCGCCTCCCCCAGGCCGCCTCCCGGCCCGGCCCGGCCCGGCCCGTCCTCCCGCCGGGGAGGCACCGCATCGGCCTCACGGGAGCCGTAGGCGGCGGGCGGCCGGCGGCACCGGAGCGTCCGGCAGCGCCCTCGGCGCGACATGGCGGCCGCCGCGCAGGTAGCGGCGGGACGGCCCCCCTCAAGAGGGGGCGCGGGGGGCGGCGAGGCCGGACGGGGAGAGGCGGCCGCGCCGCGGGGAGGGGGAAGGAAGTTCGGCGCTTCCCACTTGTTGCGGCCGCAGCCCGGCTTCGGGGGGAGGAGCCGCGGGGACGGGGGATCCGTACTGCGGGCCGCCGGGGCGGGGGGGAGCGCGGGGCGGCCCGGCCGCCCGGGGTGCCGTCGCCGCGGCCCCCGAGACGTGATTTCGTTCCAGAGTAAAACACCTCCGTCTCGTCGCCCCTAAGTGCCGCCCCCGAGCGGGCCCTGCCGTTCCCCCGGCCGCTCCCGGAGGAGCGGAGTCACGGGGCCGGGGTAGAAACCGAACACCGGCCTGCGCGGTGCCTCGCCGGCTGCGCAGTGCTGACACGCAGATATTTGCCCGGCCCTAATCCCGCTCGCCCTTGTGTCGGCAAATCTCTGTCGGATGACAGGGGGAGCTTTGCCGGGCGGCTCTGTCTCCAGACCGGGCGCCAGGATCGCAGCCGGCCCTCCTCCCGGTACGTTGTGCAACAGGCGGCGAGGAGAGCAAGCGAGGCTTTGGCGAAAGGCGTGAGCGCCCGGTGAGTCAGTGCGCAGAAAGGCTGTGCAGGTTGCGGGCTGGCGGGCGCGCTGCTGCCCCAGCTGACGGCCGAGGAACGTGGGGCCCTGCCCGTGTGCTCTGTGCGTTGTCGGCTGCTTTTTGCCGGCGCAAAGGTTGTTAGGCGTTCGGAGTTGGTCGGCTGTAGCTGCCACGCTCCCCGTCGGCCTCTCCCCGTGCACCGAGTTACTTCGCAAGTGTAAACAAAGGAGAAGGAGCAGCAGGCGCTCTGCCTTTACATTCGAAACAGTGAAAGCGGCTGTTTCGTTTTATTCAGCTCTGATGACAGCGGTTACACGGTTAACAGAGGTTAAACATCCAGGGTAGAGCCTGGACTCCTCGTCAGTCCCCCTTTATTTTCATGCCGTCAAAACATCAGAACTGAAAACAAGAAAAGATTCTTGGTTTCAGTTCTGATGTTACGTAGCAGGAGTGCAGCAAGAAAACACATTGTCTTCCAACAACAGAGCATGTTGTGCATTCCAGATACTGTGTGAAAGGCATTAATTTGTTCACATCTTCCAAGGGTCCTTGTGGGTGTGTTTACATTTAGAAAATGTTCCAGATGTTCCAAACAGTGTTTCCAAACATCAGCGTTTAGAAGCCCTGCTGTTCAAAAGTTGTATCTACATTACCTATGGTGGAAAACATGCAAGCTGGTTTTCCTTTTTTTCCCTCTCCTAGTACATATATTCAGCAGTGTTTTGTGTGAACATGGTTTTACTACTTCTGAAGGGCCAGTTAGTTCGTTATGAAGCCTGATTTTCTTTTACGCAGGAGCCTCTTTTGTACAGCACCTAACAATAATGAAAGGGTGTATTATATTTGCAGGCCCTCTCTCTGCTGTCAGACCATTACATAAAAGGAATGGGAATTTGTCCTCATGCCCTGTAAGCCAGGCTCTGCTAAGACTTGGCCAGAGAGAGATTGAGACCTGAAGGGAGAGAAAACTATTAAAAATACCTTTTAAAGAGTGTTTGTAAAATTACAGAAATTATCAAATTGGACTGAAGGAAAAGCAGTGCTGAAAATTATTTATAGCTTGGATTGTTATTTGTTTTGCTTTAGAAATTATATTTACCTCTTCGTGGAATGAACACTGAGCCCTCTGGTATTTTTTAGGTTATTGTTTAGATTATTGAACCAGAGGGAGTTGTAAGAACCCTAAGTGGTTTTATTATTACATGTTATTATTTTTGTATCTTTACCTACCATGTTTATATTTGTTTGGTTTTGCCAATGCAAATATATATATATTTTTAGCAGTTTGAATCTAGTCTGTTTTCTTTTCCTGTTTTTCTGAAGCAATTCCAGTTTATCCAGAGTGGTGTTTGCTTGTGACCAACAGTGCCATACTAGTAGTAATTTGAAGTTTGTTGTTCAGATGTATTCAGAAGGCTTCACGTTTTGTAACACTGGTAGAAGGAATGGAAAATGACATGCACACGCTCTCAGCCTCATAATGCACAGAAACCCTGTGAAACCTGCAGAGCACCTTTACTGTTGCACCCTTTTATTAATTTGATATTTTTGTCCATCACAGTGTTCTTGTGTTGCTGATGGTATAGTGATCGAAGCAGAGATGTTTGCTAACCTGCACGTGTGTCCACCATGACGTTTAATTTCCTACTGGGAAGGAGGATGGGCACACAAAAGGTCTCTACTGCTGCGAGCCAGCATAGATTTTGAAAGTGAACAGGTTGGATCAGTCTCTCCTTGAATAACTTGTCATCTCTGGGCTTGGCATCTGTGAGCCTGCCTGTTCTCAAGCAGGTGTGATGGTTACGGTATTCTTACAGATTTCTCTTCCAAAGGTTTTCTAAGTCTTTGGAGTTCATAACTGCAGTTCCTCCTTCTCCCCCAGAATGATGGCCACCAGTAGGAAACTCTGGAGAAAATGGGGAGAGGGGAAATTCTCAGTGTTTCCTGCTGCAGAGGAAAGAAGGCAGGAATCTTTGCTATTTGCCCGAGGGTAGCATGATTCACCCAGCAACCAGTCAGCCTCAGTTGTCTTAGCCTGGTTTTTGCTTAATGTGCTTGCCTCCTGTTTGATCTGCATTTGCGCATCCAAAACCTGTAATTTTTAGCATTGCTTGTTGCTCATTCTCTGGGAACTACATAGGTGAGGAGTTGCCCTAAGGAGTTACCACTCCTGTTGACTGGATGGGGGACAGGTGGAGTGCTACATGTGGACTGTCCTCAACATCCAGCTGCCATGCTTCCCAGAGCTATTAGTTGGAGGCAGCCTTTTTAAGCGCATCTGAAATCTCTGCTTGGAGGCACAGCGTGGAGCAGTAGATACCAAGGTAAAAAATCCTGCTGAGCCAAGCCCCCATTCGAATGGAGGCAGTTCAGAGTTGTGGTGTGATCAGTGCTGTTTTTAACACTACTAAAGTCTGAGAGGTGCCTGTGACATATTGGTCAAGCCAGGCTTGCTGAGGATGTTAATATGACATCCATTTCTCAGAGACCAACTTTGGTGACCTGAAAATGAGTTTTTTGGAAGGTTCCAGGCTTATATGGTGAGCAGGTTGAGCATCATGAATCACTAGCACTTCTCTGCAGCTGGAGGTCCTCTACTCTTTCTAATTCTACAGGTATCTTTGTGATGCTCCCCTGAGTAGCATCCGAGAATATGGTGCCTGGCTTGAAGAATGTGTAAGAGAGATCTTAGTAGTTGGGTGAGTTATGGGGAGGAAGAGTGGCTTGGAAGAATGCGACTGTAAAGGGGAAAAAATCTTTTCTCTTTTGAATGATATTTGTCTTTTCAGCTCACCAGTTGAAGTGGGAGGGATGCATTTCCCCATGAAATGAGTTTGGAGCAGCTGAGGAGACGGTATGGGTATGGATAATTTAGGGGTGCTCATAAGCATGGCATAACTTTCCTGCATGGGATAAGATGTGGCACGCCTTAGGGAGAAAGGACAGAGTGTTGAGAGTGATACTAGCACAATTCCTGTTATCAGAGGAGCACTCTTCTCTTTATGAACTGACTGCTTCCTCAAAAAACCATTTTCTCCCATCATGAAACAAGTTTGTCTTTGTGAGATAAAAACAAGCACATCCTTGTTTTGTAGCTGCTGAAAGCAGTCATTTGGATTCACACTGTTCAGCAGTTACCGATGTGAGGCAGTACATTAGGAAACTGTGTCCCTGGCCTAACACATCCATCCTGTTTGTCCATTTGCTGTGATGTTTTAGACATGAAGCCTTAGAGGCCTGATTTGGTAGGTGCAGTGTTAAAAGAAGTTGCTGTATTTGCTAGCTTTCTCTACTTAGGGTTAAAGTTTACTGTCTTATGGAGTTCTTGTAATGCCACTGGTAAACTCAGAAGTGTTTGTTTGTTTGTTTTCTTTGTTTTCTAAGAACCATTCTCAAATACAAGGAGTAAAATAGAGAATGCAGGCCAGTAGTCCATAGCATGGTGAAGTTTGCACAGAGTCATACATATCTTTACTGACTCACTGGATGCTGTCCTGACAGCAAACAGTATTTGAGGAATGCCATTAATTTGAGTTGTCAATTGAAAATATCTGCGAAGCACGAGGGCCTACCCACAATTGGGCTTTAATGTAAGGAGCCCTGTCTGCTTTTCAGCAGTGCATTTGCAAAATTTGGTGGTTTTGTGCATTTTACCTCATCACTCCTTTCTGCTATGCTTTGATACCCTGTGACTTTTTTTTCTGGATATGCAGTTCCTCCAAGATGCTTTCTACTATGTGTTAATACATCCAGACACTTCAGAACAAGGTTTTCATGTATGGTGGCAGTGGGAATGCACTATAGGTTTGAAGTGTATTCTCCCGCAACCTGCTTGTAGTACTGGAAGTAAAAAAAAATATGTATATTGTCTAAAAGCCAGATTTTTCTAACTGAAAGGTGAAGGTTTGTTGGTATAGAAAATGAAGGGGGAAGATTCAGTTAGGAAGGGAATTTCACTTCTCAGAATGGAACCTAATTTCAAAACTCAGAAACTTTAGCTGACGTTCAGGCTTTGCCTGCCTTTTGCTTTTGGTCATCCAATCCAATGTAGTCCAGCATCCCTTTTCAGCAGCTACGTATCTTTATGTGGTACTAAAGCACAAAGGGTACTAAAGGGTACTAAAGCACAAAATTCCCAACTGAATTGCATGTATGTGTGCATGAGAGCAGAGCCATGCTGTCTGTTTTCCAGGTCACCTCAGACTCTTCTTTGCTGCAAACAGTTCTTCAGTGTAATGGATGTGCAGCTGCCTGTATAGTACCGAATGAGAAAAGCTATCAGCACAGCTACAGTGAAATCGACTGGGACTACATATTTCTTGCAACATCAAAATAATTTTTCCAGGCAATTACTGGAATAAAATTACTAATATAAATCAGGAGCATTGCTGTCTTGAGAGGTAGACTTTCTTTTCCCAGTTCTTCCCTTTGTGATATTTCTGTACTGTGTTCTTTAATCTGTGTATCCCATAGCCGTTGCATGTTTTCCTCTGTTTGTTTTCCTCTGTTATATTCCAGAAGCATAGGAATATATTCCCACAATCATTGGTCAGTATCTGCTTTTCTGGGACAATTCATGCACGCAACCCCTTACACAAGGGAATAACACAGTTAAAATTAACGTGACTCATGGACATAGGATTTGGCTCAGTGTCAGCACTTTCCTGTTTTGTTTCACTCAGTATTTCTGAGTAACAGGTATAGAATTGCAGACACCAAATAACTGAAGATCTTGTGATCTCTGCAAGGACAATCTCTGTAAGGGAGATGTGATGAAAGGCCCTTGTTTGGAATGGCTAGATCAGAATAATAGTTAGCATAAAACATTTCCCTGAGAAGTTGGAAGTAGGAGAGTTTGGTTTCCAGTGAATTTGTCTTGCAGATTTGACTTACTTTTAATCTAGATTACTGTAGGACTGCTGTGTTAGCTCTGCTCTTGGTGTATGCTGAAAATACACTCAACTGAGGTGGGGAGTCTCTGACATCAGGCTGTAACCAAAATAACAGGCAGTCTCTTAGCCAGGGAAGAGAAACTCCGCTCACTCAGTTCCTGGCAGCCTCTTGGTTTGAGTGCATGTGGAAGTGACTAATATTTTGAGGGCTGCTATCTTCTGTCAAGGGTGAATAAAAGTGACCAGTGAATTATAGAAAATGTAGCTGCTGGAGATGTAGACATGCCCACAGTAATACTAGGAGAGATTTTGTGAAAACAGAGTAAAAGTAGGTCATGCTAGCTACACCACTAAGCAGTTTAATTATGGTCATTATTTTTTTTGCTTGTGGCTTCTGTGTCCCTCTCCCCTTCAGCTAAATCTTTTCGTGTGAGTGGGCTGTTTCCTTTCTGCTTCTTTCCTTAATCTCCAGGACATCCTCCTCTGCAAAGAAGATTGTTACCCCCACAGGGATACTTAAGCCTGCAGGAGTCAGAATAACCATCTTCAGATATCAGCAGGCACAGCCCAGGGGACAAGTGACATACCTTCTCTTCCCTTCACTGCCATACTCTGTGTCTGCTCCCTGGTGCAGCTCCTTTGAGTCCTGTACAGCCCAGCAATGTTCTGCAAATTAATGCCCTTGGCCTTAGTCAAATGCTGTTATGTAAAAGGTTGTGATACATCACCTAAAACGCTTTTGACCCAAAGCAGGTCACTTGTGCTTCACACATATATTATGCTTCTCTGACAGGGCAGATAATTACTGACATATAAAAATAGAATAGGAAATGCTTGGTCCTTAGTTATGACCACAGGGTTATGCCCTAAACAATTCTGGGTGAAGTGTTCTGTGATCAGAACACTTCTAGACCAGGTATTTACAGATGCTCTTCCTATTTTGAAGCCTCAGGAAACAAGTTAAGGTTCGTTGTCAGCTTTTCTTGCTGATGGGAGGTGAGAACTCTGCACCCTTCTGTGGAATGTGTTGTTTTCTAAGCACATCTCTGGAAGGACCATGGGTAGGAGATGCACCTTTCTCTCTGTTTAGCAGAGAAGAAGGCAGTTAGAGAAGTGTTGGCACATTCTCTTTGTGCAATAGCCCAGGCTGAAAAATGCCCTCATGAAGGACAAGCCAGATCCTCCTTCTTGCCCTTGCTCTTTTCTCCCATTGTGTGATGGAGAGCATTTGGTTTGGCCATACCTTTTGGTTTGCCATCACCCACGTTGCAGTCTTTTCTTCTTACTTATGCTCTTGTCTAGTACAGTTGTCAGACTGGACAGATATGGCTGATACTGGAAGAGGAATTATTGACTCACTGGGTTTGTTATTCTTGCCTTTTTTCATTGCTATCTAAACTCAGCAAATTGCCAGGAAATTGCATACTTTACATGATCTCTAAGTAGAATCAGGATAGGAATATTGTATATATGATAAGATTGTTTTTGGTGTCCTGTTTAGATTGCATGTGGAAAAACATAGTATTTTGAAGGTTTCTACCTTCTGTCAAGGTTGGCTTTAAGGTTTGCTACGAGCCACCTCTACCTTGTATCAAAAAGAAAAGAATACAGTCACATTATTTCCAAACAGTACCATGTTACACAGTGCAGAAGGATGTTTCTTTTGATCAGTTCAGACACCTGCTTGAGCACTGCCAATGTAGTTAATCTGGAAGTGAAAGAAAGAGATGAGAAAGGAAGTAGGATTGCTTGGTGTAATCACATTTATATTTCAAAAGCTTGTCAGCTTTTAATTGCAACTTGATTTCATTATAGCTCAGTTTGAATGCTAATGAAAGCACAGAGGTTTACCTGCAATTTTTCTAAAGGTTCAGTGCTTCTGATGCTGTGCTCACTTGAAAATTTGGCAGTACTATTGCAGGTAGGATTCTTAACAACTTTTGAAGACACGATACTTGGTAAGATCCCCAGGTGGCTTTTTGGAATGGTTGTTCCCATGAGTGTTTGAAAAGTTGGGTAACCAGGCATGGTTGTTTTACTAAAGCGCTGGAGGATTTAGTTGATTTTTAATCCATTTACTTTAAGTAATGAAATTTCTCTACAAGTGCTAGGTATAACTTACTCATCATTGTTTTGAAAAAGGGAAGTGGATGTTCTAATGCATAAGGTATCTTTATCCAGCCAGGGATGCTGCAGCAGAGCTTAAAATAAAGTGGTATCCTCTTACGCATGTTGGGAACAGTGGGTTCTGAGGCAGGGATGAGAGTTGTTTCTCCTGATAAAACCAGTCCCAAATAGTAGCTCTTATTAGTGAAAAAAAAACAACCATGCTCCAATGCCAGAAGATCATGATGTATCATTTTTGGACACCTTGATCTGCGCCTGCTCTGCATCTTGAGAGGTTCCCTGTGATCAGGTTGTGGCAATGGTGTTGTGTCTTCTGATTCTGCAGGCTGTAGGGAAGGTCAGGCAGAGGATTTTGCAGGGAAAGTCCCATGTCATCAGAACCTTCCTCAGGGTCACGAGATCAGTTGTGTGAAATGCCAGCCTGATCTGAGCTATGGGAGTGTGTTGTAACTCCAACGAGAGAAAACTGCTCTCTGAGGTTTGCTCAGTAGTTTTGAAAGGTGGAAACAGAAATAACTGAAAAGGAAAGTGAAATCTAGAAAGAAATATAGAGGAGGTTCCTGGAAAAGAGTTGACACTCTGAAAATTTATTCCTAAATGGGATTTATATTCCAAAGCATCTCTGTTCTGCTCATTTGAGGTGATAAAATCTTGCATTTTTTACAGAATTGCAGGTGTCACAGAGAAGAATAATCATCATCAGCCCAATCATCATTGAGAATATGAACTTTGCTGCTGTTATCTAGATGGAAGAAAAGATTAACAGCCCAGAAGGGGAGCCCCTTTGGTTTTCAAGATGGAGGCAGCTACTGGTGAAAGCCAACTGCAGCGAATTATCAGGGACTTGCAAGGTATACTGACATACTGAAACATCCTCCATGTTTTAGGTAACAGAGCAGCTGTGTTTTTGATTGTGTAGTGCTTCTGTGCAGCAGTTGTAATAACGTAGTCATGGTATGCTAGGTGCTCATTGTAGTTGTGACTGATATTTCGTGAGAGAGGTGCTGTACCTTTTTCAAAATCCTAAATTCTGGAATTCTGCATATTTAAATAAACAAGATTATCAATAAGCCTTACAATTACAAATAAGAAAAAAAAAAGAAGAAAAAAAAAGAAAAAGCTTTCAGAGTGAAATTAAAATTATTCTGTTGTGTGGTGTGAGCTAGAACGTGTTTGCATGAATAGAGCTAAGTTATAAGACTTCATGTGAGAATGAAAAGGAGGTCTGATTTCTATGCCGTCCCTTGATGAAAAGCTAGTGTTGAGTTGCTCCTCATATGTGAGGGCTAAAAAACAAGAAGGGCAGCCCAAAGTGGGAATGGAGATCCAGAAGGAAAGTACTGGGCAGCTGGATCCGCTCCATGCAGCTAGAGCTACATGCTTTCTGTGCATCTGCCTTGTCCTCCGCTAGCAGTAGCCAACTTCATTTTTTCACATTTTTCATTTTCACTATAGGCAAAATTGGCAGCAGATCCATAACCATTTTTCTGCTCTTCTCTGTCCCAGTCAGCTGCCTATACCAAGATCTGAGTATTTTTCCCTTTCATATGTGTTAAAAATAAGGTATAATGCATACCAAAGCTGGGAATTGGGATCTTCCTGTAGCATAAAAAGGAGATCCACATACTTGCTAACAACAATAAATTTTAACTTGCAAAGGGGATCTAATGGGACTGGGTGCTAAGGCTCAGTCAGGCATCCAAAAGGAGTACAAAGTCATGTGGACAGCACGTTCAAAATCAGTAATTTCTGGTGCTGAGAAGTGTACACTTTGGGGAATAGTGCATCCAAGGACACGGCAATTTGCTTTGACTTGAGATTTTCTCACCCTCCCATGGGAGTAGGTTTTAGGTGAGAGGAGTTGCTGTATGCTTATTTTTATGTACATTCTTTTCCCATTTGTGTTTTGTAAGCAGCACAAGCTGAACCTTCCTGAATATTGCATGGAGAAGATAAATGTGCTGACTGAACAACTGTTCTCGTTTTACTGATCCCCTTTAGCAGATTACATGCTTTGTTGTTTCTAATCAGAATTCTGTTTGGCATGTGGCAATAGCAGAACCTTAATGTGCACATGAGACAGTGAAAATATATTTCCTTCTTCTGCTGAACAACCAGTTAGCAGTTATCTGATACCATTTCTTTGGTAAGTGTAAGGAAGAGGTTTTGCTCTTTTTAAGAATAAAATAGTAAGTCAGTATGCCAGACTGACATAACTTGAGCTCTAGTTTTTGTTACATGCAGTATTAAATTGCAAGCACATCAGCAAGCTTTTTGCACTGTGATTAAGACATCTGAGCTGAAACTAAATACAGATGCATGATATCCAGGCAGAAAACTTACTTACTTGCCTGTGAATTCACTGTTACGTATTTCTTAAATTAGTAAATCATTTTGGTGTCTTGTTTTAAAGATGCTGTGGCTGAATTAAGTAAAGAATTTAAAGAAGGGGGGGAACCAATCACAGATGACAGTGTCAACTTGCAAAAATTCTCCTACAAGCTTGAATATCTTCTACAGGTAAAAAGTGATATGTGTCATTTATAATCAACCACCAAGCAAGGCCTTATTTTCTGTTATTGCCTCGTTAGTACTTAGGGTTTGACCGAAATGATCATAAGTTTCCATTTGAGTCTTTTTTTCAGGACTGATATATGCAGCTTATTGTATATATTTCGAGTGAGAGCAAATAATTGTAATCAAAAGGCAATGCTGATAGGCTAATTGAAGAATATAAGGCATTTTTCTATTGATCTGAAAGATTTGAGCTTGATTTTGAAGATGTACACTTCTAAATTATCATGAAAAAATTGTAGTAATGACATCTTGACAGCATATTAATGCAAAATAAGTAGTAGTAGACAGCTGATAATGCAAATACAGTGGCGTGAGTAATTTACAGTATTTTTAGCAATTTCATTGCAGAAATCCATTTTTATTGTATGAAAATCTTAATGCAAAAGGCTGATTTTTAATCTGAAATGCTGCTTATGGGCTAAAATTTCAGTGAAAAGGGACATTGCTGGGCAAGGTGAAATTAAGTTTGCATTGTCTGTGTACACATATGGTGTAATTGTGCCACTGACAGAAACACAGACATGCTAATCTAGCCTTGATCTAGGCGAGGTAGTTCTAGTTGGGTTTAGAGGCTTCAGCAGGTGCTGAAGAAATCCTTTGGGATTTGAATGCTCCAAGCTGTGTTCTGTACCCTCACCACATCACTGCTCTGAGTGTGATTTTGCAGCTTGTTCTGGTAGGTGCCTGTGTGATATTGCCACACTTGATTGAAGGGCTCTCAGCAACCCACTGTCAATTCCTTGCCCTTGAACATCTCCTAAAACTGCTGCTAAACTTTATTTGAACATTTTTTAATGGACGTTTGTATTTAAACTTGATCAAAAACTTTACTGTCTGTTACTGTCTGTAAAGCATGTTAGTAACCGCGGGATTATATCAGAGCAGTACAGTGTTAGTGTACTTTGCGAATACATTGTCTAAAACTTAAGAGGAGCTCTGAACACAGATGTTGGTTGGAAAAGAGTGGAATTCCACAGTGTATATATATGTAAGTATATTTATGTTTAAGTTTTGTTCATTGCTTTTTGTTTTCCTTGCTTAAGTTTGACCAGAAAGAAAAAAGCACATTGCTGGGGAACAGAAAAGACTACTGGGATTATTTCTGCGACTGTCTGGCAAAAGTCAAAGGAGCTAATGATGGAATTCGCTTTGTCAAGTCTATTACGGAAGTAAGTATATCAGTTAATCATCACAATACATGCTTTGTATTTTGGTGTGTCTTTTCAGAAAGCAGAGAAACCAAAATACAATATACTGCTTTTAACATAGAACAAAATATTTGCACTTTTTTTTTTTTTTTTTTAGGTTTTCAGGTAAAGTATAAAAATGCAAGGTTAAAGCTTTGTGGTAGAGTACCAAATTATGTAGAATTAGATAGTCTTACTTATTTTGAAGACCACTTATACAAATGAATAGTTTTATTTGTACCTGGTTGTGCCATGCCTTTTCATTTAATAAGTGTCATTTTCTCTAAAAATGAATGAAAAAATAAGCCAAGGGTAAAGCCTGTATCTTCAGTATACTTTAAGAAAGGACTTAGTCTAAGTGTAAGAGAGAAGAACCACCATGTTTGAACATTCTTAAGACTTTCTCAGTTGATCAGCAGAGTTAAAGAGGAATGACCGAGAGCAGAGTTTCATCATCCGACTCAGTTTTCTTCCTTTATGTCAAAAAACATGATATAATAGCTCAGTATAGTTCACATTATTTCTTTCAGTAAGCTCTCGTGAACAAGACAAAAACGTTTATTAGAAATAGTAATAAAAGTGTAGTTTTCTAATAGCCACATTACATCATCAGCTCAATCATTGGGTGAAATAAAAGCTGTGAGAAGCTTTCTACGCTGATTCTGTCCTTGGAATCATTTGAGACAGAACTTCCCTTTTGGTGAAGTGGTGGTGCAAACCAGCCCTGTCCTGACACTCAGTTCTCTTATCTGTAAGCAATGCTAACCTGTATTAGCAAGTTACTATTCACAACATATTTACCAATTCTCTCAACAATTCCACCACAAGCATCATCTCCAGATAATGTTGTCTTGAGTCATATGAAAGAGAGCCATAGTACTGCAGCAGAGGCAGGCTTTGTATTCTCTGCTTCTCTTACTTCTCACAGAATCACAGAGTTGTAGGGAAGGGACCTCCAGAAAACCTCAAGTCCAACCCCCTGCTAAAGGAGGTCACCTACAGTACATTGCACAGCAATGTGTACAGATGGATCTTGAATATCTCTAGAGAAGGAGACTCCACAACCTGTCTGGGCAGCCTGTTCCAGTGATCTGTCACTCTCACATTAAAGAAGTTCTTCCTGTGTTTGTATGGAACTTGCCGTGTTCCAGTTTCTGCATGTTGCCTCTTGTTTTGTTATTGCACACCATCAAAGAAAGTCTACTCCCATCAACTTGACTGCTGCACTTTTGGTATTTATAAACAGTGATGAGATTTCATCTCAGTCTTCTCTCCAGACTGAAAAGTCACAGGTCTTTTAGCCTTTTTTTGAACAGGAGGTGCTCTGGGCACCCTTTTGTATCATCTTTGTGACTCTCTGCTTGACTCTCTGTAGAAGATCTCTGTCTGTTTTGAACTAAGCAGCACAGAACTGGATGCAGTATTCCAGGAGTGACCTCACCAGAGTGGAGTAGAGAGGAAGGATCATCTTCCTTGACCTCCTGACCATTCTCTTCTTGATGCACCCAGATTTACCATTGACTTTCTTGGTCACAAGGGCACACTGCTGCCTCGTCTGTTATCTACCAGGACCCCCAAGTCCTTCTCCTCAGTGCTTGTTTCCAGCAGGTTATCACCTAACCTGTACTGATAGATACAGTTATTCCTTCCCAAGTTTAGGACCCTTCACTTCTTCATGTTGAAGTTTACCAGATTCCTCTCTGCCACATTCATCAGTCTGTCCATGTCTTGCCAAATGGCAATGCAGCTTTCCAGTGTTTGAGCCACTCGTCCTAGCTTTGCATCATCAGCAAATTTGCTGAGATACTTTATTCCTTCATCTAGATCACTGATGAAGATACTGAATAAGACCAGACCCAACACCCTTGGAGAACTCTGCTAGTTACAGGCCTCCAACTAGGTGGCACTGTTGGTCACAACCTTCTGAGCTTTACATGTCAGCCAGTTCTCTGTCCACCTCCCTGTCTGCTCATCTATCTCATGTTTCCTATGCTTCATAACAAGGATGTAGTGGGAACAGTGTCAGATTCCTTGATGAAATACAGGTACACAATATCCACTGCACTCCTGCCATCTACTTATCTGGTGTTTACATTTTAGAATGCTACCAGGCTAGTCAAGCACAGTTTCCTCTTGGTGAATCCATACTGACTAATCCTGATAACCTTCTTTTCTTCCAATTGCTTGGAGACAGCATCCAGAACAAGTTGCTTCATCACCTTGTCAGAGACAGAGGTGAGGCTGACAGGCCTCCAGTTGTCTGGTTCCTCCTTTATGTCCTTTCTGAAGACTAGAGTGACATTTGCTATCCTCCAGTCTTCAGGAACCTCTTTCATTCTCCATAACATTGCAAAGATGATAGAGAGTGATTTGGCAGTCACTTCATCCAGCCCCCTTAGTGCTCGTGGGTGAAACCAATCGAGGCCTATGAGTTGGTGGGCATTGATTTTGCCTAAATTATCTTTGACCAGCTCCTGCTGAACCTCCTCCTCTTCTCTCATCATGTACATTCGTTCTAGTATTTCCATGCGTAAAAAATAATTGCTGTTCAAATTGATAAACCAATGGGAATAAGAAAAGAGTTCTTCCAGTGACTTCTGGTGTTGGGGTTTAGTTTTGATTTTGTTTTTATTAAAACTCTTAAGAGATTCACTAAATGCAGATGTTCTGACATGTTAGATCTTATCAATTTAAGGGCTAAGTATTAATAAAGAATTTTTGCATTTGGGAGGTTATTGTGTCCACAGGGATATACATCTTTGTTCTATGAAGATGTAGAACTTCATAGAACTGCAGTTCTAAAGCTCTTCCAGCTGCGACCATACACACCTTAAATTACTTAAGCAGTCACTTCCAGATATGGTGGGCACACTCAGATTTTGCCTTATATCAGGAATTGCCCTTAGCATAGTCTGTATTCATGTACTTGGTATATTAGAAGATTTTGTTGCTCTTGTGATGTTTTGATATTATAAAACGGACAACTGCTCATGACTCTTATGAATCTGTCGTTCAAAAAAGATTCATCCCAATGACAGTATGACAGTACTGGGAGAATGTATCTATCAGTAGCAGTTCTTATTACTTTCTTTACAGCTAGTGGCTTGTTGGTTTTTTTTTTGTGTATGTGTATGTACATATGTATGTAGACAGTCTTCATCATGTCTTTCTACATTGCAGCCAATATTCAGGTGTTTTCTCTGTGCTTTCTCTCTTCCAGCTACGAACGTCTCTTGGGAAAGGAAGAGCATTTCTGCGTTACTCCCTCGTTCATCAAAGGCTTGCAGATACCTTACAGCAATGTTTTATGAACACCAAGGTGACCAGGTGAATAGAAAAGTACCTTACTAACTAATAACTGTTTGCTCACTGTGAACAAGCAACATGACCCAGTAGCTACTAAGAGAAATTGAAACCTTTCCAAATGGTTAGCGTACAGGACTGGTAATAGGATACAGAGGATAATAGACCTTCTAGCCTGGGTCACTGGTTCATACTTAACTTAGATTGGTAAATACTGAAAGTTGTTACAGCTGAATGCTTGTAAAGTGGATGGTATAGATGCATCTATATGTGGGCTTTGAAGGTGACATTTTTATAAGCATTGAAGATCCTTGGCTGGATCTTCTGTACTGTGTATCATAAGGGAGGATTAATTTGCTAGTGTTGCACAAAGCTTCAGGAAGCATTTGCACATATTCCTGGCTTGACAGAGCAACAGCTTGCTCCAGCCAACAAACACCAAAGACAGCTTATAGTTAATTGGAAGGGACACTTGCAAGGCTTCTAGAAAAAGCCAACTCATTGTACAGTGTACTTAACTTTGCTTACTGTTTTCTGTCCTTTATCCTTGACATATTAAGTGTGTGCTTTATGTATTTAGTGTGTGATTATCCATTGATACTAAGCATTTTGTCACTGTTTTACCCAAGCACCAGAGCAAAAAATTATCCTTTAAGGATATTTCTGTGAACTTCATACAGTGTGTTTGGTTTCATTCATACCAAAGGGTTGCTTTCAGTTTATACTTACAGTATCATGCCAATTTTTCTGGGTAAGAGTGAATAATGACGTTTTTGTTTTTGTGGGTTTTTGTTTTGTTTTTTTCAAGTGAAACTTCTGCTTCTTGTTTTATGTATGAATGAGTACTACTTCTGTTTTTTTGTTTTTGTTTTCAAGTGACTGGTACTATGCACGAAGCCCATTTCTGAATCCCAAAATGAGTTCTGACATTGTGGGTCAACTCTATGAGCTCACTGATGTTCAGTTTGACTTGGCATCACGAGGCTATGATTTAGATGCTGCTTGGCCAGCATTTGCCAGGTAAGATAACAACACATCGTCACCTTCTTTTAAATGTAGAAAAGATGTGTTGGAGCAGGTATACACTTTCTCTATGTGATTAGTCAATGACTAGACTGGTCTTTTTTCCAGACCAGTGGAAAGTATAAAAACTTGTAGGTTTGATCCAGATCCATGCCTATCAGTGGAGGTTTTCCAGGGCTGCATGCTGCCACCATCTGGTTGAGCATCCACCACACTGTAGTACAATTTCACAAAGCTAAGTTGCACTGATTTGTGTGAATATGGGAAGCCACAGCTACCAACCTCATTATCCTTTCTAGGTGCTTTTGACATTCCTGTTTTGGTTTCCATCAGCTTCAGTGGGTTTTAGCCCAGACAATAGACACAGTGAGCGGTAGTTATAACTAGACAAATCTTACGCACAGCAGTACAAAGATGTGTACGTATGATGTCTTTAGTCTTCTCTTACATATTGTATCTCTGTGTGATCAACAGGAGGACACTGTCCTCACTTGGATCTTCAGCATACTTATGGAAGCCCCCAAGTCGCAGTTCCAGCATGAGCAGCTTAGTGAGCAATTACTTGCAGGTAAGCAAAATACAACTAAATGTATGGCAAAGGAGATCTTTAAATAATGGTATTATTCCAAAGAGATTGTAAGTTTTATGATAATTATGACTCATAATGGTAATCTACAGAAAGATTACTTTAAATAAAAGCAATTAAAATCAGTCCAGTAGCTGATTCAATTGCATGTCAATCTTGTAGATGAAAAAAACAGGTATTTTCAGAAGGCAACATAAAGATAGGTATGTTTTCATTTATTTTATGTGAAAATATACCCTTTCTCCTATAAGTTGATGTCTTGTAGTTTTACAAATCCAACACAGAAGGTCACTGTGCATTAAGAACCTGAATTTGTTATCACTTGAACATAGCATGTATAATTCCTCTTGAAGCTGGTAGGTCAACATTTTTTTTTTTTTGCTGGGTTAAATCTTCATTGCAAACTTACCTTACACTAACAAATCAAAATAATTTTTTTAAAATTAGGTGTTCAGATGTTTAGGTGCTGCGTACTATAACAATGCCTCCTCAGTGTTCTTGTCATCACCAAAAAACAAAGCAAAAAGTTAAGCCATCCTGATTTCTGGAATGTTTGAATCTTTTTCTTTGAAAAATGCAGCTCTGCTTTGGGTTTTAAAATCTTTTTTTCACATTCTGCTTGTTTAGGCTCCAGAGTTTCCCTCCAGCCCCGATGCAAATAACTCACTAAATGCTGAACACTTTGAGGGCTTTGAAGAGATGCGTGTAGAACTTGACCAGGCTGAGCTGAGGCAGAAGGAACTTCAGAGAAGTGTTCACCAGCTAGAAATGGAAAACCAGGAGCTCCAGGCAGCTGTCAGCCTTCAGAAAGAGCAGTTGCAGCTGGAAAAAGAGAAGAGCAATAACTACAGTGAGGAGAACTCACGGCTGACAAAGATGATCACGGAGTTACAGAAGCAGTGTGAGGTTTCACACTCCACTCAAAGCACTGTTCATGACCTGCAGAAATGCCTTCAATCATTGGAACTGAATGCCGCAGAGCAGCAGAAAGAATATTCAACAAAGTTGGCGCAGTTGGCAACCAGTAAGGAGGATTATGCCTCAAAACTGCAGCTGTTGAATGAGGAGTTGGAGGTCTGTAGGGCTTTAGTTGCTATGAAGGAGCTTTGCATTGATGAGCTTAAAGCAAAGCTAAGTTCCACAGAACAGAAGAATCTCAACCTCCTTGCAAAAGTTGATGCTGCCTTGGAGGAAAAAGGACAGCAAGCTACGGCCCAGTGTGACTCTGCCCTACAGATACAGGCATTATTAGAGAAGCTTCAGCAGACAGAAAAGGAAAAAGCAGAGATGCAAATACTCAGTGATGACCATACATGTCAGCTGAAAACTGCAAAAGAACAGCTGCAGCTGAAAGAAGAAGTGCAGAAGGAATTGGAGTCCAGATATAATCGCCTTGCTGCTGATTCCAGAGAAGAGAATGAAAAGCTGCTGAGGAACCTGGAAGCCATGGAAAAGGAAATTGATGCACTTCAGAAGGCCCTGTCTCTGAAAGAAAAGGAGATGGCTGAGCTCCAGACCCAGGTAATGGGGTCGCTGGCTCAGGTGGGGTCACTGGAAAAAGATCTTGAGGAGGCAAGGAAAGAAAAAGAGAAACTCAAGGAGGAATATGGTAAGATGGAAGAGGCACTTAAGGAGAAAGCCCAGACTCAAGCAGAAAAATTTGAACAACAGGAGGGTCATTTAAAAAAGGTGAGTGAGACTGTGTGTAGCCTTGAGGAACAAAAGCAAAAGCTCTTGTATGAGAAAGAGCATCTCAACCAGAAAGTCAAGGAGCTGGAGGATCAGATGAAGCAGCAAAACTCTGCAGTAAATGAAATGAGTGAAGAGAGCAGAAAGCTGAAAGCTGAGAATGCAGATTTGCAGCAGTCCAAGAAGAAGATGGAAGAGAAGCTGAAGAATCTGGAAGCCTCTAAAGATTGTCTGGAAGCTGAGGTGGCCAGGCTGAGGGCCTCTGAGAAACAGCTTCAGGGTGAGATAGATGATGCCCTTGTGTCAGTTGATGAAAAAGAGAAGAAGCTCCGAAGCCAGAATAAACAGCTGGATGAAGATTTGCAGAATGCCAGGAGACAAAGCCAAATTCTGGAGGAGAAATTAGAGGCTCTGCATTCAGACTACAGAGAATTAAAGGAAAGAGAAGAGACCACCAAGGAATCGTATGCCTCACTTGAAGGACAGCTGAAGAGTGCCAAACAACACAGTTTACAAGTAGAAAAAAGCTTAGACACTTTGAAGGTGATCAAAGAGTCACTCCAGTCACAGCTTGCAGAGAAGGAAGCACAGCTTCAAGGCATGGAGTGCCAATGTGAGCAGCTAAGAGAAGAAGCTGAAAGACATAGGAAGAAAGCTGAGACTCTTGAGGTAGAAAAGCTCAGTGTTGAAAATACATGCCTTCAGCAGACAAAACTTATTGAGTCCCTCACATCAGAAAAGGAATCAATGGAAAAGCACCAACTACAGCAGGCAGCTTCTCTGGAGAAAGATGCAAAAGAGCTGGCCTCCAGGCTTACAGTAAGTGAAGAGCAGCTGCAAGTCAACCGAGACGAAGTGTCTAGGCTGCAAACAGAACTCCTTGACCTGCGAGTCAAGTTTCAGCAGACCACTGATGAGAGAGAGCAGTTGAAAAGTGAGCTGGCAATTACAGAAACTGTCTTGGGGGAACAAAAAGTGCTTGTCCAACAGCTGAAAGAGCAAACAGAGTCCCTCAACAGAAACCATGTGCAAGAACTGGTGCAATGCAAAGAAAGAGAAGAAGTGCTGAAAAGGGAACAGGAGACAGTAGCCCTTCAAAAAACTGAGCTGGAAAATAATTTGCTGAGTCTGAAGGAAGAACTCTCCAAGGTTAAGCAGTACTTAGAAGCTGCTAGAATGGAAAATGTAGAAAACAAAGATCTCCTCCATAGGACCAACACAGATATTGCTGAACTTGGTATTCAGATTTGTGCCTTGTCCTCTGAAAAGGTGGATGCAGAAGAGCAGTTAGCCCAGGCCAAAGAGAGGCTCAAAGAATTGGAAGAACAGGCAGCAGCGCAACAGGAGAAACTGAAGCATGACATCTCTAGTCTCAGACAGGAGAACAGGAGCCTACAAGAGAAACTAGAAGAGGCTCAGATATGTGTCTCAGCTGTCCCAAGTTTGCAAACACAACTGGAGACAGCAAAGAAACAGGCACAGAGCTTTCAGAAGACCAGCCAAGAAGAGCTGTCTGCAATAAAATTTCAAATGAGCACAGAGATTCTAAATTATCAGACAAAATTCAAGGTAAACCAATGTGATTATTACAGCTGAAAGAGCTGTGCAGGATTTCCTCTGCTTTACCATCTGCTGCAGAAATCACAGGGCGAAATCCTAGGGTTTATGTTGGCCAGGCTCTGAGACTAGAGTGCAACTAGCCTTAACCTGGGAATCTAAAAATGTCTCAACATGGAATGGCCTGGCTTGAAAAGTACCTCAAAGATCATCTATATGGATGAGCTAGGATGGTGTGGAGATAATATAACTCTTGCCATAATGTGCAGATAATTCCCTTGTCTGTTTTTGTGTTCAGCTGCTCAAGGCAGCAGCCAGGAAGACCACAGTTTTTCTTCCATAAAATCAGAAGTTAACCCTGTATGTGTGAAATGACATGCCTAGTGGTTAAAGACTTCATTGTGTTTATTCTGCCATTTTGAGACAGAGTCTAAGATTAATCAGTTAATCAGGACTCTATGCATGCCACTGGTACTATTCAGAAATCCTACAAGTTTGAGAAAATGGTGTACATTCGTGTATGTTTCTTCTTCATAAACACTTCTTAAACCTCAGTCATGAATCATGGATTCATGAGTATGATTTGGGCTACCTCACTCTTTTGAGGCCCGGTAAGCTAAACTGCCTTTTTGCTGACAGCTGTAGTAGCCCATAGCAAGTAACATCAAACCACAGCTAGTTTGTAACCACGGAGGATTCTTGAGTCCGTAAGCTGAGTTTCTCATAGCTGTATTTCATGAGTATTGCTTTTATACCATAAAGGGCAGTATGAGTGCTTGTGATTCAGGCTTGGAAATTTTTTTTAGGTGAAGTGGGGGCAGCTAGAGGAATGCTAACTTCTGATTGGATCTCTCTGCTAGGCTGCCAGTGAAGAGTGTGGGAAACTAAGAGAGCAACTTGAAGAGCAGAAGAGACAACAGCATGCTACAGAGGAAGAGATTGCAGGTTTACAAGTAAGCGCTTGATCTGATTAAGCAAAGACAGAGATTTTGGTTTCAGCATGCATTAGTGTTAAAAAGGGAGAAAGAAGGCAGCGTAAATGGGTGTGAGTCTAAGAATGTCCTTGAATAAATACAGGTGTAGCAGTCTAAAGTTTTCTGTGGAAATGGCAATTATTAAAATCACAATGGCACTTAGGACTTGTCCTGCTTTCAAAGCTAGTCAGGTTTCATACAGGACCTGAGCATGTGCACTTTAGATAAATAGGGGATGCAGCATTGGAAGGTATCTGTCTTACACCCAGTCCACACAGTCACACATTTGGATCCAACAGTTTGCAGGCTGCAAGAAGCACTGCATCAGAGAATTGATCTGACTGAGAAATATCCCAGCTGGAAAAAAAAAAAAGTCATAGGATTTTTGTAATGTGTGTATTAAACAGTTGGGATGGAAGTATCTTGCTGGAGTGTGAGCAGGGGATAGGGAAAGAAGAGAATTAAGATTATTCAACCTGGCCATGCATGCTGGCAGTTATTTGTGAACCTACACAGTGAAGGTGCTGTGTCAGTTATGTACCTTAAGGACTCAGTTTGACAGTTTTGTCTGCAGAGGCTAGCCATGAAATAACTTCTTGGTTTTATTGTCCTTCATGTTTCATACAACTTTAATGAACAGGACTCTTTTTTTCACTTGTAGGTGGTAAAAAAAAACTTAATAATGGCTTATTCTTTTGCCATTATCTTTGAGAGATTTTGCTTGGTATGGAGACAAAAGCTGAAATGACAGAATTAGAGGCACTGCTTAATACCATCTTACTTCTGAGTTTATTCCTTACTCCGTGTGACAGAAATAAGCCATCGCTAGTACACAAATAATTGATGTCTGTGTATACAGTAATAATCTTAATTGGTGGTTTGGCTTTAACTGTCTCTTTCAAAGCATTATTTAGGTGTGTTGGTAACAGCCCAGTGCTTGGTGAAGTGTTGTTTTTATATGTCAGTAAATAACAAATATTTCACTAGGCTGAAAACACAAGTTTGTCTAGAAAGCTGGATGAAGCAAGAGAGCAGCTGTCTGAATTGCAATCTGCTCGGCTGCAGAAGGAAGAGGAGGTGACATCTCTGAGAGAACTCTTAGAAAGGTAGGAGTTCTGGTTCTTTTACACATGCCATTAACTGAAAGCTGAGTGAGGGGCCAGTAAGTGAAGCGTACTGAAAATTGCTGTGGTATATTACGTACCCTAGGTTTTATATAGGGGAAATAATGCATGGGTTCTGTGGGGAGTATCAAACTGATGCTTCAGACAAGAAACACATAAATTATACAGCACACGTGAATATAAGGTTTAGGTTTTAATATTTGGTTAATTTAGTTAACAATGTAAATTTATTGTCTCTCTTCCTTTATGAATCTGCAAGAAATTTCATAAATCTTTTACCTTGTAGTTTAGTAATAAAATTAAATTTATTTATTTATTTATTTTTAGGAAGAAATCAGCATTTCTTGACAATTTATTTTTCTCTCCTTTCCTTGATGCTTCAGGCACACAGTGAGAATTATTTAAATGGGACCACATCCTGCATATCTTAACAGCTTTCTTTGTTTTAATCATCTAATGCAGGCTACATTTCCAAGGACAGTAACGTGAGTCAGTGTGATGTAGATTATCTGGCAGTCCAGAGCAGATCTTGTGTCATGAATACTGATGGGTTAACAAAATCCTAAGTATTTATATATTTTTATAATGATATCATGCATTTTCATGGGAAGGCTGGTGATTCTTACCTATGATGGAAATTGTCAGTACAGAACTCAGCAAAATATTTGAATTCAACTGAATTGGCTGAGTCTGTTCAGACTAGCTGGGCCCTTTGTGTTACACTGCTGAAGCTTTTTTGGTCCATTGCTAGGACTAAGTACTCAACTTAGGATATCATCAGGCCACAACCTGCATTCTGCAAAGCTTTCTGGTGACACTTCTTACCACTGACTGTGCAGTGAATTGAGGTCTCATAACCTAATGGTTTTTAATTGTTCTGTGTTTGAAGAATATCCTGAGAAACTGTTTTTCTTTTCTTTTGTGAACATGAAGGCTACGGAGGGGTGTTAAATGCTTTTTTGAGTGCAGTCTGTAAATGCTGGGCAACCTGTGTCTGTAGGACTTTGTCTCTTTCGCTCCGCTTGCAGTTACTAATGATGTTTCAAAGGACATTGGTTTTGTTCCCAATGTAGCAGCCATTGTAATGTTTGCTATAAGCAGGGCATCCAAGAAATTACTGATTGCTGACCATGTTCACTGGATAACAAATCTCTGTGCACTGTCAGTGATGCAGAAAACTGGGGAGATTCTGGTTAGGTATAAAAAAAAATATGTATGCTGAGAACAATTTCATCGATTCTACATTCCACGGGGAAGTTTTGAATGCACCTGAATTAATAAAAAGATTTTTATCACCTTTATATTTGTTCAGGACCCAAAAGGAAGCTGATGAAGCCAAAAAGCAGGCCCTGGATTACAGTGAGAAACTCAGCAAGGTGGCAGCAGACAGAGACAGCAATGACCAGAAGTTGTTTGCTGAGCTGGATGACCTGACAAGAACAAAACAGTTCCTTGAAGAACGTTTAATAGAACTTATCAGGTTGGCATAAAAACAAACATCAAGCAGAAATTAAAATCCTATCTTAGGATTATAAGGGATACTGCCTAGGAGGTTCATAGTTGTATTCCTGATTTGAAGATGCAGGTAATAGCCAAGATCATGAGAAGATTAAATTTTACATTTCTTTAACAAAGTCAAAAATATAACAATAGTGCAATCTCCTTCTTGATTTCCTGTCTGTTTGCAAAAGCATGTCGTTCTCTGCATGTCATGTATGTTTTCCTCCATTCCCAACAGTTTCAATAGGTCTCTATCTTCATTCTTCAAAGTTTCTGAGAAATTACAGAAAAAACACTTTTTGGTGATGAAGTTTCACCAGCATTCAAATTGAGGTTAGTTAACAGCAAACGAGCATGAATAATTTATATGCTTTTCATTTCTGTAACTGTCTGTCTGTAGGGATAAGGATGCTTTGTGGCAAAAATCAGATGCTTTGGAGTTCCAGCAGAAGCTTAGTGCAGAGCAGAAGTGGCAGGGTGACACAGAGGTTAACCATTGTTTGGACTGCCAGAGGGAGTTCTCATGGATGGTGCGCCGACACCACTGCAGGTCAGTTTGCTGAACTCTATTGTGCTGTTCAAAATCAAAATCCACTGTGAGCATTTACACGAATGAAATACTTTTTGAAATTCATAGTTCATTCAAAATCATTGATAGGAGTTGTGTCAGAGCCTGAAAGAGCACAAGTCTACAAAGGGATGAGGCATTACTGGAAATGTCTCTGTAGGGAACATTCAGTAGTGATAAGTGAACGGTGAATTGATTTCTAATAACAACTTTCCAATTGCTCATTTCTAGTAAAACCTGTGAAATCTGCAAGTGTTTTTACCAGTACCCATTAATGATCTAAATGATTTTGGAAAACAAAACTGTGACAACTTCATAAGTGTGAAGTGCTCAGAAAACAGCATGGTCTGTATCATGACCTCTGCTTTGGAGGTGACATTTGGGCTTTTCCAGAGAGTGAGACCATTATGACAAAGCCCTGAGCTGTGTCATGTAAATGTGTTCCATCTGTGTGTGGTACTGTCCTCACACCTTTGGCTTTGAATAATTTCTAGAATGTGCGGTCGCATTTTCTGCTACTATTGCTGCAACAACTACATGGTGACAAAACCTGGTGGGAGAAAGGAGCGTTGCTGCAAAGCTTGCTTTAATAAGCCCAGAGTAATTGTGGACAATGCAGATGACTCTGGATCCAGTGCCAACCAGGAAGGATCCCCAGGCTCATTGGAGTCACCGATGTCACCAGGTGAGAGGTTCTATTGGTTAGTGTGCTTTTTGCATGCCACTGAGAAGTAAGTAGGTGTCCTGGACACTACATAGCCACCTCCAGTTCCAGGGACCTTCATATTCATGGACTGTTTTCCAGATTAAATTGGTCCCATCATTGTGTGTGAATGGTATTGACAGAATTCTGTATGTATGTTAAACGTGTGTCTGTCTGCCTGGGGATTACAGTTGGTTCTTGGTAGTTACCTAATGCTTCTGCAAAGATAGAGGAATGGCCTATTCTTACTCTTAAGGATTTAGGTGGCTTTTTGTTTTCTGAACCAGTTAATATTACTGATGTTTCTTTAATGTCCTTTTATGGCACTTGTTGCAGGTGAAGCCTCTAAACCTCCAGATGATGCAGCATTTGATATAATCACTGATGAAGAGCTGTGCCAAGTACAAGAATCGGACTCGCTCCACAGTGAAAGTCAGATGGATAGAGATTCTCTGGATCAAAGCGTGACAGATCTGTGAGTAAACACTGTTTCGTGGAGAGGGAGCTCTTCTGAATTTTGCTCGTTAGGGTTTTTTTTAACCATTCAGTATGGGTAGCCAACCTCTGCGTAAGGAGAAGACACGTCTGTGCTCAGTCACATGTTCACTACACAAGGTACTTGTGAGCCATTTGTGCAGTCTGCATCAAATCTAGTAAATCCAGACAGCTCCACCATAGCCCTCCAGCTTTCTCCACAGTGCAAAGGAGTAGTCCCAATTCTGTGGTCTCTCAGACCAGCTGTTACCATTAAAATCAGTGAGCAGGCTGCCAAAGGTTGCTGGTGGTTCACACTTAATTTATAATACAAGCTGAATGATTCTATCAGATTCGCATATTCACCGTTAGTTGTTATAAAGAGAACAAGAAGGGGAGGGAAATAAGTAAATATCTGTTCTTTTTGTGGCACTCTTCACTGAATTGAGTGTGAAATAATTGGTCTATCTCTATAGGATTCCTAAGTACTTAAAAGATATTGTTTACAGAAAAGAAAAAGAACTGGAAACATGCAGCTAAATCTGGCAGAGATTCTTTATTTTTTCCCTCCATAAGAAAATTAGAGTAAACACAGCTTTCAGTAATTTTTTGTTTTACATCTTTCTACATAAGTTAGCAGCAAAGAGAATCTAAGACCATCTGGATATCTGAATACTTGGTTTGAAAAGTACACTGTAGTACTTGATGTATGTCCATGCTTATATAGAGCTATTGTTCAAATGTTTTCAAATGTTCACCAAAAATTTCATTTTGTATAATGCATCATCTTTCTAAGCAGTAATTTTTGCCAATATGTGTTTCTTGAAAAAGCTACAATTTTTTAATATCTGAGCAGGGGGAAATGGAGCAATTTCACCTAATTTTATACTTCTTTCGCTTCTGAGAGGAAAAGCAGCTTGTTTTGAGAGCAAATACCTCACAGCTGAACTCAGATAGGATTACATGAAGAGCTGGCTGTAATCTCAGTGACCCCTAGACAGCACAATATTTAGGATCTCAGGAGCAGAGGCTTGCCAGTATTTCTAGTACTGATTGTGATAATCATTGTTGCTACTTCCTGCTGGGGATAGGGCTGAAATGCACCCTGGTAGTCCCTTATTTTGAAATGTATTTTCTGAGCATCTTGCAGACACTGTATTTGTCTAATGATTGACAGCTGTCTTAATCATAGAGTCTTGCTAAGCTTCTTCTATATCACAACAATGAAAAAATCTTGAAAGATTTTGCACATTGTCACTTGGTGTGCAGACATATTCCTTTACTTTGATAATTTCCTAGCTTGCTTTCTCTGGTTCTCTGGTTGCTTTCAATCTTACATACAGAGTTCAAGAGTTTCAGGGCAGGGAAGGCCATTTTTTGTGTGTGTGGGGGTGGTATTTTTCATTCATACTGGATTTAACATAGTTAAATCCTAAAAATTCTGAGAAATAGTTGGGATTTCCTGCATACCAATGTGTGGGTCACTCACAGCATATAGTGGCAGATCTTCAGGTCCATTCATTCTTTTTCCTCACTTCACGTGCCCAGGTATGTCATGGGTCTGCCATGGCCCCTCTGCCCACTTCTGCCCATCTGTACTCCTTCATACACAGTAGTCTTGTGTACTCTGTCTCACACTCAGAGAGCTCCATATCCTCCATGCTTCATCACAAACCATTCTCTTCCAAGAGTTGTCAGTGCATCCTTTCTTCTAACCCTTCACTGTACTAGGTGTTATTTTTTTCTTTTCTCTTTGACGGGCTGGAAGGGAAGGTAGATAATGAATTTAGACTGCCTGCATTGGATCTGACCTGCTTGCTAGCAGCAAGCCCAGCAAATCATTTATGCATTCCATGATAACATCTTCACTTTTTGTCTTGGCATTAGAGGCATTTGCAGAGGTGATTCCTGGACTAAGCAGCAGTGATGCAAAGCAGGGCTTTGGATATCTTCCGCTGTCCATTTCAGGTTTCTGATTTTCACATAACTCAGTAAGATTCTGACTTTGGATGACTAAATTTCTTTCCTGAAGTCACTGCACTATTGACAGCAGACAGCTTATGAGCTTTTGCTGCTCAGCCACATGAAACCAGCCACTCAGGCACTTAAGCTGCAGCTACCAGACCTCAGGGCTTGTGAGACAGAAAATTTTCAAGAGCAAAGTTGAACCAGATGTTTCAGGTTTGAATTCTGAAAAGGCCCTTTTGTTTATAACTCCAAAGCCTTTCATGATGTTGGTAACAGCATTTTTAGTATTATTTGGGAGAAATGCTTTCGCATACAGGAGCACTCCTGCTATACTAGACCATGCAGTGGGAGACAGTGGCTAACTGTAGAGACCTGAGGGAAAGGATAAGAACAGGGTAAGAATGATTTATTTTTTTTTTTTTCAAAATGCTCTTCCAGCCTCCAGTTGTGTGTCTCAAGGATTCTCTGAATTGTTCTGTTGTTGTAGGCTTTTCCGTGCTTCAGTTCTTTCTCCTTATCAGCCCCAATTCATTTCACTTGTAAAAGAAAAGGAAAATAACCTGGATTTCAGCAGATGCACCAGAGGTCTGCGCAGTGGTGCATGCTCATAATGATCCCCTGGCTGCCACCTAGCGTGAAAAAGACATACAAGAAGAAATGCTACTGTCAGGTGGACAAGAACAGCTTGTGAGATTGCATCAAAAGCTGCTCAAGGAATGAGAGAACTTGAATGCCACAGATAACACTGCTTTATCAGTTCAGGAAATGTGCTAGACAGTGGGTGAAGTTGAATATGCAGTTTTATTAGCAGTCACAACAGTAAATTCTTCCTCATGTATGACTGCATGTACTGATGCAGTATATCCAGATGCTGCTAATGACCAGATGGATGCATTGTTACCTGGGGTTGTTCTTTCCCTTCCCAATATTGCTTGTAGAGCAAGATCCCTTAGAATTTAAAAAGAATTGCTAAACTGTGCATTGATTTTGAGATTAGTCTGCAGAAAGTGTAACAATTCTGCCCTTGCTACATGATTACATCTTATTCAAAAGCACATGTAAGTGATGTCACATTTTATTAGATTCCATTGACTTTTGCATTAACCAACTGTTTGATTCTCTGTATATAAGTGCCTCTGGCATTTTCTGGCAGAATGTCAGCCTGTCTTAGTTACCAGCCTTCTGCAATGTAGAGAGGCAAAGTATCAGTTAGAGAAGCTCTAACTCACTTGGAAACTATCAGAATTTGTTTACTGACTCTCAAACTCATTCTTTTCTTTGCTGCTTTCATCTCTGCCTCAGCCCTGTAATTCATAGTTGGTGGTATTCCAGAGTGTATCCAGTGCATCTGCCTTTTTTGAGGTAAGGAGTGGATAAGAGATTCTTCCTCTTACCATGGTGTGCAGGAGGCACACAGCTTTGGCAGCTTCTTCAGTGTGTTTCTTTGAGCCACCCAATATTTCTTGTATGGGAAGAAGATGTATGATAGTGATTCTGTGTGAGAAAATACATTTTGTGTACCATGTGTCAGAATAAGGAGATGGAACATGTAATTATAAAATGCCTCACTGACTAAATCCATGACAAATGTCATACCCCAGGGGAGGGTTTGTTTAAGAGATGAGTCCAGACTGTGCTGCTTGTCTCTGCCACCCAAGTCTAGATTTTCACCTATGATGAAAGCTTTTAAACCTGGCAGCATCTCAGTAGGGAGTTTATCTTAAGACTGTTGAAGGGGTGTTCTGGATGCATGTATCCTCTTGGCTCATGAAGCCAGGATAGAAGCTGTTTTGCACAGTGGTTAGCAGAACAGGGCTGCAGTTCTGCCCTGGCAGTTTTGTCATTGGAATGTGCAAAATAAAAATTTGTCATTGTGGCTGTTAAATCATTTCTGTTTAAGGAAGACCTGAGCTTCCAAATAATATTTGACCCCATACTATACAGAAAATCATGGCTTTCCTTTTTTCTTCTCCTAGAAACAGCACGTGTAATTCTTCAACCTTTGATGAATCAGAAGAGTGGCAGGTTGCTCAAGATGCTGAGATAAGCTTGTTGAAGTCAGGAGAAATCATGTAAGCAGAACAATTTCATTACCACCAAACTGAAAGAATAAAGGCTGAACTCAGATATCAGTTATGTGAATGTGTTGTGCAGACTCCTGGAAGCTCAGATTGATTGTGTCCCACAGCAGAATTTAGTCTGAGGAGGAGCAGAGAATGTATCTCAACTAAGCAGACCAGCAGCAATGAGCCTGGTCTTTTCTCTTAAAAAACTTATATGCAAGTGGGGAACAAGAAGAAAAGATTTGGGTCTGTGTCACATCATAAAATCTTCCTTCCTGTTCTCATTGCAGGAGGTGTTGTGAACAGAGAAGGGGCTTAGAGGAAAGTCTGCATAGTTCTGATAATCTCTGAGGAAACTGTATGGCAAAGGCAGAGTGCTGTGCTACTTGGGCCTTTGTGATGGGGAGGGAATTGGTGAGCTTTTGAAGTACGTGCCTGTTATTTATTGGTAAACCCAACCTATTGCCTCACAGGAACTATCTTCCTGATTGATTCTTGATTGGCATAAGATGTTCAGCATATGATCTCTCAACCTCTGTGAGTTGTGTGCGTACAATTCTTGCATGTACTCTGCTCAGAAATTGACTGTTACATGCAGAAGTGACAGAATGTCATTTTCACAGCCACAGAGGGAATCTAATGCACAAAAACGCTCATGACCTGGGTTATTCCTCTTTGCTCACCATTCTCTGAAGCCTTGCTTGGAAATGCTGGCATTTTGTGGTGAATGTTTCAAGCTTGTTGCTACTGTTCTGAGAACCAGCAAAATAACTTCAGTGGTAGTTGAGCTGCAGGGCAAAACCAAGAGTTATCATTAGTTTGTTAAAATTAAAGAGCAGTTGAAACAATGTAGTAGCTATTTCAGCTAAGGGGAAAAGTAACAATGTAAATAAAACTTAGTATAAAGCTTTATCCCTGAACAAATTACAGGAGTTGTAGTAAATGAGATGTCTAGCCACAGTGACTGGTAACTGAACTCCTTACTCTAGGACAGGAAATTGTCATGGTGACTGGTATCCTATGGCAAATGAGCTGATTTTTTGCTTGGGAAACAATTTATTTGGCCTGAAGGGTGATGTGTTAGATCAGTTTTAGTTAGGATAACATAGGTGAGCTACTCAGCTCTTAGAAACTGCTGGTTTCCCCTGAAGAAGGCAAGCAGCATTCTTCTGTTAAAGGTCCCCACTGCTTTCAGTCTGAAATAGATATCAAAATGAAGTAGGCTAATAAAATGCTTCAGGAGTCAGGATCACCTAGATGCTGAGTACTTCCTTTTTAATGGGAGGGTCATTAAATCAGCTTTTATCCAGCTTATTTGGGTAAAACAGAGCATGTAGTAAGAGCTTCAGAGGAGCTAGACAAAGCTGTTGTTTACATTCCATCCTTCTGCCCTCTCTGAAATCTTGATCCCTGTTTGCTGTACAAATAATGTCTAGATGAGAATAATTGACAAATATCTGTTTACATTTCTGAGTGAAAGGAACAGTAGAGGGCAGCAGACAGCAAGAGGCAGCAGATTTTTTTAAATCACAGGAGCTCTAAAAAGCTTTATTCAAGAAAGATTTTTCTAGTTAAAGTGAAATAAATAAGTGAATAATATCCATATTTGCTAAAATAAAAGTAATTTCATCTTTTCTACAGTTCTGGCTTTCATCCAGGGCTGAATTTTCCTGTATCTTGTTAGGCCTGTTCAAAGTTGCTGTGGAGACTACCTCGAATAAACAGAAAATGAAAAATGATGACTACTATTTTTGTCACAATTATTAGTTTGGATCTCTTCAAGTGACTGTATTTTTCTCACTTACAGGGTCAAATTACCCCTTACAGTGGAGGAAATTATGAATTTTGGGGAAGGCAACAGAGAGCTGTTCATCAAATCCAGCACTTACAGTATCATTCCCATCACTGTGACAGAGATTGGGCTAACAATTAGTTGGATATTTTCATCAGACCCTAAAAGCATCTCCTTCAGCGTTGTCTACCAAGAATCAGAAGACACACCACTGGATCAGTGCAAAGTAAGGCTGTTATTTCCCTGTGGAGTCTTCAGTTTCTTTACTGCCTTAGAAAGCGTAACATACTTCAATAGTCTCCCCAGAGGAATCAGACAGCATAGCCAACTGATTTCCACAATAGTGCTAATTGCTGTTGCATTGTAAGGAATTCTTTTTTCCAATTATGTTTTCCTGGAGGCAGAGCTACATCTTTAATTGTATAATATTGCCTGCAATTATTAAGTAAAATTAAGTGCTCAAACTTGCAAAATTCTTCTTTTCTTCCTCTTCAGTATAGCTTGATTTGTAGCTGCTTAGGGCTGATCTTGCCATGCTCTTAAGCAGAGACCACAAGGAAAGAGATAAATGGATGGGGTTGTTTGAATTTCTTAGAGTCAAATGTGTGTTTAAGGGTATTGATGATTTGTACTGAATTCCAGGTTCTTATTCCTATGACCCGCTGCAATTCTCATAAGGAAACTATCAGAGGACAGATGAAAGTCAGAAACTCTGGGATCTACACACTGATATTTGACAACACATTTTCTAGGTAGGTCCTACCTGAGTGTAAGAAGTGAAGTAAACTTGCTTTTACAAGCTGTGCAAGTGTTTCGTTGTATCATTACTTTGCTGTTTGGAAGTAAGTGTAAGAAATCGCTTCCTGCTTGCCAAAAGATCTTCAACCTGAGTTTTGTTTTTTGTTCTTTTTGTTTTCTCCTCCCCACCATAGCAGACTTTTACTTGTTTGTCTCGACCTCTGAGAAGATAAATAGAATAGTCAGAAATGTTATCTTTCTAATGAGACGGCCGCCTTTGTGAAAAAAATCTCTTTTTGTTAAAAAAGATAAGATGTTTTAAAAGTTGTTTGTGGTGTTTTTTGCCTGACTGTAAAATGAATGAACTTTTAAGACTTTCTGTCTAGTTGATTTCACCTAACACAGTCATCTTCTTCTTCCTTTTGTTTCTTGACAGATTTATTTCAAAAAGAGTGTTTTATCAGTTGACTGTTGAGCGACCTGTCATCTATGATGGAAGTGATTTTCCATAGCCCTGAATATACTGTGTTATTTTTAATTAAATTTATAAGAAATGCTATTATTTATGTATATGTAAGCATTGTGATTACCACTATTTGAAGACTTTGAAACTATGCAATAGTTATAATGCACATAGAGAGCATGTATACACTAGAAAACAAAGCCTTTTTAAGAACACTAATGGTTCTGTACTGTGTACAGATTGCTCAGAAGCCATCTTGTTTGATGCAACAGGGCAAGTAATGTTCCAGCCAAATTTTTTTCAGTGGGGGAAAAAAGTAAGTGTGGAAGTGACTAAATGCAAACTGAAATTTTCTACTGAAAATTGAATGACATTTCTTACAAAAATAACCTTCAAGAGGAAATTCAAATAAAAATACATACTTTTGTTGACCTCTTCACTGAGGAGTAAACATACCCATTTCCGTTCTGCTCTACTGCTCTCGCAGTCAGAACAGCAACTATGCAACCTTTCAATCTTTGCAGACATATATTGTAATTCATCTAGAATTTTTTTATCTCTTTCCAGTTTTATAAGCTGCAACTATAGAGGTTTTTTTACATTTTGAGCTAAGATTTGGTAAGTCTTAACTGGCTTTTATAAATGCTTTGGTCTTTAATACCAGTTACAAAGCAATAAAACATGAAGCAACAATTTGTTTCACTTTTGCTCTCCGTACTCGGTAAGTTGTTCCACTGAAATCAGCTCTTTTGGTGAGTACCAGTGGCAGAATCAGGTATATGATTTGTAGAATAAAGTACTACTCACTGTGTGACACTTGGAAGAAGAGCATTTGTTTCCTGCTGTAGCACCTTGGTCAGCAGCATTCACCAGAAAGCACAATCTCTGAGGAGGTCAGTAATGTCCTTTCTCTGTGTAGACTAAGTGGAAAGTAGCCATAAGTTATGAATTGGTCTCCAGAAATCCATCTGAAATTGAATACATATCCAGCACTTACGGAACTCTCCATGGGGTATCTGATTCTACAACAATAGACTGGTTGCTAAAAGATGGATGCAAGGCAGTGTTTGACATTTACATAGTAATAGTTTGAGCTATAGGGAAATTTGTGGGAAAAAAAATACTGTAGATAAAGCTAACAGCTGCTAATCATTCATTCCCTTGTTAACAATGTATAAATACACTGATCCTGAAGAAGACTGTGGAAGAATGACTGCCTTTCATGGACCACCTGGACTTAAAGTTGCATGTTCAGGGCTTTCTAACAAGGACTTGCACTCAGGGCGGCACCAAGCTGCAGTCGGGGCCTTTTCAACGAGGCTGTCTGGCTCCTGGATGGTTTACTCTTCAAACGTCTCTTCCCAGTATATGTGATGTGCTGTGCTGGGCAGAGGAGTTGGTGAAAGGTGTGCGCTGCCTTACTCCTCCTGAGTAACAGGATGCAGTAAGAGTTAGACCCTTCCCTGGCTGTGTGCATGAAAAAGAGGTGGACAAGAAACCAAAGTGGGCAATAAATGACACAAATGCAGACATAAATGCTCTGCTCTGAATTCTGGCATATTTCAGTGTTGAAGCTATGTTTATATTTAACTGAGCAAGAAGAGTTTATTTATTGCTGAAGAATGGATACTGTATACCATTTGCTATGCAATGTCACACAGCTGTTACTAAAATCTGCTGCTAAAGTTTTCCTTTAAGCTTTCAGGAGTGATTTTTTAAAGCATCTTGTTGCTGTTTTACTTTTAGAATACTAATCTTACTAGGAGATCTTTATTAAAATGCCAAATGTAAGTTAAAGGGATGCCGTCAAATGTTTTAGGCCAAAATATGACACCTCTGCTCAGAAGTATTTATCTGTAGTCAGAACCGTTTGACAGGCTTGCCTCTGGATTTCCTCTCTGCATCCTTGTTCTTAAGATTTTTTCATTCAATAGCAAATATTTTTAAGGCACCATTAAAGTAACTGGACTCCGTGTAGTAGGCCAAATTTTTCCAAGCAAGTTTTTCGTGTAGACAGGCCTGAGGTTTGCAAAAGCCTGTGTTTGGGAAGTGGGTAATAAAAGCACTGGATGTTGTTTTTTTTTTAGCGTCAGAGTCTTTTGTTAGCTTTTCTTCATGTTTTCTTGTCACATGAGAGACAGGAAAACCTGGCTTTTTTGCTCTCTGAAAGAGGACTAAGAGGAGGAGCAAGAACCTGTAGTTTCAAGATAAAATATTAATGTTTGCTTCTCACAGAGGAGAGCAACAGAAGTTGTTTCAGAAAAGCAAATACTCCATCAGGCAAAGATGCAACAAGTGGACATGAGCTCAGCTGTTGGAAGGAACTGTTCAAGTAAAGGAACCCATTGTGTCACCTGGACGAGGGAGTCTTTTCCACCTCAGGGGCCATGCAGAGAACACAGTAAAGAACCTGTTCTTGTTACAGAGCTGTTGTGTGACTGTCCCAGATGATTTATTGCTGGAGTCACAGGGCCCCGGTGTAGGACTGCCCACAAGCATAGGCTTCTGAAAGAGACTTCACTCAAGCGCTTTATACCCTCATTTGTAAAGAACCTGTTCATGTGAGGTATGCCTTCAATGCTGATAAATCTGTTTGCCTACAGAGGTTCAAGTGGTTTGTTGCATTGGGCCTTTGGTTAAAAGACCGTCCCCTGCAATACAATTTAAGAGAAATACTTAAAATCGATCACAAAACTCATTTAAGGGGATGTCACACCTGTGACCTTTATATACAAAGAGTGCATAAAAAGTCAGCGTATCTCATTGGGTGTTTTTTTTCTGGGTGCTAGAATAAGGAAGGGTAATTTGGTTTTTGTTAGGTGGAGAATTCAGTTATTTTAAGAAAATGACATAATTCCTTTATTCAGCATTACTCAGTGCTGCTTTATGAGAAATCACTAAGATTTGCACAGTAAGAAGTAGCACTGCTTCAAAAGCCTGAATTTGCTCTTTTTAAAAATTGAAATTGCACTATAGTTTTAATTATACTCAGACACTTATACTGCAACTTGTTCAGAAACATTTTCTGGTTTTAGCTGCCAAAGAATTGCAGACCCGTTCACATCAAATTGCACGTTCCACGAGCGGGAAAAAAAGAGATTTGTGTATCCCGGCATCTGTGCAGTTACAGAGTTGTAGACAGTTATGTACTGGAATGTTTCTTGATGCTTTTTTTTTCCTTTTATAACCTCAGGAATTAAAAAAAAAAATAAACTTCTTTATCATCCAGCGTGTATGTCTTCTTTGTGCCAGGTAGAGATGGCTTTGTCTTGAAGATAAATCAGATCTACGCCTAGGCTGGAAAAAAAGTTGGGAAATAAGGAAAAATTAGAAGGTTAGAAAATAAGATTGAGTCCATTTATACTGAATGATTGTGTGAGTGAGAAGCATTCCTTACATATTATCTCTGCTCCTTGCCTTGGAGGGGTTGGAGAAACATCTATATGCATTTGTAGACTTGGCCCCATGTAGGCTAACCTGAGCTGCTGGGGCCCTCGGAATGGGGACAGGAGTACCGCCATCAGTCATCACTTCTTTTTTTCAGTTGCTGCTTATTTCTGTGTCCTCGTAGATTTCTTCTGGGGGCTGCAAGCAGAAGCTCAGAGGCACCACTGGAATCAAGTCTCAGCCATGCCTAGCATGGAATACAAGGGAACTGCAAAAACCAAATACATCCGAGCTGCTGTACAGCTCTAACAGGGAGGCTGTAGCTGTTGAAAGTCTCTGTGTAAATCTCCAATAATCTATTCTCAGCCTTATTAAGCAACGCATTCTCCATGCTAAAGGCAAGATCATCTGAGCCCTAATGCTGTCTTACATGGGATTTTAACCTACCTGTTTCCTACTGTCAATCCCAGTTATTGGCCTTAGCACACCCAGTACAGCACTGCTGTGTGGACCATGTGAAAGTGTATGGCTGCCATGAGGCAATGATACACTCTCCATTAGTCCTTGAATTGTCACTTTGCAGTCCAAATGCAAAGTTTTGAAATTCCTATAGCCCAGGTTCAGAAAAGAAACAGCTCTCAAGGGCATGGAACCTATGATCTCTGAGCAGTGAAATCACGGAGTGTTGATTCAGGTTGTACCTGGAAATTGTGACTTTATGTGTAGCGAGCTCACATCAATACTTCAGGTTTCAGGATGAATACAACCATACTACGTTATGTGACTTCAAGTGATGTTTGCAGCAGCCATGATGATCCTTACTGTCCCATGGTTGCTCTGCTCCCTGGAAGAGGCATTCCTGTACCCCCCGACTGTGTTTGAGGTGGGAGCTGCTGTCGGTTGAATAGGTTTGTCTGCAGGAAGTGGCATTTCCTCCTCAGCTCTCACGTCGCTTCCTCTCCTCACACCACAGAAAGGCGGCTGCGATGCTACGTGACAGCCTGATGGTCATGGCCACCTCTGGGGCCTTTGAGATATGGAATTAGTGACAGTTCAGTGCTACTGGCAGCAGTCCCCATTATGGCACGGCTTTGCGTGGTTGAGGAATCTAGGAATGAGGCAGTGGGCTCCTGGCCTACTTGAGGCTCTAGGAAGCTTCCTGTCATTTCACCGAGACCTCATTTTCTGCAGAGAGATGTTTTCTGTGGGTGACTGAGGCAAAACCCTGCTGGCTGACTCACAGGGCCTCGGGAGCAGCTGGCTGTGCTGCTCTCTCTCTGGTAGATGGAGTGCCTCGTCCTCGGCTTGAGGCCTCTGGACTGTAACGTTTAACAGGTGCTGAGGGGTGAAAAGGCGAGGATGGGGCCGCACTCCAAAATGTGATGGGACACACAGACAGCAAGGAGGCCCCTGAGGAGCAGCACCTCTGCGCAGAGCCCCGCTGGGAGCGCGCACTGCAGGCACTGCCTGACTCAGAGCGGGACGTCGTGACCGGGGGACGACCCGGTGCCCTGACCTGCTGAAAGTTCAGCGCCGTGTCACCAGCCTCAGCAGTTTCACTTGCCGGCCCATCATGAGAATTTCCCACTGCGCTTCTGCTGAGTGAGGGCACAGCGCTCACCTGTGTGCTGAAACACGGGCATCCCTCATTGCTGCCCACTGCTCACAGCCACCAGGAATTCCTTGCCTGAAGCTTGCACAGCTGTTTTTGAGGAGGACAGCATTTCGGGAGGAGGGTAAGTCTTCTTGCTTGAATTAACGCTACAGAGAGCAGTACTGGAGCAGAGAGGGGTCATTTTCCAGGCCCTCATTTCCACACTTTTCCCTGCGTGTGGAAGATTGGAAGGGGATTTTTTAGGTCTGCTGTGTGTATTTGAAGCTGCAGTCGTTTTGTGTGTCACTCCCGTGTGACATCTGGGGGGGACAACTCAGGGATACCTGCTGTCTTCAGTGCTCACCCTGTGTGCAGACCTCCCAGGGCAGAGCAGCTCTCCTGGGGCAGTCCCTGGGCAGTGGCATGGATTTCCCTATGTCACTGCCCACCATTTGGGTGAGTGTGTACCGCAGTGTGTGTTGTGCGTCTGCTGTCAGTTACTGGGAATTGCAAACATAGGGAGGCTATTTGCTTCTCCTCAGGCACGGGAGGAAACAGGTTGGGTGTACAGATGCAAAGATGGAATGGGCTTGTAAGCAAAGATACTACCAGTCCATCCCCGCGGTGGATGTGCATGTGACAGTGCTTTATTGAAGGGAATTTCAGCTTCTGCTCAGTTTGAGCTCCACACAAATCACAAAAGCCACCTTTACACAGATAGGAAAAAATGCATGTCTCTTTCAGCATTTATTTCTCTAAGGGAAAAATGAAGAACAATAAAAAACCCTCAAAAAATGTATGTCAAAGTACGACCCCATCTACTCAGATTTACTGTGTTAGTTAGAAAAGCCTTGCAGAAAACTGGTGTTTACTCACACGCTTTAATGATTGATAGTCACCTAACGCTAAAGCAGATCATTAATCTCTACTTACAAGAAAGCCTCCTGAGTACTAAAAGAAGCAGCCTAAGATTGGGAGTGCCTGGGGTGGGAATTGGCACTGATGGCAGCCTTGTGGTGCCGCAGACCTCCTGTGCCCTCATGGTGCCAATGTTGGCCCATCCGCAGCTCCCAAGAAACTGGTAGGTTTGCTGCAGCTCCTACCTGCATTCATCTTGTACCCCACCAGTCCCAGGAGGACCATCTCAACCAAAATGTTGCTAATGATAGGTTTGAGATCTTACAACTCTGTCTCATCAGTTCTGGGTTAAATGTCTTTTGCTGTCTTTGCAAAGGTACCATAATTGATGGTTTGTTGAATTGTTGGTTTGAGGTTTAAGTGCTCAGGGACAGAAAACTCAGAGTGGCCTTGAATTCTTACTGCGAGTTGTGGTTTGTCAATGCAGAGAAATACAAACTGCAGCAAATACATTGCACCTGCTCTCACCCTACATCAAAGAGCTAAAATACAGAAGGATTTAATTCTGTAGTGAGTACAGAATATTAGCTTTCCTTTGACTGTCTCACTAAGCAGCATTGTGTCCACTTGTGCAGGGAGCAGCCTTCACTTTCTGAAGCCAGGCAATGGTCAAAAATTGAGTTATCATGGAGCCATCCTGCACCAAGGGCCCAGCTCCTTCTCACTGCTTCCCATGGATGGAAGTGTGGTTCATCTTTCCATGATGCTCATGGCTTTTCTGAGAGGCTTGCTATTTGGGCTGTGTTTTGAGCAATGAAAGGGTTCTAAGAGCTGCCTCGGAGATAGCTCTTATCATTTGTCAGCTTGGCTCACAACATGTCTGGCTCCATTTTGCTGCGTGGTGCTGAAGGTTTCACTTCCCTATGTGAGTGAGGCCTGGTCTGGCTTGGCAGGGCACAAAGGAAGCATACGTAGGGCCCTCAGTGTCCCTGCTTAGTCCTGGACACAACCAAGGAGGCCAGTCCTCCTCCAAGGCAATCTTTGGGGTGCAGGAACAATGTCTGAAAGGACGTGCTTGATAACCCTCAGGAGACACTGGCTTACACAAAGACTTGGCATGAGGCAGGAACAACAGGGGAGGCCAAATGGGTGCTGAGGGTGAGTGAGTTCCTCACCCGCCGCCGCCCCAGCATGGCAAAGGACCAGTTGGAGCTGTGCTCCTGGCTGTCACCCAAGGAGGAGCACTGCTCCTGGCCTCCAGGCCAGCAGCGGCCAGTGCTCCACACCATCCTGGCCAGTGCCATCCTGAAACGCTCCCCAGCAAAGACATAGAGGAAGGGGTTGAGGCAGCTGTGGAGGAAGGCGATGCTCTGTGTGACCTGCAGCCCAATATCCAGCCCGTTGATGGTCTGGCAGCTGTACAGTGCCCTGGTGTACATGTTGATGGTCTTGATCAGCAAAACAATGTTGTATGGGAACTGGGAGAGAAGAAAGGCAGTGATGATCATGGTGATGATCTTTAATGACTTCTGCTTTTGGCATCTTTTGGCTTGGAGGAGGGTGTGGATGATCAGAGTGTAGCAAATAACCATGACCAGAAGCGGGAGGAAGAAGCCTATAGTGATCTTCAGAGCCAGGACAGCAACTCTGAAGGCCATGCCAATGTTGGGTGGGTATGTCATTTTGCACACCGTCACAGCACCAATCTGCTTGCTCTGGCTGTACATTATCTCAGGGAGGCACAGGCTGACAGATGCCAGCCAGACAGCCAAGCACACGAGTTTGCTGCGCAGGATCCTCCTTTGCTTGGAAGATTTAGCTTTTGTTGCTTGAACAATGGTGATGTACCTGTCAAAACTGATGCACGTTAGAAACAAGATGCAGCTGTAGAAGTTGATCTTATACATGCTATTGACGACTTTGCACATGAAATTTCTGAAGATCCATCCATGGGAGGCAGCCGTGGCCCAGAAAGGGAGGGTAAAAAGGAGGAGCAGATCTGCAACAGCCAAGTGCAGCAGGTAGCGGTCCATCATGCTCCTCCTGAAGCGATATTTGCAGTAGATGAGAACAACCAAGGCATTTCCCACCGTGCCCACAAAGAAGATGAGCCAGAAAAACACAGGCAAGAAGGATCGAGCAAACTGCCAGACCTGCCTCCTGTCACACATGAGCTCTGTGTCGTTGGCGGGGTTCCCAATGACAGACAGCCCTGCGCTGTCATTCCTGTAGTAATCCAGGCTGGTCTTGCCGGGGTGGGGAACCTGTGGTGGGACACTTGGTAAATTCACATTGAGGTGGCCCATGGGAGCATAAATTCACCAGATGTAGCTTAAGATCCCCAGCATCACCCATTTTAGTTGGGGAAAGCCATCAGAAAAAAAAAAAAAAAAAACAAAAAAAGTGGGTTTCAGAAGGCTTTAAATGCACCCACGCCTAAGAGGAGATTCAAATACATAAAAAATCCAGACACAGAAAGACATGGGGAAGAAAGCTTTGTAACACTGCTATAGTGGGGCAGCACAACTGGCTTTTGAGAGTAGAAAACTGATATTGGGGGAAGGAAAAAATGAGATTACGTAGCAACATTTGTGTGTACTCACTGTGCTTGCAAGTGCCATCTTTACTCAATTTTTCCCTTGTCTTGGAGGAGACACTGCAATCTGGAGAGAAAAGATGGGAGCAAAACAATTTGCAATGGCTCTGAAATAGGATTGCGATTCTCTTCTTCAGCTATTTTATTTTAATAAAAACCTCAGTGGGATTCTCAGCTAGCTTTCTGAACTGAAGCTTTTTAACCCTCTTAGATGTGTCTGGCTGGTAGATGGGCAAACCAAGCAAAAACCAATGTCTCTGAGATGTTTCCATTTTGCTAGTAGATGAGCAGAAAAGATCCTTAATGAAGGAAAAACTAAGGGTAAATTAGGGCTTCAGCTTTCTCTGCTGCTGTGCTGATTACACCCTTTGTCTTATTAGGGTCAGTGTGATTTCATTTTTAATAAGATGTACAGTCCCCAGTGCGCACATCAAAAAAGAAAGCCATCTGAAAGTGCCATAACTTCATGAGAATGTTTAACGTCTCTCACGAATTGTCTAGCAACTAGCAAGGAAAAGCAACTGCCTTCTAGGGGTGGCTTGCAGCGCTAAACTATTTGCATCCCCTGCACGCTGCCTGCAGCATCTCCTACCTGTGGGCTGCCATGCTCCCCGCTGGGCCCCTCACAGCAGCTTGTTACGCCCCCAGACACTAGAAAGCCTGTTTTTTGCTGCAGATTGCTTAGTACAGGAGCCGTCACAAAAGTCAGATGAGCCAGGTCGCACAGCCACTACTGAGCTCAGCCTTTCCCTGGGGGAACAGCCCACATTCAGGTGCTTTTTCTTGGGTTTCTCCCATGCAGCAGCCAAAAGCACCGTCCCCAGTGTTAACTGGGGCAGGAGGTGATGCAGCAAGTGGGTCACCTCTTCATCCTGCACTCTTGTTGGCTGTGCACTGCCCAGCATAGGATGTTTGCAGCAAATATTTGTGAGGTTTTGGAATTTAGTCCAAAATGTAAAGTGGCTGTTTTTGGTATTGAAGGCACAAACTGGGGACCAAGCCTTTTATTTCTGTCTCCATGCAGTAACTTCAGTGAATATGAAATGAGATCTGCAGCACAAGTCCTTTTCAATGAAAGAACAGGAGTCTCAACGCAGAGCACTGAGAGGAGACTGATGAAATAAAAATAGCCACAAGTACATGCTCATAGTTTCTTTGATTTTCTACTAAGACACAGAACTACATGGAGGATTATGTTGGCCCCTGGAGGATTAACTACAGATATCAATATATAACAATGTCATCCATGCCCTGACGCACTATTTCTGAAGTGCAGAACTCAAGCTATATGTTGTTTGCCATCTATCCAAAGCAGCCTCCATGGAAAGTACATAGCCAAAGCGTAACAACACAGCTGCGTGGCTCAATTCACACCAGCAAAAACAGGCTGAAAAGAAATGCATCTGTGTAAAACTTACATTTAAATACGAAGACATATTTAAGAAATAAAGACCAGCTGTAGCTTTGTACATACGAATGATTATGGGCAGGGATGCGTTAACTGGTGGAAAATGTTCTCATCCCTGTCACACATTGCAAAGCCCCCATCCCCATCCCGTTCCCGTCCCCACCTGGCTCCAGACGTTTTGCAGCACACAGGCTCACTCACATCACAGTAAACACAGAGGCAATGGGAAATCAAACTGGGCTTGTACTGTCTGAGAAGCAAAGCATTGCGAAGTCAGCCTCAAGGCAGAAGAAGCACTGTGCTAACCACAGCAGTGGCCTCTCACTGGGGTTTTGTCACTGTGCTTGCTAGCTATATTAATAGTAGCAGTCATCTGGTTTGGGGCATAATGGCCATTCAGATGCTACAGCGAGCACTCGATTTTCTCCTGCAGTGACCTCCTACTTGCTACAGGCTTCAGAGTTCCTCAGCACATCCATTGCAGAAATTGGGAGATTCCACCAAAACCTCCCATGACCAAGCCAGACCTCAAGAAATAAGCTCTCAGCGCTCACTGTGCATTGGTGAGTGCAGGGAGCAAGATGCCATCCCAAGGCCTTGTTTCCAAAATGTTGCTCTAGCATCTGCTGCCAGAGCTGGTTGGTTGGAGTCACTCCAGGAGCACCGCGTTATCTCCTACTCATCTTTGTTGCAATAGAAAAGATTCATCCTAACTTCACTAGGTCAGTGGCTACCTTTCCAAATTAAGGAGCCTGTTTGTAACACAGATTCCTGTCCACTAGGAAAACGGGTTGGCTGAAAGTAGGGCACTCACCTGTGGTCGCTGTGAGGAGGTCGGCCGCACCGCTGCACGCCCTGCTCTGCGCAGCCACGCTGAGCCCCAGGCTTTGTAGTCTGCGTTGGGTGTGTGCTCTTGGACCCAGGCCCAATCAAACCTGTGAGCGGCTGTTCTCTCTGTGGTTTGCATGGTTTAGGTGGCTCAAACACAGATGGGTTTTTTGTTTTTTGTTTTTTAATTTATTTATTTTTTTTTGTTGTTGTTGGTTTTTTTTTTTGCTGTTGACTTTTCTGGTATGCTCCTTCAGTAACAAAGGGGAGATGACTCTTTCATCACTATTTCCAGCTGAGAAGCACCAAAAAAAGCAGGGGCTGCCGCCAGCACGGTCACATCCCAATTAAAAAAAAACAATCACCGTGAAAAAAATCCCCAAACAAGAACAGGGTGACCCAGGGACCACCAGTGTGCCCAGGGAGTGAGGGGCTGGGTCCCATTCCTCTCGCTCTGAGTTGGCCCTTGGCCACAGACACTCAGTGATATAGTGCCACTTGCCAGTGGCATCTGAGTGGATCCAGAGGATGTGTCTGAACACATCAGGGTGGTCTGGTGTGTGCAGGAGGGTGCAGAGTCACCTTGTGAAACCAGGGAAGCATCGGGCAGGACTGCAGGTAACAGCAGAATCCCTTTGCTGGTGGCACACCTTGTGTGAGAGTGCAGCAATTCAGAAATTCTGAAAAGGAAAGAAGGGATAAGTGGCGGATAAATGTATGAATCTGCACATCATGTGTCTTCTTCTCTGCAAGCTGGCATGCAAATCACATTTACGTTCCCTTCTCTTTAGGAAGCCCAAACACCACGATCTTTGCTGAACTGCTGTATGGCTGATGCTGGTTTCACTCATCCCCAGCAAAATTTCCACAATGCCATTGAGGTCCAGCTCTAATTCCCAGCCAGTAGTTAAGTCCAGCAACAACTGGGACAGACTCTGGGCAGACCTCAGCTTTCATTGGTACTATCCTTCAATACTGCCATCATTGTGGCCTCAGGGTCAAGTGCGGCCGCAGGGAAAGACCCGGTGCTGCTAATGCCTTCTGCTCAACAGCAAAACCTGCCCTAGTGTTCTTCCATCACTGGAAGGAAGAGGGCAAGGACAGGGATTTCCAACCATACAGGATGTGCGTTAAAATCAGGGAAAGTGCTCAGCTGGTTTGTAGCTGGGAGATAAAACCCCTCAGAGAAGCAAACAGGACCAGGGAAAAAATCTTAAATTGTAAATCTCAGAGACCAGAACATGGGCTGTTGTTAATCCTGTTGGTTATTTTCTTCCTGCCATACCCCACTTATTGTCATTGCAAAAATGACATTTTTGTCCACCAAAGAGGGAACTGGGCCAGAATAGCTTGAACATTACACATCTTGCCACATTTCTGTCCAATCGTGTACCCTGTTCATACCTACACTTATTGCTGTCCACATATAATGAGCCTCAAAGCAAATCCTGTAATTTCCCTTCAGCTCGTATCATTATGAAATTGAGAACCACTGCTTTCCTCACAAACGTGTTGCTTTCACTCCTGCCTAAAGAACTTGAATTGCAGAATTTTTATTTGTTTAACATAAGTGGGAAAAAAACACCACTAGCATTTCTTATGTCTTCTTTCTAACTCCAAGGTGTTTAATTTAAGACACAGCTTGGTAGAGAGCTTTTAACTCCCTGTTTATCCCACATATTAGAGACAGAGATGTGCTCGGCTTGATGCGCTCATCAGTGCTGGAAAGATTTTGCAGAAATAGAACATAGCTTGGGGTTACACCCTCTTCTGGGGCTGACCTCAAAGTTTCATTTTTCACAGCCAAAACTGTGCTGTGCTCACATTGAATCTGAATTGAAATACACACACCCCTCTGGAAAAAAATACTGATTTTGCCCTGTTCCCTGCCTGGTCTGTTTATGGGAGGCTGTGGTCAGAGCTGGCTCTTGGTGTGATAGGTGTCCTCCGGCCAGCAGTGCCATGTTCCTGTGGAGCTTCCCATACAGCATGTGTCTGCTTCTGGCCTCTGCCAGGAGCACACAGTAATTAAAATGATCAGACTTGTTTGTGAGTTAGATGTCAATTTTTGATGTGTTTATGACCTGCTTGTTTGGGGTTTCTTTGAGGGTGCATGCTGTTTTCACTGCTTTCCTCACTAACCCAGTTGCAGGTGGAAGTGCAGGCCGCCTTTCTGTGACTCCGATCCCAGATACAACATGCTGGTGCTCCAGAAAACCAGAAACTACTCACTCTGTCCTGTGAATGCATTAAACATCCAGGCTTCCCAGGGCAGCAGTCATCCAGCCCTGAGGTACTGAGTTCAAGAAACATCTGGACAGCACTCTCAGCCTTATGGACCGATTTTTGGGTGATGCCAAGAGGAGCCAGGAGTTGGATTCAATGATCCTTATGGGTCCCTTCCAACTTAGGATATTCTATGGCACTTCCAGCTCAGTTCAGACCAAGAGTAGGGTAAGCTGCCACTGTGGGTGCCATGAGATAGGTGATTTTTCCCGTGGCTGACGATCATTCTGGTGCTCTTTATCACTCTTCCTATCCTCAGACCAGCCAAGCTAAATTGGAATCATGTCTGGCCTGTGGCCGTCAAAAGGCAGTCCTGCTATCATCACCTACCTTCACCTAGAGACCAAAAGGTCTCTATCTTCTTTCTATTTACGCTTAACGTAGAAACATGAGACTCCTTAGCTGAGAACTGAGTTCAAAAGGCACTTGAGTCACTTTGGTTGCCACCACTTTCTCAACACTTAGTCAGAACTGCACTCTTCTGCCTCTGCCTAAACTTTTAACCCCTGAGAAGCACTTCTTAGTAGTTTGGGCCACTATAATGTCAACAAGGAACAAGATAGCCTTCGGCTGAAAAAAACAGGCCAGGTCTCAGAGAAGTCCACGTGTGAAGGCCAGGAAGAACAGCTGCTTGAAGGTAGCTGCAGAGAAATGCCACGGGAGCAGCAACAGCTGGCTATGACTGCGAGATGACCAATGTCAGACACATTTATAAGGATGAAAAAGAAGGTGCCGTCTTCTCAGGGTCCTACAAAGCATCATAAAACCATTCCTCTTAGCAAGGTTACTGCTAAAACCCAAAGATGATTTGGTGGCAAAGAAAGCAGACCAGAGAAAGGCTAATTATAGGATCCCCACGGAAACACCAATCCCTGACTCACTGGCCTACATCACAGCAGTGCTATGAAGGGGGGCTCTCAGTCAGTGCAGTGCTGAGGTGAATGGAGAGCATCCCAGCCAATATTTCCAGGAGACAAAGCATTCAGCCTGTAGGTGAGAGCATCCTCCAGCAAGCAGGCACCATGACTGCCAGCACACCTTGCCATTGGATGCTGTGGGCCTCAGCACATCACTGCCTTGATGCAGTTAGGGATCAGAATAACCAGAATTATGAATTAGAATCTTCACACTCACGGCTGTTTAAGATCTCATATCAGAGAGGAGGGCACATCAAAATACTGATTTGTGTTGATTTTTTTTTTCCCCTTCCTTAGAGAATTATTTTCACTGGGACAAAGTACAGGTCTTTGGCTTCCTTTGGTACTGCATCATTACATTCAGCCTTCATGCAAGACTCTGGAAGGTGTAGTAGGTGAGGTGAACCTGAAGGGGCTTTGTCCTAAATCTGATAGCCCTGTCACACTGTGAAATATTCACTTGCTGAGGGATCTCGTGTGTCTCACAGTAATGCTCAGACTGCACGATTCTGCAATTGGCAGGAGTTCATATAGTCCTCTGGGAAAAGTTATCTTCTGAGATACAGCCACAACATGGCTGTAGGAACTTGGGATACAGCAGTGCTTTGAACCCCAAACATTAAAAAAGTAAAACACCAGACAATGTCAGTAAAGTATCTAGCATCTAGCATGGTGAATGCAAGGAATGAGATGGTCTTTAAATAACCCTTCCAATCCAAACCATCCTATGCTTCTATCTTCATGTCAGCCAGATCTCTAGGTCCAGGTATGTGGCTGCATCAGCCCACACTTCTCCCACAGTTGGCTGCTTGTTCCCAGCTCCACTCATTCCTTTTCAGGGAGCCAGATGCTGTAACCCCAAACACCACAAATAATCTATTACCTTTCTATTTGTAGTGTAACTTTTATGAGAGGTCATCACCCTTTTACCCACCGAAAAAAGCAATTGTGAATTCCCAGATAAAAGGAGTGAGCAATACTGAAAATAAAGTTACATCTGTGGCTGCATTGGCTGTAGGGCCAGCTCATTTTGCAATTCATCACAGATTCAACTGCATCCTTCACCTGCTCATTAAGCCACAGTGTGGTTATGAGATACAAAGCTTGTGAAACTCCTTCTGTTGTAGGAGAGAGGTGGGGAGAGGGAAGGAAGAGCCCCATTTACAGATGAAGTGCCATTTCCTAAATTCACACCATCCAGCAGACACCCAGCATATAACATGAGAATTTTGCTTGACAACAGAGAAACCTTCCCAAAATGTTCTCCCTCAGCAGTATCGTCAGAGGTACCACAGTGAGCTAAAGAAACAGGCTTTTGCTTCTTGGGTCCCCAGGAACTTGGGATACAGCAGTGTGGCTTCCCAGATTGGATGTGTGGATCTACTTGTGTCCATAAATATCCATCACCGCAAAATTTAGCCAGCAGATTGCAGGAGGAAAAGAGAAGAGCCAGGTAAGACTGGACCAAGCTATGAACTCTCCTTAGGATGCTGGATGTACACTTGTTGCATTCTTTGTCAACATATTTTTTGAATACATCTATGGAGACTTACAGAATTTTTCCATCTGGGCATGGAATCAAATTTGAAATCCCGTGCCATCGCTGTCTGCCCAGTACAGCACAAACAGTTGTGAAGCAGTTTCCACAGAAAAGTCTCTCAGAAAACAAGCACCACACTCACCGTGCTAGAGAGAAGCTGTACCATTTCAACTGCAACATCTTTGTTGCGTGGATGGCTCTGTTCCTCCCAGGCTTTGGGCACACATTGCAGCAGTCAGTTTTCTGTTCTTGTTCCGTTAGCTCCTCCTCAACTGCCAAGATGGAGCCTGCAGGCTTGGTGCAGAGCTGCCAAGTACTGCTCAAGTGCAGAAATCTTGATGGTAGTAGCACTTAATACTGATGAGCCATAAGATGCTCATACAAGGTGCTTCTGGCAAAGGAATCTCAAAGCATTTTTAAAAATTCAGTAAGTTTCCAAACACCACCTCTGCAAGGTCCTGAAACAGAGTCATTTCTATTTTATTGAGAGAAAACTGAAGCACAGCAATTTGTTCAAGCTGATCCAGTAGGCAACTGAGAGATCTAAACACGAGTTGCAATTCCCCACTGACTTTTGAATGTATTAAAGGAATCAGAGACCAGAAGCTCCCTGGGCATTACCCGATGTAGTCCTGGACATGCAGTTCATCTGTAGGCATCTTCATTCCTTGACTGCAAAACTAAAACAGATCAAAAGTGCAGGTGCATTGTATTCACTATTACAATGTATTTTGAAGATGAAATTGTTGTAAAAACTAAAAAAAAAACAAAGATAAAACTGGTGCATTTTATAAGTACAAACACATCCTGGTAATAGGCATGTTATAAACAGATGCAGTAGACTATGTAATATCTAATTTTTACCAACTTTACAAAAAGAATTGTAGAACTCACAATCTTCAAATTTACTGTACAAAGATACAGGAAAAAAATCTGAGTTAATAAATGATGACCTATAAATCATTCCCACTAAAAGCGATGTGCAAATTCTAGATCTGAGTAAAACTGATTATTTCAAGGTTTCTTTTTTAGAATGTTTCAAACTCTTCATTCCCAAGTATTGCTGTTTCTGGGAAAACAATGTTTATTTCACCAGTATATCTTCCATCTGGTTTTAATGATGAACATCAGCACGATTTTTGTTTGCTGCTTTGGTTTTGTGTTTGTTTTATGGAAAGCAAGTAAAGCAAAACTTTTAGGAGTGTCCAGGTTTCAGTTTTAGTAAGCACTAACCATCATGTACGCATCTGTCCAACACAACATTACAAAGTTCCTTGACGGTTTGGGGTTCTTTAAGAAAAGAGCTATTAATCCATATGTAAGAGTTACTGCTCTTGTAACAATCCATATTTAAGAGTTACTATTTTTGTGGCAATTATTCACTGTGGCTTTGACAAGAAGAGACTCTAACAGATCACTAGATCTCAACATTTGTCATGCCAGAGTGGTATGAGATTGCTAGGTAGAGAATCAGAGGTACTACGTTTCAGCAGGATTACTTCAGCAACTTAGAATCATAGAATCATTAAGGTTAGACAAGACCACTAAGAACACCACCAACCCACCCCACCCTGCCCACTGACCGCGTCCCTCAGTGCCACATCCACACGGTTCTCGAACATCTCCAGGACAGTGGCTGCACCACCTCCCTGGGCAGCCTGTGCCACTGCCTACTGCTCTTTTTGGAAAAAAATTTCTTCCTAATCCCCACCCTGACCCCCCCCCCCCGTGCAATTTGAGGCCATTTCCTCTCATCCCATCACTGTTAACTGGGAGCAGATGCTGACCCCCACCTCAGTACAGCCTCCTTTCAGGCAGCTGTAGGGAGCGATCAGGTCTCCCCTGAGCCTCCTCTTCTCCAGACTGAACAATCCCAGCTCCCTCAGCTGCTCCCATCAGACTTGTGCTCCAGACCCCTCACAGCTTCATTGCCCTTCTCTGAACACACTCCCAGGTCTCCATGTCCATCTTGCAGTGAGGGGCCCAAAACTGACCACAGCACTTGAGGCACAGCCTCACCAGAGCTGAGCACAGAGGGACGATCACCTCCCCGCTCCTGATGGCCACACTATTTCTGATACAAGCCAGGATGCTGTTGGCCTTCTTGGCCACTTGTGCACTCTGCTGACACATTTTCAGCTAGCTGTTCACCAACATCCCCAGGCCCTTTTCCACCACGCAGCTTTCCAGCCACTCTGTCCCATGCCTGGAGCACCGCAGGGGGTTGCTGTAGCCAAAGTGCAGGACCCAGCACTTGACCTTGTTGAAGCCTGCACAACTGGTCTCAGTCCATCGAATCATCCTGGCCAGAAACCCCTGAGGGGCCTTCCCACCCTCAAGCAGATCAATACTTCCTCCCAGTTTGGTGTCACATGAAAACTTACTGAGGGTTGACCCCCTTGCCGAGATGATCAATAGAGATATTAAATGGGGTCATCCCCAATACAGATCCATGAGGAACACCACTTGTGACTGGACACCAGGTGGATGTAACTCCATTCACCATCACTCCCTGTGCCCAGCCACCCAGCCAGTTTTTTACCCACAGTAGAGTACACCACATTGGATGAAATTTGCAGAACGCCATGCCGTAACACAGTGCAACAATCTCTGTGCCAAACAGGGCTCTTAGAACTGGTTTACCAATCAGAAAGCTTACTAGCTCACGTTCACCTCATCTTTTTAAATTATAACTTCCCATCCATTCTGCACACCTCTGCCCACGCGCTCTGATTTCTATCTCTGGGACGCTTAGACAAGGAGGTGATGTGGCATACAGCACAGCAAGTCAGGAGAGAGGTAGGGGACAAGAAAGATCTGCAGTGGTGCCTGGCAAAGCGTATCGGCTGTGGGAAGGAGAGGAATCAGATCAACAGATCAACCTGCTGGCAAGAGGTCCTTCCTAACTACAGCCTCCTGCAGCCCGATGTTTCCCTTAGCGCTTTAACTGAGATTAAAAGCATCCTCTAGGAAGACTGGAATGATGACCATTTTTGGAAAAACAAACAAACAAGCAAACAAAAAAAAACCCATCACTGACGATGCCCACCGCCAACGCCGCCCGGGCTGCGCGGCAATCAGCGCGCACGCGCGCACGGTGACGCGCCGGGAATAACGCCGGGGAGGGGGGGTGCGGCCGGCGCTCGTGACGTGTGCGGGCCGCAGCCAATAGGAGAGCGGCGAGGGCGCTCGCGAGGCTGCGTTCACCATGGCAACGGCCCGCCTGTAGTCGCAGCCGCCACCACAGCCCCAACCGCCGCCTCGGCTGCCGCGTCGCCATGGTGAGTGCCGGGCTGCGGCGCTGCCGCCGGGCGCGGAGCTCTGGCTGGACGGCCGAGCGACCGGCCGAGCGCGGAGCTTGCGTTATTTCCGCGCGTTGCCTTGGCTCTCAGGCTCTGTGCTCCATTGCCAGCCCTGGAGGACACGTTATCCGGCTCCAGAGCTGCGCGGCCCTTTCCGCTTCTCTCAGTGTGTGCTACCTGTATGCTCCCGTCCTTATCCGCAGGCAGAGCTGGGCCTTAACGAGCACCACCAGAACGAAGCCATCAACTACATGCGCTTCGCTCGTTTCAAGCGTGGCCTGTGTCTCAAAACAGTGGATTCGTGCTTCCAGGACCTTAAGGACAGCAGGTACCTGGGGGGGGTCTGTGTTGTGTGATGAGATGGAGCACAAACACAGCCAGCCCTAATGGAAACAACGGCAGGTTGAAATGCTTGAGGGGATGGCTTTTCTTACCGTGCAGTTGTATGTTCTTATTGATGAAGGAATGCTTGAATGGTTTAATTGCTGTAATGGTTTTAAGTTGAAGGAGGGGAGATTTATGTTGGATGTCAGGGGGAAGTTCTGTACAGAGAGTGGTGAGGTGCTGGAACAGGCTGCCCAGAGGCTGTGGATGCCTCGTCCCTGGAGGTGTTCAAGGCCAGGTTGGATGGGGCCCTGGGCAGCCTGGTCTGGTATTAAATGGGGAGGTTGGTGGCCCTGCATGCAGCAGAGGTGTTGGAACTTGGTGATCCTTGAGGTCTCTTCCAACCCAAGCCATTCTGTGATTCTTTCTATGGTTCTATGAAGAAAGACCCAGTATTTTTTCCAAATGTAAAAAATCAATTTTTTTTTAAACTTAGTCTTGTGAATTCTTAGAAATTAGCAGAGGTGGTGTGACATTGCCTGGTGTGTGCATTTCTGTAAGGAAATAGTATTCATGATTTAGTGTTACCAACAGAAAATGTAAGGACAACAACCAGCTACTCATCTCATGAATAACTGCTGACAGTGGACGTCTTCAGAAGGCTGCTGCGTTACATACAAGTGATATCTAAAGTAGTGAGGTCTCATAACAGTGCAAAATCTTTGTCAGAGGTGACTCACCTTGACTTCTCCATTCAGGCTTGTTGAAGAGACCTTCACAGTTGATGAAGTGGTGGACATGCTGGATGGGCTGCAGACCATTGTACACAGTGAAGTGGAGTCTGAGCTCATAAATACAACGTACACCAATGTTTTACTTCTGCGCCAGCTCTTTTCACAGGCTGAGAAGTGGTACCTTAAGTTACAGACAGACATCTCTGAATTGGAGAATCGGTAATGTATATTAGGCCATATAGAATGTCTTCCAATAATGAAAAGACCTTCCAAATATGGATTATTTGCATGCTTTTCCTAACCATAGAAACCTACACTTTTCCTCTTGTATCAATGACAAATTAGTGACAAGGCTTCTGCCAGTAAGCTGGGGTGATACATGAAACTTTCAGATTTGTCAGGTAGATGCTTTTATTGGTAATGTTTGTACTTGTTAATCAGTTAACAGCAGGTGGTAGGATTTAATTATAAAGTTCTTGTTGTCTATACCTTACAGTTCTGATGCATTTTCCATACCATTGGATGACATTATCTATTGCACTTACTGTACCTGCATGGGACTTCTGTACTTCTCACAAGGATCTTATGTGCAACAAAAAGCATTAGCCTGGTAAAATGTGTTTCATAGCTTGGTTCATTTATTAAATAAATGCCTCCCTTTGCTTTTGTTTTCAAGAGAACTGTTGGAACAGGTTGCTGAGTTTGAAAATTCGGAATTTACATCTTCAAACAAGAAGGTAGAGTTCTATTTTAAAATGTAATCATAGTAATATGAAGTTATGACGGCTGTTTGAAACAGTTATTTAGTATTTCTTCTTCATGCTTAAAATAGTAAAAAAGATGTTCAGAGTAATCTTAGAAGTCTTCAAATAGCAGCATTTTACAGTTCAGCACCAGGGCTCACACTGAGTTGTCTCAGCTAGCTGTTTCCAGACTGCAGATTCTGTGCACTCTGGGCATGCCTCATAATCCTGATCCCAGAGTCAGCCAGACCAGGGATGTGCTGGAGCCTCTGCTCCTAGATTCTCTTTGCCTGGAGGCTGGGGTGAAACTGGGCAAACAAGTGTGCTGGGCTTTGTCCCAGCCTGGAGGACCCTCACCCTAAACCTGCAATACAGGTGTGACTCCAGCTTATCTTGTATGATTAGCAATGTAGTTTATTCGTTTTGTAGCTTAGGTGTACATTTAGTTAATAGATATTATATTTGAATACTTAAAATAGTAATTAAGATTATTTTGACATCTGAAAAAATATATATTTTTTTACTTAAAATCAATTAAAAATATTTTTTCTCTCTTCTGAACCCTTTTGTCCTTTGGCGGTTATGGCATCAGTAGCCTTTTGTAAATTCAGGTTTGAATACCCTTTCTGACTATATACAGTATTTTTGTTCAGCTCTAGCTGAACACTGAATATGTAATTTAAGAGCCAAGATACCACTGAAAAATGAAATTGAAATAAAAGATGGTTCATTTGCTTTGTAAAAGAAAATTGAATGGACTGTTAATAGTTATTTTACAGACTAAATGAATAGTTCTCTTCCTCCTGTATAATTTAATGGTTTAACCTATATTATTTCTTTAGCCCAGTACAGAGCTCATTAAACCAAAACTGGCTCCCATAAATGAAGGAGGGTCAGAGCTGCTAAACAAGGTAAGAATTTGTCTCTTGATTCAGTTGTAGTTGATGACTTTTCTGTGCATTTGACTGAACTGTAAAGCTGTGTAGTGGTACTTCTGTAACATACCTGTCACTGTGTTACATGTCATTATAATATACCCCAGAGTGCAAAGCAAAATTCTAATAGATTTTGTTAAGCATTTTATATTTATGATGTTATGGTGGCCTCTCACATGTATTGCTATATTGAACTTCCTTTTGCAAAGATGTCCGAGGCTCTGTAATTACTTGTTCTCCCATTTAATTAGTGAAATGAGTAGAAATCAGTGCAAGTTTATGTTTTAAGAGTTTGGCATTCTAACAGGGAAATAAATTAGAATTTGAGTCTGGCTGAAACAATTCAGTGATCAGACAGTATCTATATAAGTCAGTCCTATTACATGCAGTCTTTTTTGTTTTCTTAGTAGTTTAAATTCCTCAGAAGGCAACAGACGCTTAAAGAATTCAGAATTTACTAATTTGGAAAATGTTTGATTTCCCACTTGTTAAAGAATTTCAAAGTAATAAAGCACATTCTGGTATTTAATGTTCTCAGTTGTTTTTATTATGTATTGAACTCATTTAATTTGACTGGACTTTTTTTAGAATGCCAGATTTCTTACAATACATTTTTATATATGGGGAGTCAAGAAACTTGGTGAGAAAATGTGTTTCCTGCCCTCTAACCAACATTACCAAAATGATCTGTCAGGTGTCTGAATGTCTAAATCAAATTGCTTTTACCTTGTAAGATAATTAAAATCCCATCTGACATGTACCTTTCTAAAGCTCAGTGGAGTTATTTCTTAAAAGTAAATTCAGAATCCGTTTCAGAAGATGTTGGTTGAACACATATATCTGGCTTTTTTTTTTCCAAAAGTAATTCAAACTTTGTATGGTGAATTTATTCTGATTTACTTAGGAAAGATGTTCGTTTCCTGTGAACAGAACATGCTATGCTGTAACCTGTTATTTGTCTCTCTAATAAATCACAGAACTGCAGAATGGCCAGGGTTGGAAGGGACCTCAAGGATCACGAATCTCCAGCCACCCTGCCACAGGCAGGGCCACCAACCTCCCCAGAGGTTTAATACCAGACCAGGCTGCCCAGGGCCCCATCCAGTCTGGCCTTGAACACCTCCAGGGACAGGGCATCCACAGCCTCTCTGGGCAGCCTGTTCAGCACCTCACCACTCTCATAATAAAGAAGTTCCCCCTTATACCCAACCTAAATCCTCCCTTCCTCAACTTAAAACCATTTCCCCTTGTCCTGCTGTTATCTACCCTTCCAAAGAGGTGACTCCCCTCCTGTTTGTAGGCTCCATTTAGGTACTGAAAGGCTGCAGTGAGCTGCAAAATATGTACCTGCCTGTTAATTGAAAATACAAGTGATAAGCAGCAATGAGAACTGCATGTCCAGATATGCAATTTGATTTACTAGGAATCTTGATATTCACAGGAGAGTGACTGCACCAATCCCAATTCAGTAAAATAAGGACTAAATTTAAGTGAGAGGACCTACAGGTTACAGCAGAACTGGAGACTTATATTTCTTACTGACAGAGACAAGAAACAATAATATGCAAGATAGGCTTTAGGAACAAATCAATAGTCCTTATCAGCAAGGCCATTTTTATAAGAGTTTACAAGTGTGATTGCTTTCATAAGAAATGAAACACATTTTCTTATTGGAAATATTTGGAAAATTCAAAATAGCATGAGTCTGTAAACTCTTTCTTTTTTATTTACCCAAAGACAGTTGCTTGTCTCCAAGAAGAAAATGAAAAATTGAAGACCAGACTTAAGACGATAGAAACACAGGTATATTTCCTGTAAGCTTGGATGCTTACTGCTGGTTACTTATTTTTAAAAAATCTAAGTAAGAATTCCATGGCTATTATTTTCATATTTTCAATAAGAATACATATATGAGGCGTTACATTTTCCGTGTGTTGCAGGCTACAGCTGCACTAGATGAAAAATCCAAACTAGAGAAGTCACTGAAGGATTTGCAGATGATCCAGGGAGATCAAAAGGTAAATATAAGTAGGATTTGCACCCCAATCACTGCTGTTTTACTATTGCCCATGCATCTAGAATGTTGGTTTGTGTGGTATGTCTCTTTTCTGGCAGATACAAAACTTCAGGTTAATATTGTCATGTTCCTGCAAGCATTGTCATACTTGTGCTGCTCTGTCAGTCAGCAGATAGTGCAGTCTGCTGGTTTATTTTACGACATACATTTTGTGTCAGATAGACCATGGTACATTCTTACCAGAAGTATTATTCCAGGCACTGTCAGAAAATAGTATTCCAGAGTTCATATTCTTAAGAGCAATGCCTGTATTAACAGATACAAATATATATTTGTATTCCTTCTTGCTTAATCTTTTTTGTGGCAACAGTGAAACACTAATTCTTTCAAACATATACCACATTCAGTATCAACATAGACTTGCTTCATCTCTGTTCAGACTTTATAAACCTAAGTGCTTACAGATGTGTCCTGATCCTATATTCCTGAAGATTAATTGAAATTTTGCAACAAATGGCAGTGAGCATGGGTCAGATGACAGAGGTTTGATCGTCTTTCTACTAGTTGAAGTTGTTTGCCTTTTCTGTAAATGTTGTTTCAGACATGGTGATTTTTTTTTGCCGCAAAAAAGGGCCTAAAAAATTAGCAGTCATGTAAGTTGGCACATAAATCTTTTCATGTCACATTAGTATTTTTCTGTATCCTTATTTTGATCATTAGAATTTTCTAAAGTGTGTCAATTTATAGTTGTTTCTTAAATCTAAAACATTTCAGTGCAAACTTTTATTAAAACATTAGAAAAATCAGAACATTTAATTCCATTCTTTTTAGAGCCTTTTTGAATTCCAGCTGTATTTGCAGACTTGAAATTCAGTATCGTAAAACATTTCCACTTTGATTTTTCTCATTTTAATCTTCATTTCTTTTTATTTTGCTTACTAACTGGTTTATGGTATGTACTTATTTTTCTTAGCACTTTTCACTTATATCTAATAACTTTCAAAACTTGTATACTATAATACTGTTTAATAGGGAACTTGATGTATCAATCAGGGCAAATATTTTCTTTATCTGTTTTCTTAAGCCTTACATTATTAAAGGTTTGCTATTTAAGGATTTTATTAAATTCTGGATAGTGGTGCTTGTTGTTTTAAAAGACTGGAAGCAAATCTCTTCCTACGTTTCTGGTTAAACCTGAATTTGCCTGAACGTCAGGGGAGCCAAGTACCTGCAGCATTCATGTTCAAACTCACTCTCTTCTTATCTGTCACCTTCTTCTCCAGCTTTCACTCTGTATTACTCTGTGTGTGTTTATGTGGTTGAAACTAGCTAGGAGATACAGTGCTAATGTATACAACTTAATTTCATTAATGAATGTATTAGTTATTTGGAGAAAATGCTACACTTTGTCTGGTTTCTTCTCACATTTATAATTTATAATTTATCTTTATCTTATAATTTATCATTTATAAGATGGGTGACAGTACAATGATAGGAACTCAGACACACGTTAAGGAGTAGTTCTCACATTCTGTAGACAAGCAATGACTGCCAAATCACAGCTTGTTTCAGTTCAGCAGCCTTTTCTTCTGGTTTTTAATAGTTTAATAAGGTTCCACAGGCCAAGTGTGTTCCACACTAGGGGAGCAGTGATTCTGGTGGATCAGTTTAGCACAAGGACATAGAATTTTTGCATCATTGTCTGATTTCGGTGTTACAGTTCAGAATAGATGGGGATCATTCTGACCTGAAACAGTGTGTGGTGCTTTTCAGCATCGCAGTTTTGGACTCAGTCCCAAAATTCAGAATTCGTTTTTTTCTGTGCAGGTACCATCATCAGTTGGTTTCTTACACTTAATGCAAAGGAGCAGAGCTTCCTTAGTTCTAGATTTCTATTCTTTTTAAGGTGCTGGTAGTTGAGCCTCATCTTGAGTCACTGCATTTTTGAGAGTACAGACCTGAGAGTGGTTTTTCAAATGGAATCCGCAGAACAGTTACACAAATGTTTTGTTACACGGGACCAATTGCCAGAAGAGTTTGGGTTGTTTCATCTCATAAGGAAACAGGAAAGCTGCTTCACAGGCGGTTGTGAAGATTCCTCTTGAACAGTGCAGTATCAGTACCTGACTGCTAACATGGTCCTTAACAATTTCACAGAATCACAGAATTATCAAGGTTGGAAAAGACCTAAAAGATCATCCAGTCCAACCATCACCAATACTCCCCAGCTAAATCATATCCCTCAACACAACATCCAAACGTTTCTTGAACACTCCCAGGGTCGGTGACTCCACCACCTCCTTGGGCAGTGCATTCCAATGCCTGACCACCCTTTCCGAGAAGTAATATTTCCTAATGTCCAGCCTGAATCTCCCCTGGCGCAGTTTGAAACCATTGCCTCTAGTTCTATCACTGTCTACATGAGAGAAAAGGCCGACCCCTAGCTCACCACAACCTCCCTTCAGGAAGTTATAGAGAGCTATAAGGTCTCCCCTGAGCCTCCTCTTCTCCAGGCTGAACAATCCCAGCTCCCAAATTTCATCCTTCCCTTCTTGTGGTATGTTTCATCATGTGGTTTCACCTCACATCTAAAGAAGGGAAACACAAGATCTTGAAACCTCAGCTGGGCAGAGGAGCCATTTCAGCTGTCTTTAAAACACATTTATGTACAAGTGGTTTTTGTTTTTTTTTTTTAAGTTAAAAATTACCCAGTGCTTTAACCAACTTTGTTAGTTAACTTCCTTTGTTAAATGACTTTCTCGCTATAGCACTTCTAGTTTGTGCTTTACAGGAACAGGGCAAACGTAATTCATAAAAATTAAGGTGTACCCATTTCTGTGGAGTTTTGCATCTGACACTTCAAAAATTCTTTTTCATTTAACGTGTTTTAAATATTTCTTCTTTTGAAGACTGATGTAAACAAGGATATCGTTGAACTGGAGAATAAAGTGGCAGCTTTGAAATGTCAGTTTGAGAAGACTTTGAATGATTCTACTGCAAACCAAAAATTCCTGGAAGAGAACTTGGTGACAACAAAACATGACTTGCTGAAGGTTCAGGATCAGCTATCCACAGCTGAGAAGGTTGGCATTTGATTGTAATGTAAAGTTCTTTACTCACTTTTTACCTGATTATTAAGTGAACAAGAACACAGACTTTATTGGGTCACATTTGTTACTTAATCGTCATTGGTTACTATGCATTTTTGTTACTTCATTGGAAACACGTTACGTGTAGAATAGCAAAACCGGAGTGAACACCATGATTATAATGAAATAACATTTAAAAATTGCCCATGTGTCTGCATAGAATTTTTAACTTAGAGCAGTGTTCCCAGTCTTCAGAAGATTTGTTGTCTGATTTCCATAGAAAATGAGACTTGTGTTTGTCCTTCCCACTGATGAATCTACCAGCTGGCTTCATCTACATTTGAATAAGGAATAGAACTGCTGTTTTGAAACTTGAGGAGGAAAAGCTCATTTTTTTTAGAAAATTGTATTAGCCTAGTTTTCATAGTGTGTAAGTAATATGTTGGTATTATTATGTAGGAATTAGAGAAGAAGTTTCAGCAAACAGCTGCCTACCGCAACATGAAAGAAATTCTTACTAAGAAGAATGAACAGATAAAGGATCTACGAAGAAGGCTTTCCAAGTAAGTGCTGTTCAGTCTGTCTAAATAAGATCCACATTCTACTCCTTTATATGCTTTTATAAATACAAAATTCTCTCTAAAACCAGACTACAAAATTTCCCTCGGATTTCTAGTAGGCTGTTCCCTGATTTTTGATAAGCCGGTCCTTTATAGATAGATGTTAGGTGTTTGAGTTGAGTTGTGCCTGCATGATATTAGTGAGTGTGGTAGCTAACCACAGCAGCAACACAGAGATACAGATGGGAAATATACCAGCTACTTTGACATTGTCTTATTTCTTCCACATTTCTTTATGGGAATGGTAAATGGCACAGTATGTTAGCTAGGTTAGGCTCATATGGGGTAAACAAGGATATGCACTGGCCTTATATCAGGACAAGGAAATTATCCTTCTGCAAAAGGCAAGTGAGCATTGGCAACATGGATGCCTTAGATGTGTTCTGTAGGAGGACCGAGGTGGAACTTCTAAACTTCTGTTTGTACGCTGGGATTTTTGAGTAGAGTGTTGTTCATGCTTTCAAGCTACTATTTGGTAAAGTGGCCAATTTTAAAAGCAGAAAGTACTCTGGAAAGTATATACTATAATACTGTACTATCTGTGCCCTTAGGCATTTGTTGTATCTTGACAGGGCTGCACCACTAGTGGGAGTAATTCATTACTTGGGTTTCATATTTTCTTTAGAGATAAAGTGTGTCTCGGCTGTTTTCTACTCTGTTTTGATTTGATTTTATTTTTTTTATCCTCAGATATGAGCCAGAAGACTGAGCTATCAAAAGCTAACATAGGAAGAGGATGGAGAGTGGTGTTATTTTTTTTCAAATTTTGTTTAAAATAATTTACAATTTGCTTCTAGTGCTTAAAATAACTTCTTATTAATACTAAAAGGATGCTGAAACTTCTACCCTTCCTTATAAACCCATAGTTTATTACTGTTAGTTTCTGTAGTCATGTTTTAAATTAATCATCAACATTCCTTGATAAATAACAAGCAGCATCTTATTGAAGATCTGAGATGATTCTTTACAAAGAAAGGAATTTATTTTTGTTAAGAAAAGGAAAAAAAAAAAAAAGTACTAAGTTTTTAGTGATGTCTCTGAGGTGAAAACTAGAGTGGTTTTATTAGTATGGTTCGTGTAGCCATGAAGTGGCATTGTTTGTGAAAACTGTGTTGGTAGCAGTAAAAAGGAGCAGGGAAGAAGAAAGAAACATGCTGATGCTGTAGCATTAATTCACACTGAATATCTGATCTCTCTGCAAAACGTGACCAGTAACATTTTGCTAGGGGCTATTCATTAGGTAGTGAGAGAAATATGCTTTACAGGAGAAGCAGCAGACTCGTTAAGGAAAACAAACAAACAACACTAATTGGAGCTATGCTTTTTCACTTGAATTCATTTGAAACAAATGTGAACACTAGAATAGAGATTCTGGGTTTTTTTTCAATACTTTTGATGTTAAAGTGACAATCTGAAAAAGCATGAGGAAGTGGCTTATAGAGCAGCTTTCTTAAGAAATAAGTTATTGTAGATGTTTTTACCTCCTTTCTTGTTGTAACCTCACTAGAAAACAGTTTACTCGAGCCTTCAGAGAAGACCTTGTATTTGCCTGGCAGCCTCTTTATAGTGCATTGTACTTATTCATTTTTTTTTCTGTTTGTATGTATGTTGTATGTTACTTCGAATAAAACCATTATGTTTTAAAGTGTCCAATCTTTAAGGAGCTTTATTTGAATAGGGTTGCCTTAAATATATTTTTAAATACTCTTAAATATTTGTAGAAAATAGCAGCAGATCAGTAAAAAACCTTGCTAGAAATACAAAGGTGGAAATTACAGGTCCATGCCAAATGCTACAGCCCATCAAACAGCTACAAGAAAAGCGTTCCAGTGGCAGGGCTGGGAAGAAGTCTTTGGGTTAGAGATTAGCTGACACTTACAGTGCTTGTCTCAGGAGCTGCTTGAGCTGAAATGGATCCTTTTCCTCACTCTTTCTAAGTGGGTAGAGCTGTTAAAATTGCTCTTGTAGTCATGCCACAGTCAAATTTACCATGTGAGTTCTTTTGCTGGCCTGTTTCCTTAGTGGTTAAGGAAGACAGGAGTGGGATGGACTCCTGTGTCTGCAGCATACACTGGCATACAAGGTCAGTTAAATTCAGGAAAGTATTATTTTGTACAATAATTAAACTGTTATTTTCTTAATAGAGAGCTTCCTGCCTTGTGTTTTCTCAGAGCAGTTATTTTGACACCAACACTTGTGTGGATGAATACTGTAATTTTCTTTGTAATGAAATTCATTTTAACCAGATCAGTTGCTACTTCTAAAATGAAAGGGAAGAATGCTGGTTTTGGGGTTTTTTTTTTTGTTTTTTTTTTTGGTAAATCCTTCGCTGTTGACATTGCTAGAATATTGAATATCTGATATACTTTCTTTATCTTCTTAAAAACTATTCAATAGGAATTTATGTTCTCAACTATGTTCTCAACTGAAGTACATATTAGGTCTCAATAAAATTAGTTGGCCATAGGCTATCATGACTACAGACCTTATTATCTCCTCAAATGAGTAAGACAAATCATACAGAGAATTGTGCAGTGCAGAATCGAAGCACCAGCTTTGATAACTTATCTTGCAGATTTCCAGTATGAGATTAGTGTGATTGCTCAGTTGCTAAGAGAAAGGTCTCACTTGCAGCTCCTGATAAAAATGTATTATCTGTCTGCTTGCCAAAGACCTGAGCATTATACAAACGCAATTCCCTTTTTGCTGAGAGAGGCACAATATTCTGAACACGTCTAACATTTCTAAAACTTTCTTTTTCTGCAGTGTAAATTCTAATGCTGCTTTTGCTAGCCTTTGTGCTCAAGTACACAGAATCACAGAATCACAGAATCACAGAATTATCAAGGTTGGAAAAGACCTAGAAGATCATCTAGTCCAACCATTACCAATACTTCCCAGCTAAACCATATCCCTCAACACAACATCCAAACGTCTCTTGAACACTCCCATGGTCGGTGACTCCACCAGCTTCCTGGGCAGTGCATTCCAGTGCCTGACCACCCTTTCCGAGAAGTAATATTTCCTAATGTCCAGCCTGAATCTCCCCTGGCGCAGTTTGAAACCATTCCCTCTAGTTCTATCACTAATTATACGAGAGAAGAGGCCGACCCCCAGCTCACTACAGCCTCCCTTCAGGAAGTTATGGAGAGCAATGAGGTCTCCCCTGAGCCTCCTCTTTTCCAGGCTGTCTGTTTCCTCCACTCCAGCTTTTAATCCCCTAGCCTGAAAGAAATGTTTAAAAGGAGAATTTCTCCATAACTGGCTGATCTGCAGGAATCAACTCTTTCACTCTTTCAAGTCAGATGGGGTTTTGATTTTTTGGGTGGTTTTTTTTTTTTTTTTTGGTTGATTGCTTTGGTTTGTTCTGTTGTTTTGTTGTTTTAGGTTGTTTGTTTGTTTGTTTTTTGTCTGCGTTAGGTTTTCTTTCTTGCAAACTGAAGCATGTTTTCTATGGGAACAAAATCTAGGCAGCTCAGTTTTGCTAGTATTGACTGTGACAGCCAAAAAATAACCCTGTGCTGTAACCATGACGTGAGCACAGCAGTTGGTCGTTAATAGATGAGCCAGCAGTGCTGCATGCTACCTTCCTAATGAGACAGTATATTACCCAGTGTTCTTTAACTGTTCATAAAGTACCCCTTAATCTGTTTCTCTCTTTTGGATAATATACTGATTTCTTAATGTCATAAAATGAATATTTTATATAACACTTAAACTGCAACTGCTTCTCTTTCATTTGATAGGCTGATGTCAGAACAGCTGCAACTTACCTTGCTTTTGGGAAGTGCAGCACAGACGCAATGATGAGCTGGAGAAATAATTGCAATCCTGCCATCCTAATCACTGCTTGGGGGGATAACTGAAATCCCCAACTAAACAAGAGACAATCAACCAGCAGTTATTGCAGCCTACAGGTTCTCAAAGATCTAGAAATCCAGCAGGATGCTTTCTCTCTCTTGAAAGAAACGTGGAGCTTAGAGTAGTAACTATGAACAGTATATCCAAGCAGAAAGACACTAGAGTATGTGCTACCACATGTGGGAGCTGCCGCTAGCTTAGCTGTGTACATGCTTGATAGCATCGCTACCAAGGAAGGGTCACAGAATTATAGAATGGCTGGGGTTGGAAGGAACCCCAAGGTTCACGAAGTTTAACACCCTGCCACAGGAAGGGCCATCAATCTCCAAATCTGGTGCTGGACCATGTCTGTAGAGACTCCTCCAGTGCTTCCTCGTGTTAGTCATCTAACATGCAGCAGGCAGCATACTGCCACCCAGAAGGGAGTGCCTTCAGGAAGGGCAGGTATTGAACACCAGGCACGGCCCTCTCCCACATCTTCATGACAAAGGAAAATCCACCACAAGAGATAATTTTAAATCTACAGGATATCATCCTAAACGTTGAATGTAGTTTAATAAAATGCAGACCACCAGCTAGTAGAATTATCTAGGAACTGTCTATATCAGACTTCTTTGGCTGCTACTTTTTACTCCTTCCCTTATTTCCATCTCTTATTTCATTGTATTGCTGAAAATCTTCCAGCCTAGAATCATAGTTCCCAACTTATCACTACAACAGACTCCCTTCTGGTCTACATTTTAAGGAGCTGGGAGAGGTACTTCTTACTGTACTGGCATTAACAGGTGCAAGCCCTTGGTTGGTACCTTCACCAAATAAGGCTAATTTTACTTTATGAGAAATGGGGTTCTCTTCTCTGTTTACCAGTTTCTGATTCGGTTTACATGGGGCACTTTTCATGTTGTCCCACTAGTCCCTGCCCTGCTCTGTAGTTAAACCCCCATTCTTTCTCACCTCTCTTCCAGACTCCAAACTCTTGAATCTGTTAGATACAGGGGATATTGTTTATTATTCTTTTAACAAACATGAGCAGTTAAATAATCAAAAATTCTTGTGTATCTATTAGAGACCTCTGTCCCTCTAGATAAAGCAAGAGACCTCACCCAACCCAAAGAAAGGAAATACAAAGAAGATAAGATTTTGATTGCATAAGAAATAGCATCTCTGTTATCTGAGGTGCATGTGGAAAGTCCTACAGCAAGATATTGAGCTCTGTTTATAATACTGGCATTCAGAAGAGAGGCAATGATACATTTCGCTGCATCTGAACTTTCTGATCTGGCCTGATCTGTGCCAAGGACACCACACCTCTTTGCCTGCACAGCCTTTCATGTAAACTAGTTTGAAATGTAATGGGAAGAAGGGGCAGAGCTAAAGAAATGTTTAACTTGATTGTCCTCATCAGTAGCAGTAATCTATTCACACAGAAACATCCCAAGTGCTAGCAATGTGCTATTTTTAAGGCTCCCCTTCCTGTGAGTTAGTTATAAGTTATTTATAAGCATCATTTGTAATAAACCCCACAGGCAGTGAGGGATATTTTGTTTTTTCATCACTTGCAATAGTTTTCATGGTGTGAGATGGTTAACCATGTCTGGATCTTCTTAGTGTGTCCTTCAGTTTAGTGGCTTTCAGCCCTAGTTTTTCCTCAGATTTTTCCTTTCAGCAAAATTTGCAGTTACCCATGCCATGCCATGTATTTCCAAGGCGAGCCATCACCTTGCACTTCTGCAGGTAAGGCAGGAACATCAGGGAGGTTGCACAAGAAGCATCAGCTCCCTCAAACTGTACTGTGGAAAGGCCTGGCAAGCGCAGACGCTAACCCAGTGACCACCTCCATTTCCAGCAGCGCTGAAACACATCATGGAAACTGGTTTCATTTCTTTGAGATGCATAGATCTCTCGTGGTCACCTTTTGTGGTTGGCCGGCAGCAGCCGAGAGGGTGTTATTTGTAAAATGGACCTAAAAGGGGCCCAGTCCTACCCTAAAAGGAGACACGTTTTTAGACATCTGAAGAAGGAAGCTGAGTCCTTGGACTTGTTCAGCCCATTTTTATAGCTGGAGATGCTGCTAGTCGCCTCCTTTGCTGCAGTGCTTGAGCTCAAAGTGTACCTTGGCAGAAGCCCAAGCATACAGGGTTCACCTCCAGGCCTGGAACCTTAGCATACCTTCTGGCAGCCCAGGAGCCTCCTCGGGCCTTATGCCTCCACAGTGGCCCACGTTTTCCCAGTGGCCTCTGTCTGTCTGCTTAAAAAAGTATTTTAAATTAGCAGTCCCTTGGAAACATTCCTCTGCAGCTGCGGGGTTTGGGCATGAAGGGAGAAGAGCCTGAGCTGCGGCTCAACCAAGTGCTGGACTAAAGGCTGAGGACCTGCCTGGGTGACAAGGACACATCTGGGGCTGCTTCCAGATGCTCAATGACCTCCTGGGGACAACGGACAGTTTTAAGTAACAGCCAGCTCTGGCAGCCACTGCAACCAGCCCCGATGGTGCAGAAACATCTTCCCTGTGTCATCGGATCCGGGCACACAGACACCACGCCCAGAGAAGGCAGCCATGTGGAGAAGCCTTTTTCACTGTCCCAAACTAAGCCACAGCCCCACCGTTGCTCCCTTCCCATGTCAAGTCAGCACGTGAGCAATGAAAATCCCTGGGCTCGCCTCCTTCCCAGAAATGCCCGTCAAAGCCCAGGCAGCTATTCACCCAAAGTACCAATTTTATAGTGCCGTGTGTGTGTCTATAATCTATTTACCAGCATTCCTACTTCAGTATGTGCCTGTTAATAAGATTAGTAATTAAAAAGCTTGATAGGAATTGGCAAGCATGCCTCTGCCTTGCCCTCCCCTCACAGCCGGGCTGGCGTGGAGGCGGCGCGGGGCTGGCAGAGCACCTGTGGGCCGGCAGCAGCAACAGGACGGCTGCCCACCTGCAGGACATGGAGAAGGCCCGGCCGCTGTGGGACAACCCCTTGCAGTTTGTTTTTGCCTGCATCTCTTATGCCGTGGGGCTGGGGAATGTCTGGAGGTTCCCATATTTGTGTCAGATGTACGGTGGAGGTAAGTGCAGTTTGCATTTCTCGCTTTCTGCCTCTAGAAGTGTGATGATGAGCTCCAGAAGCGTTTTGTCCTTGTTGACCTTATTAGGGTCCAGAGCAGAGCAGAAGGTCAGTTTTTTCTTCTGCGTGTTTCAGAAGGAAAGTTCCTTGTACTGTGCAAGAAGGGACAACATACAGCTGGCTCAGGCTTTGTCTGCTTTGTTTTACGTGTTCTTTAGCATAAGACGTTCACCTGACTGCTGCCCCTACACTTCTCAGAAGTACAGTGGAACAGTGGGAAGCCCCATGTTTTGTAAAAGCAGAGTGAGAACTGTAGGTCTGTATGATTTTTACATATTGCTTTTCTGCCCCTCGAGCCACTCTGAAGGCACTGGAAATGAGTTCAGATCCTCACAATTTCACTGAGAGGTAACTGCATCAAGTAAGCGGTGGGAAGATGTTCACGCTGAGTTGATTGAAGGATCTGCTGTAACATATCAAGGAGCTGTCATTAATGTGTTGTCCTTTATACAAACCTTACTCCAGGAGGTGATAACTTGTCTGCAAACTTGAATTTGGATGAAAATCCTCAATCAGCAGGAGCTCCTGCACTAATGCCTTACAGGAAGCTCTGAAAATAGGGAATAAATGGGCTCAAAAATCACCACCTTTGAAAGTCCATCCCTCTTGTAGGTCCAAAGTGGAGAAAGGTGAAGTCCAAATCATACAGCAGCCATGGATGCTGTTCCTTAGAAATTGAAAGTCATCTAATTAGTTAACTGAAAGACACCACTAACAATTTCTTCTAGTGTATAACTACCTCTGGTTTACTGGCATTTACTGAAGAACTACCTGTGCAGAAACTGCCTGTTTTCATAAAACACCCCAGTTTTATATTACTTCCCATGCTGTATCCATTGTCAGAACATTCATACCATCCTGTATATGCATTAAACAACATGATCAGTACCTGCCTCATTTACTGCTGATCTGCTTCTGACTTGTTCCTCTCAGGAAAGAAACACACACAGGTGTTTCAGTTCTTCTTGTTCATTTTGTGCAATGAACGTTGACTCGTGGCTTGTTTTTAAATGTAAAAGTGGTGGGATTTGGTTCATGCTGATTGTTGAAAAGCTAACTCAGTGCCAGGACCACATTAGAGCTGCCCTGAGGGATTTGGTCAGAAAAACTCAGATAATGCAATGGCCAAAACTACAGCACAAGCAAAATGCTGCTGTGTCTGAAGCTTTCTTAACCATTTGGTTGGTGACCCTGCACACAGCAGGGAGGTTGAAACTAGATGATCATTGTGGTCCTTTTCAACCCAGACTATTCTGTGATTCTATGATTTCTGAGATCAGAAGTGATGGAAGGGCTGAATTCTGGGAATACTTATCGATGCAGAGGTTTTGGAGAGTAAAGGCTTCATGTCCAACACTGAGTTCTGGCACAACATTCAGGTGCCTGTAAGCAACTAAACCGCATGTGATGAGTGCTCCAACAGCTCGTCTTGGCAGGCACCCTGGCGGACAGCAGAACTCAAACACTGAGGAGGAGGTTTTGTGGTTTGTCCTCATGTCAATAGCATGGTAGATGGTGAAAATTCTCTGACACGTAACCCAAACTGGAACATTGATCAACCATAGAAAAAGAATAAAAATCAAATGTTTTCTGAAAAGCGTGTTTTTCTAAGAGCGGTTTCTCCACTAGTTCTGTCCTCCTGGTTAAATTTCCCAGGGGAGCAGCAGTTTTCCTTATTGTTTGTCCAAAACTCCTGACAGCGGGCTTTGCTTCTCCTAATTACTTTCACTGCCCTCTTAGAAAGCATTGAGTGCCTTTCCAGGGGGCCGCAAGACCCACACCAAACAAAACAGTGCTGCAGGAATTCAAGCACTGGGTATGCCAGGCGCCCAGGGATGCTGGCAGCCGCCCCTTGGCCTCCTCTTAGCAGGGAGCACAGCCAGCCCCATCCGGCCCAGCAGATCGATTGCCTCCCTTGTGGCATAGGAAGTTACCTAACAGGCTAACAAAGGCCTTGTTAGTAAAGACAGAGCCGGGCAGTAGGACGTTAATTCCGAGAATAAACCGGATTATTGCTCAGTGTTTATTTCCAGTCCTTTGCCTCGTCCATTGACGGAGCCCATTCTTCTGTGCCACTGCACCAAGCCCATCGTGAAGAATGTTAATGCCACAGATTAAATCCTAAATAAGAGATATTTACGTAAATTTGTTGGCTCACTATAAAAAGAAACCAGGAAAGGCTTCAGGAAGAAATCCAGGGTTTGACTCAGTCAGCAGCTCTTTCTTGAAGTGAAGGGGAAGGATTTTGTCTTCCCACCAGAAATTCAAGCTGATGCACATCCTCACCCTCTTCCCTCCTTCCTGCCAGGCTTCAATATTACTTAAAATTCTCCATTCTATGTGGATGTTGCTGTTGCTTTGCTCCCTATCACATAATGCTGCATGTAAAGCCCACTTCTACTTGCCTTCATTCGTCTTAGCACATTCAGGGGTCAGCGTGGCATGTTGTTACCTGTTAACAGCTCTGCACATTGCTCCAGCCGTTGGTGACCCACAGCTGAACAACAGAAACCCCAGCCCTGCCAAATGCCCATGGAAAATTCCTGGTCTGGCCAGGACACCTGCTGAAACCCCAAGAGATGTCCCTCAGGCTGTGTCGTGCTCCTGAACAAATGAGGTGCTGGGACAGGAGCCAGCCAGCCACCACCACTGGGGCAATTTGGCTGCTGAGAGGGCAATGCAGTGTTTACAGGCTGACGGTATGCTGGACACCGTCTGTTTTCCCTCGCAGGTGGCTTTTTGATCCCATACATCATCATGCTGATTGTGGAGGGGATGCCGCTGCTTTACCTGGAACTGGCGGTGGGGCAGCGCATGCGCAAGGGGAGCATCGGAGCCTGGAAAATAATAAGCCCCTACCTCTGTGGGGTTGGTATGTCCTCTATTTCCATCTTTTATTTTGTTTCTTTTCTTTCTTTCTTTCTTTTTTTTATAAGTACCTGAGGAACACAGATAATTTGTCTTTCATAGATGAAAGCGGGCAAGAGATGGGTTTCCAACAGGCTTAGCAAATGCTGGGGGCCTTTCCTAGCACTGGTGCTGAACCTTGCTCGGGCACAGAGGCCTGAGCCTCCACTTCTCTGGTGCAGGCTGCCAGAATGGCGGCAGCCTGAAGATCAGAGCCAAACCGAGCCCCAGGCTGCCCATGCTGAGCATCAGCCCCACAGAGCAGCAAGATGGGGCTTTGGCTCCTCACTACAGCTTTGTGTTTATCGGAGCTCAGACCTGCAACTTTATTAAGACATTAAATCATCCCCATGGCCCAAGTGAGCTTGCTTACATGCATGTTTTGTTGTAACAACAAATTGAATGTTCACTCACCAGGGTGACTGAAGCATAGAGCTCAGTTCAGGCCAGCCCTGACAGGAGGAGGCCATCTTGCCATGACTGGTATCTGGGCTTTGCCACTGACCACACACCCTCTCCCACCTGCAGGCGTTGCCAGTGTGGTCGTTTCCTTCTTCCTCTCCATGTACTACAATGTGATCAATGCCTGGGCCTTCTGGTACCTCTTCCACTCCTTCCAGGTACGTGGGTGCCTGTTCGTGTGGCTTAGTCCCATGGAGGACCTCAACAGCCTTGCACTGGTAGTGGACATTGCTCGGCTCTGGGATAGTCCACGTCGTGCTCCAGGGCAGGAGCTCAGTCCTCTGGGAGAAGCTCCGAGCTAGGAGATATGCTTGGCTCCAGCAGAAATGGTCAGAGATGTTGGGTTGGTCCTGGGGTGAAAGTCATCTCTAGGAGATGGGGTTGGCTTCAGGTAAGATGATCAGAGAGGCTCAGTCCTCTCTGGGAGGTCATCTCCAGAGGAAGATCAGCTCTTGGAGAGTGAGTTGTTCCCAGGCCTCACTACCAAGGGATGGTGTCAGCACAGGGCCAGGTGGTACAACATGGGGACAAGCCAGCTCCAAGGAAAAAGCATCCCTAACCTCTATTTCCGCCGCTGTCCTCTCCCTTCAGGACCCACTGCCATGGGCCACCTGCCCCCTGAACAGCAACCGCACTGGGTACGAGGAGGAGTGTGAGAAGACATCCTCCACCCAGTACTTCTGGTACCGGCAGACCCTGAACATCTCCCCCTCACTTGAGACCAGCGGGAACATGCAGTGGGAGCAGGCGATGTGCCTGACACTGGCTTGGCTGGTGGTCTACCTCTGCGTCCTCCGTGGCACCGCATCCACAGGCAAGGTGAGGGGCAGGCACCACCCCTGGTGGTGCTGATGGTGGCAGGAGACACCTATTCCTCAGGCTTTGCAAGAGAAAGAGAGGTCTACTAGGCATTTATGCTTTCTTTTTATCTGCAGCAGAAGTTATAAGGAGGGGGAGGAAAGAAATGTCCTAACAGCCTTCACTAAGAACAGGGCTGAGTGCTGTAATCCACAAATCGCATTAGACAAGCACAGAAGTCCAAGAAACTATGAGTAACCTCTGAAACTTACTGCAGCTGGGTTTGTAGGCAAAAATGACCCCAATAAAGTAGTGAAGATGTACTGACAACTCATAGCAATGGAAGGGGCTCCTCAGAGCAAGGAAGAGCAGACCCAGTGCATTTGCAACAGAACAGAAGAAGGGTTTATGAGACGGGCACAGCGCTGTCCTGCTGAGGAACACAAAGCTGATGCATTTCAAGCCTTGTTGCAAGGAAAGACAGATGCCTGAAGATACAAACCTGCTTCTTCCATAAGGAGCTGCCACTCAGCCAAATGCAGCATCTGTTGGGTTTCTTCCCTATTGGCATTCCAACATCAGAAGAGCATGAAGAGAAGAGCATGGCTCCATTGAGCCCACCCTCATACTTGCCCCTGGTTCATGAGTCAGTTTTTACAAGAGTTTTTAGATGAATCATCAGAACGTATGCAGAGAAAGGTTGCTCGTCTTCTCCCTTTTTTTGTGCCCGACTCTCTCTGTGGTGGCTTAGATTAGGTTGATCAAAAGCTCCTAGAAGGCAATTGAAAGAAAACCTGAGTTACATTAATCTAAAGTCTTTTTTGACATCCAAATTAGGATGTTGTCATTCCAGTTTGATTTTGATCCTTTATGAGGTCTGCAGTCCTTTCTCTTAGAGCAGATGTTGACCTTTGACGAGCAAACCAATTTATTTCACTAAATGCAGAGCTGAGTTCAGAAAAGCTGCAAAAGTTTTAAATTTGCTCTTAATAAGAAGACTCTTGGAACAGCAGCATAGATCTTTATTAACAACAAAAATCTAAATCTTTAGATTTACCTGAAAATATGTGCTTAAAGGGTAGTACAGATAACAATTACAATAATGGCAGTTCTTCATGTGCACTACTGAGATGTTCCCCTTCTTTCCCATAGGTCGTCTATGTCACAGCCTCCTTGCCATACTGTGTTCTCATCATATACCTCATCAGAGGACTGACACTTCACGGAGCTGTCAATGGGTTGATATACATGTTTACTCCAAAGGTATGGAAAAACAGCACTGAACTTTTAACTAAATGTTATTAGTGACTGAATGTGTAGGTCTTCAAAAGGTGGCAGTGCTGCCTTTCTTCTTAACAGAGTTTTTTCCATGTCTTAAAGTCCCCCGCAGTGAGCTGCTGGCGGCTTCCCTGCCGCATCGCCCACTCCTCTTTGCTTTCCTGCAGAGAAGGATGCCCCCTAACGCCACCTGCAATGTACTGCTTCCAAACTGCGCAGTAATCCTGCTAGAACTACGGCCCTGAGCTAAAAGGGGTGTGCAAAGGGACCCAAGCCAATTCCCTTCACTCCTGGGTGTGGGTGTCACCTCATCACGGTCGCTGTCCCGGTCCCCATCCCTGCAATCTCCAAGGGGCAGTACAGAATGTGCAGCCTCACAGCCCCATCCTCCCATCTGGTTTTGCAGCTGGAGCAGCTGTCAAACCCCAAAACGTGGATCAGTGCCGCCACACAGATCTTCTTCTCACTTGGTCTGGGCTTTGGCAGCCTCATTGCCTTTGCCAGCTACAATGATCCGAGCAACAACTGTGAGCGGCACGCCATCATCGTCTCCCTCATCAACAGCACCACGTCCATATTTGCCAGCATCGTGACTTTCTCCATCTATGGCTTCAAGGCGACGTTTAACTATGAAAGCTGCATAAACAAGTAAGAGCTGGGTATTTTGTTTACTCATTTGCCACCAGAAGCCATTCCTTGCAAATTAAAGGGGAGGTGAACAAACAACAGCATGTAGCACCAAATCTAGGACTGTTCTAGTAAAGGTGATGATTCCGTTTGGACTGGGCTGGCCCCAGGCAGCACTCACCCAACCTCTTTCTCTCACTTGGCCCTGGTGGCTCTGTTCCATCTGCAATGGGCACTAACCCCCTGTCATCCACCACAGGGTGATCCTGCTGCTGATAAATGCTTTCGATCTGGAGGAAGGCTCCTTGACAGCAGACAACCTCAGTGAGATGAAGGACTACCTCATGGCTGCCCACCCACAGGAGTATGCCCAGTTGTCGCCCCAGCTGAAAAACTGCAGCTTAGAAGCTGAGTTAGACACGGTAAGAATCACAGAATAATTAAGGCTGGAAAAGACCACTCAGACCACCTAGTGCAACCACCAACCCACCCCCACCCTGCCCACTGACCATATGCCTCAGTGCCACATCCACACGGTTCTTGAACACCCCCAGGGACGGTGACTGCACCACCTCCCTGAGAAGAAATGTTTCTTAATATCCAACCTGAACCTCCCTTGGTGCAACGTGAGGCCATTCCCTTTCATCCTATTGCTGTCACATGGGAGAAGAGGCCGACCCCCACCTCACCACAGCCTCCTTTCAGGCAACTGTAGAGAGCCATCAGTTCTCCCTTGAGAGACTTTCTCTTTTCTACACTGAACAATCCCTGCTCGCCCAGCCACTCCCCATAAGTCTTGTGCTCCAGCCCCCTCACAGCTTCATTGCCACTCTCTGGACCTCATAGTCTTTCTTGTAGTGAAGGGCCCAAAACAGCACTTGAGATGCAGCCTCACCAGTTCTGAGTAGAGAGGGAAGATTACCTCTGTGCTCCTGCCCTCTTGACTACCTGGGCACACTGCTGGCTCATGTACAGCCAGCTGTCCACCAACACTTCCTAGTCCTTTTCCTTCATGCAGCTTTCCAAAAGGGCATCTTTGCATTTTGCCTGGGCTTCAGTGCCCCCTTCCTTGGCACATTCTGCATCCCTGGAGCATCAAATTGAAAGGCACTACAAGGAATTTGACTTCCCTCCCCACTGGAATAATTCCTTATCATAAGCTTATAGGTGGCCAAGCCCCCAACTCACTCACTGCCTCCTTCCTGTCGGCAGGCTGTCCAAGGAACCGGGCTGGCATTCATTGTCTACTCAGAAGCCATCAAAAACATGGAGGTGTCTCAGCTATACTCTGTGCTTTACTTTGCCATGCTGCTAATGCTGGGCATTGGCAGCATGCTGGGCAACATCGCTGCCATCCTTACGCCCCTGACCGACAGCAAGGCCATCACCTCACGCTTCTCTAAGGAAGTGATCTCTGGTAAGTGCCTGGCCTGCAGTAGCCTGCATCACACTGGGAGAGCAGGTATGCATAGCATACAGGCAGGCAGGGCCACCAACCTCCAGCTCTGATACTAGACCAGGCTGCCCAGGGCCCCATCCAACCTCATATTAAACACCTTCAGGGATGGTGTTCATGCCATGTGTGCTGCCATGTTGCCAAGTACTGAAATACAGGTCAAAAAATAGATAGATATATGGGGAAGTCATTCAGGCTTTTTCCAGCCACTGCAGCAGCAGGCACTCCCATGATAAATACTAAATGCTCCTCATGCATTTTGATTTCCAGGTACAAGGGCAGGGTCTCTGTTTTATCCATACAGGTTTTGTGTGTTTCATTAACTGCATCATCGGCCTCATATTCACCATGGAGGCTGGGAACTACTGGTTTGACATATTCAATGACTACGCAGCCACCCTCTCGCTGCTGCTCATCGTGCTGGTAGAAACCATTGCTGTGTGCTACATCTATGGGCTAAGAAGGTAACAGATCAACACCTTTTTTCTCATAGCCCGAGTGAGGTGGGATGGCAGCCACAGGCCAGCCCTAGAAACACCATCTGGGGCTGTTTTTTTCTGCTAGGTTCTGCTCCCAGGGGCCCCTTCATTCCAACCTCACTCTATAATCCACATGAAGCAGTTTTTCAGGCAACAGTTCTTTGTTCATTACCCCTCCTGGCCAAATATACTCTCCACTCCCCCTACTCGCATTTTCTTCCGTAGGTGCTTCTGAAGTGACACGGATTGGACATACGCAGGAATATGTTGTGTTTTTGTTTCTGTTTTTAAACACAGATTTGAGAAAGACCTTCACACGATGATCGGACGCAAGCTAAACTGGTACTGGAAAACAATGTGGGCTTTTGCTAGCCCTCTGCTCATTATAAGCCTGTTTATATTTTACCTCACCGACTATATCCTCACAGGAACCCTTCAGTACCAAGCGTGGGATAGTACACAGGTAACACAGTTGCTTTGTTTTAAAACAAACTTCCATTAATTCCCTCAAGACCAAAATAACATTTTAATGTTTACTTTTTATGTAAAAACAAGAACAAAAAACAAAAACAATAGTGCTAGTTTACCTGAACAAAGCTGCTGCTGGCTTTCACAAACTAAAAGCTTTCCAGATTGCCATAAACATTTTTCTTCATGGCCAAAATACATTTTAAGAATGTTCAACTGCCTATTTATCCCAAAGGAATGACTACTGGGTAAGCAATTACAGGCTCATAGCCTCCTGTGGAAATGTTCCTAGCGTGCAAGAACAAATCAAGCACTTTGGTTTTGTGCCACCACTTATTTTGGAGCCTGCAGAGGGCCTGCCCTGCTGACTGTCAGCGTGAGCCCACAGGCCCAGGAGCAGAATGAAGCCACACATCCATGTGGAGCCACCTCATTAAGAGAAGCAAATCAAAGCCAAAAATCACACACAACAGCTACAGCAGCTCTGTTCTCATTATCAGTTTTAAGGTTGTGAGGTGGGACAAAGAAGGGTGCTGAGGACACTCATGACCACTTTCACCTCAGGCAGCAGTGCCTGTGCTTCTCTGCTGACCTATTTAAATAAACATGTGGCCAGACTGACTTTGAGATGTGGTAAACCAGACCCAATGCTGCTTCTCTCCCTTGTAGGGGCAGCTGGTGACAAGAGACTACCCCAGCTACGCCCTGGCAGTGATAGGGCTGCTGGTAGCCTCATCCACCATGTGCATACCCCTGGGGGCACTCCTAACTTTCATAAGGAAGAGACTGAAGAGGGAAAGAGTCTCCACTGTCGCATGAACGCAGAGAACTGGATTGGGAAAGACCTTACCCGCACCACCAGTGACCGGGCACTTCTGGAAGCCAGCAGCAACCATTACTTGTAGCAGCTACTTAGAGATTGGAGAATCTTGGTGCTATATTTACCAAAAAGTGCTCTTGGGAGGTCCCTCAGTGGTTCAGAAAACAAGCTCTCCTGTAACAAGATGAAGCTTTAATATGGCCTCTGTAAGAGGGGGAGAAGCAAAACAGCAGCTCACAAACGCTCTAGCTAGCATGAATTAACCAATGCCATCTATTAGGCAATTCTTCCCCTCTCTGCTGTAGCACTGCCTATCTGGAAACAGGAGCAACCAAGCAGGCACGTTCCTGCACTGAAATACTGGCAAATATCCCTACCACTCCAGAAAGCCAATACTTAACCATGAATATTATATCCATGTTCAGCAATGCAGTTTGTATCCAAGCTGCAGAAGTTCTTGTCCCCAGAAGAAGTAAACTTCCAATTGCAGTGCACAGTTTTGCCCTGCGCTGTACATCTTATTATGGATGCACTAAACAAACATTACAAATGCCTGTAATAAATAAGCTGCCCTATAAGCCAACCAGCACCCAGTATGCCATACAACTAGCTTTGACAAAGTTCATATCCAAGTGTACTTTAATTTTAATCATGAGATCCAACAGTCCAGAAGTTCCACAGAACTGTTTCATTTGCTCGTGTTAATGTTCTATAGAAGTACCATGCTTAAATTTTAAGCACTGCGTAGCAGAAAACAGTAAAATTTTATCTATGAACTTGTAAAGAGGTCAATGAAGAACACAAAAGACATGCTCATGGGACACAGGTTCTAAATGCAGTGCCTTGATTATGTAACCATTAGAAGATGGCAAGTGTCTTATAAAAGAGGGATTTTGTTTCAAACATTTTCAGAGTGCATCAACACAAGTTTATCTCTATGGGGCAAAGAGCAGGAGGCCATTTCACAGCCTTCAGGAGTGGATGAAATCATGAAAGTCATAATCAACACCAACAGGACACACTTTGTCTGCAGCAGCCTCTAGAAATGCATACCTCCCTTCCCATACTTAACTAACAAAGAAGGACACCTGTTTCACTTTTCAGTTTATTAAAAATGGATACCATAAACAAGACCTGTACAAAAAAAAATCCAAAGTCACCCAGCATTTGGTAACAGTTGCATGGGAGAAGTTATCGTCTTGGGCCCCCTCTTCCTCTTCCACGGCCCCGGCCTCTTCCACGGCCTCGGCCACGGCCTCTTCCAGCAACTGAGCAAATAAGACAGAAAGGATGAAACAACTGAGATCTTGGAATACTTTAATTTAGATTAGAACATTCTACTGCAAGCATGAAAAGCCTAACATCTCATCACACAGAAACAAGTCAGATATTAAACTTGTTAATTCCCAGAATGTTTAAGGCAGCACTGTCATCTTGTGTTAGGTGTTCTAGTACCCAGCTTCCATAGGCTACTGTCTGTCTCTGACTTTGCTGCAGACAACAAGGAGCTGAAACATCACTGCTTCCAAATACTATGAGAAGTCTGACAGTTTCTCTTCTCTGTTTGATAAAACCGTATTCTTAAGGAATCAGAAAAAGAAATTGCAACATTTTGCTGCACAGAGTATTTTAGTTATTACCCATCTCCCTAGAATGGTGTTTTCTCTTCTCTTTTTTTTTGCTGCAGCTCATACCATTTCATTAAGTACAGCATTTAAGGAAAACGTGCTCTAAGATTTCCAAGCCCCTTCTCCTGGATTGCAGTGAACTAAAAGGCAGCATTTCTAAAGTGACCCAGCACCAGACAGCCCATTCTGTTCCCAAAAATGCCTGTGCCAGTTTCAGACATGATTCCCAGCCCACTGCTTCTCAGTGCTGCCACGTCGTGGCATGCTGAAGGAAGACAGAACCACAGAATGATTCAGGGTGAAGGAAATGCTGGAGGTTCTACAGTCCAGATGACAGTAATGTCATTTTAGCCTGTGATGCACACACCTAAGTGCAACTTATTCCATTTTATTAACATAAGAAGATTAATTATGATGCATTTTTAGAGCATCAAAGACTGCAGGTCCATATACTTAAGTATAAATTACAGGAGAAATGGCAAGCAGTTACTTTAGAGCACAATTACCTTTAACTTATTTCTTGAAAGACACACTGATTAACACTGTTGGGCAAAACTTTTACAGCCTCCAGGCACATACAAACTTCATGGAGTCTACTGGATATTAATTGTTAACGGTGTAGAATAAAAACAGAAGCATTCCCCACTCAGTTAGGCTTCTAAGCAAAAGGACTTTATCCACAGGAATGCAGCCTCAGCTCCCTCTGCATTCTGAAGCCCCTCCAATTCAGTTCTCCAGCAGATTATTTGTATCCACTACCATGTGGGATTTCAGTTCAGCACCATTGCTGAGGCTATTCTATACTTTCTTATTAGGCTAAACATGAAGTTACCCACAGAACCAGGGAAACTGAGCAGACATTTTGAAAACAGGAACTGTACATCTCACTGATGTTACCCCTGAGAACGTAATAGGTTAAGATTTACTTGCACTTGAAGACATTTACATTTTAAAACAGATGCATGAGAAGCCATGTAAATAACTTCTCATGAAAGGAAACTACAGACACAAAGAAGGTAGGCCAGGCAGAGCGAGTGAGTTCAGTACAAACCCTCAGAGATGAAAGCAATACAGAAATTAAGATATACCAATAATACACCTTTAGACTGAGAGCATGAAAACACAGTAAGGCAAAACAAGCAGAGACTGGGAAATCACGCACTGACCTGCTTCTCTTTTCTTGGACTTGACTTTTGGTTCAACATCCACTAGCAAGGTGTCCAGGGGCAAACTGTCTGGCAGAATGAAGTATCGGATGTTATTCCCCCGAATGCTCAGTGTCTCCAGCTGTACAGGCTCCCTGTTCTTCAGTGTCATTTTCACAGCCTTGAGATGAGTATTCATACTGACATCCACTCCTGAAATGACAGAAGTCTGATTTCAGAGAGTGAAAACACACACGATGACTCCTCTTTGGCTATTATTAATTGTGCACATGCTTCAAGACTTCACTAACATGCACTTCTGGATCTGTGCCATTTGTTAATTAAGCCTCTAACTGGAAGAAGAAACTACATCTTTTTTCTCTGTTAAGTAATGCTGATTTATCAGCTGCTGCCCTCAACACTTCACTGATGTATTTCCTATGGAAGAGCCACTTGCTACCAGCTGTAGGCATCTGTTCCTAGGTCTTAGTCACAGCAACACTGTGAATGCTTAGAATGATTCCTTTGGACAACAAATAAACTGCCACTTATTACAAAAGCACAACGTTTGTCTTTTTTACTCCTTTAAAAAGAAGGAAAAGAAACTTTTAAACAGGAAAAAAAAAAACACTGCATTTCCTTGTTAAGTACAACCATTATCTTTTCTGATCAAATACACCTAATATCAGTATGGGAAGCATCAACTGCAGGTGGCACTGCAGCTGCAAATGTGCTTTGTGCATTTATGTACAGGGATGACTGTCACTTTAGAGCCACAGATGACACTGTGGGGTTTTAGAGGTTCTTACCACAGCATAAGAGAGACTCTCCTCAACAACAAAGGCTGCCAGAGTACCAGGTTAAGAGACACACAGACTGCTGCCATCAGAGACAGGTTCTAACAAAGCTGATAGATCTGGCTGCAAAATGACATGCTTTTAACCCTACCACATCTCAGTAGATTGCTGCTGGCCAATGAAAGCACCTAAGCAATCCCCTGCAGTATAACTCTGTCAGGCTTAATCTATTTTTAAGAAATCTTTATTATGAGGCGGTTTGGGGTATTTTTTTTTTTAAAGTTAGAGACCACCAACAAGACCAAGTAGAGTCATCAGCTTAACTACAAGGCTTTGCTTTACTGAATACTGCATATCTGTATGTCTTTTGAGCAATTCTAAAATGAGTATTCTTGGAATGCTATCAGCCACTAATCTTACTAAAGCAAACAAAAAACATCTACACACTTTTCTGTGGAGGAGAAGCAACTAACCGGCTAAAAAGGCTTTATACAAAGCCTTCAGCTCAGGGAGGAGGAGTACCTTCACTGTCCAGACCACCATAGGAGGAGTGCTTCCATATGCAGACACACACAGGCCTGTTTGCAGGACAGGCCTTAGGCTACAGCAGGAGACCAGGATCCCTTTAACTGCATGCTCTGAAGCCAGTTTAATGAAATCAATGCACACACGTACAAATGTGTGTTTCCATGCCTTAAGCAGAGTAAAAACACAAAAACATCCTCCTCAAAAAGAACTAGCTTTCAAATTTTAAATCCTGACCAACTCAAAGCTGTAGCCACGTTCAGCATTTACTATTTATCTGAAAGGACCTTCAAGTTCCAGCCCCAAAATGTACTGAAACATCTTACAGACACATAGGCTGTATGCCTACTGCATTTTGATACAGCAGTAACACTGCCTGCATGCTGCTGCAGTAATTTCAGGTTACCATGCTTACACCAGCAGCACCAGCACTGGTCTCCTTTACCCCACGCAGCTCCGGTCAGACCGTGGGGCTGCTGGCACACCATACCTGTGATGGTGCCGTGCACCTGCGTCCCATTCTTCAGCTCGATGGTCACAGTCTCGTGACTCAGCTTCATCAGAAACCTAGGAATTAAGCAAAGGGTGTTCAGGGTCACGCTGAGCCTTACGCCTATCCAACCACATGCTGCTACAGGGAACCAATATGCACCGAGTGCTGCATTCCAAGGCAAAAAAGTTCCCAGCTGCCGTCAGTCCCACTGAAGGCGCTCCATCGGGCGAAGCCAAAGCCCCAAACGGCGCCCAGCAGCCAGCCTTCGGACACAGGGTTTGGGTTCCAGGAGCCCCGCGCGAGTTGTGCTCGGAATCCCTCGCGCACCCCTCCCAGCTCGGGATACTCCGTGACTCCAATCAGCTCAGAGCCGCTCTAAGGAGAAGCCATTTCACAAGTCAGCCGGCTCCGCCCCCAGGCGCACGGCGGGGTTTCCCGGGCAGCCCCTCTCCGCCGGCCCGGCTGCCCGCCGAGGCCCCGCCACGAGGATGGCGGAAAGGCGGGCGGCGCGCGCGGGGTCCCCGCCGCCTCTCTCCGCGATCCGCCTCCATCCGCTCACCTGACGAGCTTCATAGCGCCGGAGGGACGGCGCGGGAGCCGCGGGGCCTTCGGCGGGCAGCGACGGCCGCCCCTGGGGGCACGGAGAGCCCTCGGCGGGAGCGCCGCGAGCGCGGGCGGAGAGGAACGGGGCCTCCTACGAGCGGGCCGCGCCCCAGCAGCTCTAGCGGCCGCCGGCGGCTGCGATCAATGGGCGGAAGCGGCGCGGCGGAAGGGGCGGGCCGAAGCGCGCCTGCGCGGGGCTGAGGGCGGGCGGGCGCTGAGGGGTTGCGCTGCCGCCATTTTGGAGTTGTGAGGCGAAGCGGGAGGAGGGGCGCGGGCTGGAGGTTAAACGTATCTGAGCACCACCCCCATAATACATCTAGACCGCGCCAGCCATGCTTCCAGTAGTAGATAAGGACCTCAAGCACAAAACGCAGCTGCCAGGATCTAGAAAAATCAGAGTTTTTTTTATTGTCATCAATGAGTACACTGTTGTGATTTCAGCAGTACAGACTCTTGCAAAGCACTGAGCTCTGGCTGCCCTCCAGCTTTGAGAACACACATTAACCTGTGTCTCTCCCTCTACCCCTACACACACACTCCACAGCTGGTCTTTGCCACAAGAAATCTGTTATTTTGTGTTTATTTTTTAAAAAGCTGCAAAGATTCAGTTCTAGACTGCAAGACAACAGAACAGAGTTTCAAAGGGCAGCTGCTCAAGAGCCATAAGAACCGTTACATACTGAGTCTATGGTGTTCCTGCACTTTGCATCCTTAACAGAGGTGACATTGGAAAATGAAGTCAGAGAGGAGTTTCCAGTTAACCACCAATTGGTATTCGCAGCACAGCATCTAGAAGCAGACAGAGGCATAGCGAGTACTGGTGTTTATGCACAGGTTATACTCACAAAGAACCAGAGGCCTCCAGGAACATTCAAGGTTAAAATGAACAGGTAACTGCAGAAGTCTGTACACAGTTTCAGTCATAACATAGTGAAGTACTGGAGTATGAGTGCTTTGTGTTCTAACCTCAGCTAGCTCTAAGATTCTACACATTTCTCCCCCCATTTACATTTTATAACTGCAATCTGAATATACAGCTGTACTTACAGGAAATATTAAACAATGTGCAGCGCCTTAAGCAAGTTTCATGGCTGGTTTTGAACAAACCATATAAAATAAGTGACAAAATAGTTTAAAATTGGTCCTCGAGTAGGATTACTTATTTTTATACAGCTTGGAAGCACTAAATTTAAAGACACACATTTGTTAACCAGCACATGTTATTTTGTAGCTTTTTAAAAAACTTTTTTCCTTTAAAGTGTGCTACATCATCATGCATGAAAAGCAAGAAGCTGCTCCCAAGTGCAACATGGCATTAAGGTGACATTTCCTCCTCCGATTCATACTCCTTTTTTGTAAATTATTCCAACAACAACAAAAAGAACAGAGGCAGCTGACTAGGAAACAATTCCACATTCACCTTTTGCATTGTGACCATTCTTGAAGTGATGGAGTACTTTGGGCCTTTAGCATAAGGAGGGTTTGATGAACCCCGCAAGGAATTTTACATTCTTTGATTTCATTTACGTACTTAGGACAAAAAGAAAAAAGTATTTTCATGAGCTAACTAATGAATCATCATCTGGAGACTGCAGTACTGAAACAGTGCAAGACATCTGCAACTTCAGGAGCATCCAATTACAACTCTCGCTCAAACAATGATTAGTAGAATATTGCATCAGTCATAGACAACACAGGACAAAAAGGTCATCCTGGAGGAGCGCTAGGATTCAAAAAATCCTGTATATTTAGTGGGAAAAAACCCCACACAAATGTGTGAAGGACTTGGACCTTACCACAGCAAAAGTAATCCAGCTATGAGCCTTGGAACAAGACTTCCCGTTGTTATGAAGCCTTATTTGTTCAGAGAACACTTCTAGAAACTCTCATTGCCGCTTTAACATTCAGGTATTTTGACACATGAACTGCAGAGCTCTCAACCAAAATTCAGTCAGAACTGCACACATGGACCACGAGCTTAAGCCATCCACTTCACACTCTACAGCATTCCAGAAACCGAAAAGCTGCCCTTAACCATTGAATTCTCATTGAAGTGGATGGAGGCCCTTCACTAATGCAATATTCCAAAGACCATTGCAACTGAGATCGTTTCTCTCCCCTCCAGCGCTGCCAATGAAGAATGTCCTTAAGACCACTATTTAGTGTGGAAAGCAGGTCAGTAGAGACTCCAAGTGTGGCTTGAGGAATCCTCAGTACCAAGCCGCTTTCCACACACACAAATTCAGTCCATCTTCTCTTTCTGGACCAGCTTGGGTGCATCTACAAAATCCTTGCCGTTGTAAAGGATGATGGCAAAAGTTCCAAAGCTTGCAGTTCCCCAGAAAAGCACATAGGCCAGTGTCTCAGTCCATGTATCGCCTGTTAAATTGAGACACACACTCTAGTTCATCTACAGTAATCAAAGTACAATAACAAAACATTTCAAGTCCTCCCACAGATACCAAATGAAGTTAAGAATGCTTCACAGGCACTGAGGCCTTTCTTATACCATCTTCTACTTCCTTACTTAGAAGGTGACAAGTCAAAGTTGCTTATTTGTAAACTAGCACTGTCTGCCATACAGTTGTTTAAGTACTTTAAGCAGATAGCTACAGAGGTCACAGACTCAAGAACTTTATTGGCATAAACATTAGGAAATTTAAGGAAAAAGGCAGTAAGCCTTTTTTATTCCCAGCACAGATTTAAATTAGAGGAGATATTCATCAGATCAAGCTTATGTCTATATCTCACCCTTCTGATCTGCTTTTGTGCAAAAAAAAAAAAAGAAAAAGTCTATTCAGATAGAAATAAATTTGGGAGCAATTGTGACTTACCAGCCATTAGCAAACAAATGATGCACATGGAGAAAGCAACCACCATAATAATAGGCAACTGGGAAAAGAAAAAGGTTAGTTAACTAATGTAATATCACATATATGCCTTAAATTCCTTGAATCTAAGGCTGCAAAGCTATTTACTTGCTTTGCCATCAAGTTGCTTCAACTGTTGATGTCAGGTGCAACTGCAAAATTTTGGATTGTTCCAAATAGTGCTCAGTAGTGACATTCAGAGTTAAAAAAAAGATCTATATATTAGAAGAGATGTGATGTAAAGGACTTTTTTCCTTTAAAAAAAGTACACCAGCTACCACTTAAACCCCTCGTGTCCCCAAGTCCCATTTTGCTATATAGAAGGGAAAGAAGAGAAAAAGGCAGAAAAAAGATTTCTTCATGTTACAGTCTATGCCTCTGCATAAAGTATGAGAAAAGATTTTTCACAAGCTTCTTCTGCAGAAGGAAACAGTCATGGATGGTGACTGGTAGGATTTCTCCCTTCCCACTTGAAGCAGATTTTAAAAAAGCAAGCAGCAGTTCTTTCAATACCTCAAGGACACTCCGCTTTCTGTCAAAGGAACAGTCTGTGTTTAGTCCTACAAGCAGGTATCACAGAAATACAGCCACATTACAGGGACACTCAATTACTAAGTAGACAATTTCTACTTAGTTTTATTAATGCAAGAGACCAAAAGGTTTCACATGTTTGGAAAAATGCAAATAGAAGTCTCCATACTCACAGCTAAGAACTTCCAATCTTTCTTGACATGTAGAGGACTAGCAGATTCTACTTCATCCACTGAATAATTTCCAAGAAAGAGATCAATAGCATCCTGAGTGAGAAACAGAGCAGAAGTTGAAATGCACAGCAGTATTTATCAAATACATTTTCCCACAGTTAAGAGCACAACTTACTTGTCTAAATCCATCTGAAAAGTTATTTTTGTAATAACGTATTAATGAGTTCCAGCCATCCATTATTAAGCCCCACTGAGTCCTCTTCCCAGTTCTGAAAAAGAAATTTGAAATATTTATTACATACTTATGCATTCAGGACAAGTTTTAGATATAGTCCTTCCACTGTTCACACGTATTACATTTAATGAGTACACATACAATTACCTAGTGCTGCCTCTGCATTATTACCACACATACTTGTTACAAGTCATTTGAAAAAAGAATTACACTTCTCTCCATCCTATGATACAAATGTACCTTGAAGATGTGCATTTCTTGTTTTTATTTCTAGACTGCCTCTTCTCCTTTCATGTACACACAAACAATAGCATTCTTCTGTAGATTCCAGTCTCACATTTTACCAATTGAATCAAAACACACCACAAAGTTCATTAATAACCTATGCCCCAAATTAATAATCTTTTTGGATGCAAAGACCAAAAGGAAGCCCAGACATACACAAAAACCCAGAAGACCTTCACAAGGAAGGCAGACTTGCCTTGTGTAATCTGTCTTTAAGGCACCGGTTCCAGCATACTGTTTGGCACAAGCATTAGCATTATCAGCCCATGCTGTAAACAGAAAAACATTGAGAACATTAAGGAAGCTATGTACTGCTTGGAAAAGTGATTTACTTAGTTTTTTGTGGGTTTTGTTTGTTTTTTAAGCTTTATCAGCAGCATACCATTTTTGTAGATTTTCTCAAAGTCTGCTTGCTCCTCAATTCTCTGTCCCACATGCAAAACACCTAGCCTCTGAAACAAAGCAGATGGAAGCACACTAGGAATACACATTAGAAATACTAGGATTTGCTTTCAGAAGTCTGTGTGCAATGAACTAGAATCCAGTCAGTGCCTTTCACATAAGCGTTACAGTAACTCAAGTATATAAGCTCTTGAGGTGCACTTCAGTTTCAAGTAGAATTCCTTCCTCCTCTTAAGAGCTTGTCAAATAAGAACTAAGTATTTACCTGAAGCTGGGCTTGAAGAGATCGGCGTGCTAACAAGCTCTGAATCACATTTGTTCTATCCAGGCAATCCATACAGTTACTGCGGAATGTTCCTTCCTGCTGAGTCACGATTTTACCATCCGAATCAACTAGAAAATAACTAACACATACAATGTATAAATACCTCGGTGGATTGGAACAAGTAAATATTCCAGCAACCAAAATACGGTTTCCAGAGCACACGAAGAATTGCTAGCCGTGTCTTTTGACACGTAATGCCACCCTGAATTCTCCTCCTCCTATGATGAAAAGCAGTATCGATACATGTGGAAGTCTTCAAGCAGTACTCATTGTTGTCATTCAGACAGACAGCAATACTGAGCTGTAGGCCAATGGGAAGAGCAGCTACTCGTGCAACAACAGAGGAACATACAACTTAAGTCACTATGTCCACAACTACCACGATCATTAACAGAACAGAAATAAAGTAACCAGATCTGGGTCTGTATTCCTGATTACCAGCCTCAATCCAATTACTATGACACAGAGTAAACTGCGAGGAACACTTCTTCCAGAAAGTTCTTCAGATCTTTAAGGCAACTACCAAAAAACATCTGCTACCAACAGTTCTCATACTCCTCCTCTCCACTGTGCAGAGGTCTGTGGGAACATCCCTTCCCCCCAACAACATATTTGAATCATCCCAACTTTTTAATCAACTGAACAATACAGGTTTTTTCTTCCCAAGTTAATTGGTATTAAAAAGCTCCTTTTAAGTACTGGATTGCATGAAAATATTCTAATAACTGAGCTGATGAAACAAATACACAAATCAAACAATCAGTTGGATGCATGGATGGGACTTGTCCTACCCTAGAATTAAGCTCCCAGTTGCCTGAAGATTCACAGATCATACTCTGTAGATTAAGTTACTCCTTCGTGTAATTATGAACTCTCTATTTGGACTAGTGTATGATCTACTGTTACTGTACAGCATTTTAAGACAACAATCACACTAAAGATGCACGCAGTACAAAAAATTATCAAGAGCCTGACACAAAAGCATATGTTTTTACTTTGATCAGCCTTGTGTTGACAAGATCTGATTTTGTAATTCTTGGAGAACTAGTTTTGTTAAACTGCTTTCCATATTGAATGATTAAAGTACAGTTTACACCTATGAAGTCTTCACTTTCCACTTCACTTTCTCCCAAGTTTATCCTAATACCAATTCTAGGCAAATCAGCAAGGAGAAGCAGACGCTTCCAGTCAATTATAGATTAAAGTGATAAATCCCCTGCAACTGCTTAAAGAAAAAGAAATAATGTTTTAAAAAACAACAGAAAAATAAGCAGTCAGATTTGTCACAACAGGACTCTATCTGCAGAAGAGCTGTTTGCCTCTCCCAAGGGTGCAGAATTATTTAAAACCATCAGAACTCAGATTTTCCTGTTTAAATGGTAACAGAGGTCACTCAAAGTGAAATAAAACACAGCATGATAGAAATCTTGAGGAAGGGTCTTATTTTCTGCATCTTGTTTTTACAGACACATTGCTTCCTTCGTTTCAAGGAAACTTGCTTATTATCAGCTGCCATTGGAGCCTTACGAAAGAACCATACGATACAATTCTCAGCATTCACTCTAATGAAGGATTTGAAGCCTACACTTGTATTTCCCATTCTTTCAAATGCTCTGAAGCTGATTTATCCTTTTGCATTTTAGAAGGCTTTGGGGCTTTTCTTTTTAGTGATGAGGAGACTGTACTTGCTATCATATGACTAATTCATACTACTCTGACAGTCTTCATTCCAGGCAAGACATCAACTCCTCTTCTAATTTGCAGCTCACCATCCTTTTTTGGCTCAACTATATCGCTGCCAGTTCCGCAGCATCCCTGAAGCACACAGTATACCAGCTGAGACAAGACCTTAACAACAGGAAGTAACCAGAAAAGCACAACAAAGTAAACAGTGGCCCTATCAATCTGCACATCTGTAAGTGGCAAAGACCAAGATGCGCATAAAACAACATGCTCATGGGAGCAGACACAGACCTAAGTTGATGTGGATGCTTAATCCACAAGGAACTAAATTCTCATTTTGTTTTTAGTCATGTAAAATTAGGCTAGCTTTGTTAGGTAGTAGCAAGGTATAACAATCAGTACTAAAGCAAAGGTTTGATACCACAAACAATGTGCAAAAATGTAAAACAAAGAACAAGCCTGGGGCCAGGGGAGCATGACACCACGTCGCAGAACAGCTAAAAAAAGACATGAACAGGGCTCTGGATTTTACATCCTAACCATTCTCCATCCTTGTATTTGGTATTAGCAAAAGAGAAGAGATATGGAAGCACTAACAGCATGTATAAGAATAAGATGCATTTACAAGCTTGACAAGTCTGTTTTAATGTGCCTTATAACAATAAAAACCGTGAGAAAGCAGTCTTATTTTAATAATTAACAGAACTGCCAAGTCTTACCTAAACTCATCTTGCTGTTCTGCTAGTTGATCCAGTAAAATCTGAAGTCGATCCCATCTCATCCGACTGCACTCCTTATGGAAGTCAAATGCTATGTATCTGTTTAGAGGAAGAACCATTTTAGAATACTTACTGCAGTGAAGGTCTCAAAGATCCACACATCCATAAAACAAGCAGTGACAGAATTTACATCAGTGTATTTTGTCAGTGCTCTGTAATCTTTCCATGGCTGCTTCCTTACTATGCATGGCAACCACATTTACGTTTCATTACAAGACACCATTAGCCTGAGAAAGCACTAGCTATTCATTCTAAGTTCCAGCTAGTATATTTTCTCCAGAAAGCACACAAGAGAAGAAATGCATCTGATTTCATCTGTCATTACTATGACCCTTGACTTCCCCCCTTTGTTCTATTTGTAACATGTTCAGCCTCACCTGTGCATAAAATCTGAGGTAGGGGCAATGGTCCATAAAGGTTACTTCATATAAACAAAACAGCTATATAATAAAGGCCTTGAAAACATGATCACTCTGTCTCAGAGGCAGTGCTCAGTTTTTTAAACTCAAGGAAGTATCATTTCACTTCACATGTACCTGACCATTCCATTTGCCATGCTGTTCACCATTTTTGCAAATGTCTGCTCCAGAGGCAGCTCAGAACCCTTTTGGTTAACCTGGAAAGAAAGGGGAAAAAAAAAAAGAGCATTATTGCAGTATTTGTAAGCCTGCTTGAAAGTAGAACAGCTTTCTCCAGAAGAACAAGGGAAAGCATACCAAGTTAACAATCATCTGCTTCCCATAGCTGATTATTTGTGAGTCAAAATGTCTTTGGAAGCCATCCATCTGGAAAAGAAAGGAAATGCAACGACAGATTTAAGATCTGATCTACAAGAAACCCTCACAATTTTTGATGATATGGTATACCCAGTTTCATAGCAAAGTGTTAGAAGTGTTAGTTGTTCTCTACTGTGTTTACACACTTTACTTCCACTCCCCCGCACACATTTCCCACTCCCCCCCCCCAGTTCAGCTCTCTTAAACAAGCTATAGATAAGTATTTTCCAACTACTAGAATAAAAACCAAAGAGAAAACACTACCCTCATTCACACTAGGTGATCTTTTTCAGGTACTGGACTTCTTCCACAGAGTACCGCTACTCAAAGATCCTCTATCCAATATTGCTGATTTTTATTCTTCCGATTACACAATGTCACACTATCCATCTACACAAGCCCAGAAACACATTAGAACCCCAAGACAAACACTCACATACATGATTTACTGACTTGCTGATCTGTGGCTTTGGTTTATACTTGAGGTTTGGTCTCTGAGACCAGAAAAAAGGAATTGATCCACGGGTCTGAAAAAAGAACGGAACAGTTTTAAACAACAAAACTTGCTTTCAAATGGCAAGTGAGTCTTTAAATCAGAATGGTTTGGTTAACATATATTTTTAAAAATACACACATACAGTATATTGTAATGCAGACAGATTTATCAACACATGCCTGAAACCAGTCAGCAGTTTATTAGCTGACCTTACCTGGACAAATGATGCTTTGCTCCCCTTGTAATGCACAATTTGCTCTGTTTCAACAAAGTTAGCTGCATGTCCTTCTGAATCAATACCTAAGCAGGATAAAGACCTTGTAAAGAGCTCAGGGCACAGCAGAACAGCAACAAGATATCAAAAGGCTTTCCACCCTCAACTTCCAGGCCCTCAAAGCAAGCATGAAAACACCCAAAACTGCCTCAAGATGGCAAATTAAAAATGCCTCTGGCAGACCTTTAATATGATCTGTATCAAGTGTAATTACTGAAGAACCACAACTGTGCTTATCACATTTTGTGAGTTATAGTCCTGATTACAGTCCTAGAAACTGAGTAGCTGAATAGAAAATAAAGCAACTGCTTTGACACTAATAGCTACAATTCAGTAGCAAAGGTACTGCAGAAACAGACTTACTTCTTTAAAAGCCTGTATTCCTAAGACTCACACAGAACAAGCAGTACATTAAAGCCATTTCTTCTTCCAATTTTTGCCCTTTAATAATTGGAGAAACCACTACTCAGGGCTGCTCTGGCAGTGCCAGCTATGCGTAGTTTACTGCTAGGCCAGAAAGGAGTTAAATGCAAGTGCAGACCCATCTAAATGGGAAAGCAGTAAAACTCCCCTATAGAACTTTTGCAGTAATCTCTAGTAGGAATAAAGGAGAACTTCATCACACAGGTTACCGGTATATTTTTTGGAGCAAGGTACTTTTGATGTAAGCCACAATTACATGCATTTTGCATTTGAGTCATTGAACAGCAAGTGCTCTTAAAAGAAAGACACGTATAGATTGAATGTGCACTAAGTAAATCCATTTGGTATTTTACCTCTAACATAATAGCGTACACCAGCTCTGAAACAGCTTCTTCTGGAAACAAGCAGCCAGTCAAAACACTTGCCATTAATAGAACAAGAGTGCATAGAGATAACTGATGAATAATAATAAGGAAAAAAAGCCAAACTGTTCTTATATCAGTAAGCAGCCAAAGTGAAGGAACCAAAAGATAACATCCAAAGAAAGCTGTAAACATTTCCTGCTCAGCAATAGACACTAAACTTAAGAGAAAGTCCCTTTTCTCTACCAGTATATGCATCTCAAAAGACAAGATAGAGGGGATGCACTGATGAACGTGCATTAGAACTGCTATAGTTTTTAGGAAGTGGGACACTACAGAAGATTATCTAGCCTTATCGTTTCACATATATCATTAAATGAACTGATTTCCACAGCTGTTATCCTGTTAAGCCATGCATTAATGGACATAGCAGTCTTAGTGCTTCTTGCCCGTGCTGCTTTCAATGAAAAGGACACTCCAAAACTTTCCTCTAGTCTTTAAGAAAAGTACCTTCAGCTACAGAAGCCTTGCATGTGAGAGTACAACACACATCACACTTACAGATTTCAGAACTATAACAGATGTAGACTGGCTTTCAAATGAACAACAAAAATGAGAATGCACACTAAGTCTTCAGTAGGAACTTCTTATGGAAGCATGCTTTTCCGCTCAGGCTAGATACTCACAGTGGCAAACACACCGTAACCTGTGACTAAGTTTAAGCAAGGACTGAACAGGACATTAACCAACACATCCAATTTTGGATTCTTGATCTGTGCTGCTTATAATGCCCTTTGTTTGGATTAGAGCAATTTATGCAGTCTAAAATAGACCAGTATTCCTCACGAATGATTTCTCCAGGCAGATTCAAAGGCTTTCATCCTCTGTCATTAACAACCAAAACACAACTCTAAAATACTCAGAGTACCAAAATTGTCAATTTTTACAAGCTGCAGCGCTGGCATACTGTATTGGAAGCAATCAATAGAACTTCAGGCTAACATAAATCATTAGACAAAAGGAAAGCCCAAACAACTACGTATTAGCTTCTTCCAAAGCACTTTCCTCCAGAATTGTAATGCAATAACTGGCTCATTCTCTGAATCCATGATTTGTCCCAACTTAAGCATCAGCTTCTTGCTGGCAACTTATCACATACACTTAAGAGAAGACATAACTGACTGTTCTTGGTGGGTGCAATGTTTTCTTTTTTGAGGAGGGCAGGCTGAAAAGAAGGAGGGGGCAGCAGCAAGTCTGCAACATTAAAGCCAGTTTATACTTTAGTTGATTAAAGTCTTCATTACCCAGGTAAGTCTACTATTTATCATCACTGCAAGTCTAGAACCCCATTCAAGATGCTGAACCAAATACATGTAGGTTTATATGGAAGATCTGAGCTTAATGAATTAGCTTGTAGTGAGACTATGACAGTTCTGCTTCAGGCTTTTTCTACCATTTTAATCACACACAGAAAAAAAGCTTCTTTGAATTGTTGGGCTCTTTAACATGTTTGATTAATGTTAGAATTACAGCACCGCATACAATTCACGCTAATTATTTATATAATAAAAATAGGACAGAGGAAGGTTAGCTGCAGTCTGCCAATTGCTAATTGCATTCTATCCAGATTCTTCCACCCAGCACCTGGCAGAGGCAGGATATGGGCTACGTTGTTTTGACAGCTCCCTTTTGCTATCTTCCCTTGACTCTCCATCTACTCCCACAACATTTTCCATTAAATGAAGGCACAGGAAAGAAGAACTGGAGATCTGCCAGCTGCTAACAGTCCTACCAGAACAACTGATACTGTCTGGAATCCATTCTCTGTGCACATCAGAGCAACCTTGGCAACAGAATGCTGCTTAAGTTATTCTGTCAAGTCTTAGCCACTCGTTTTTCTACTGCCAAGTCAGAACCTGGGACTTGCTGTTGATCACACACTGCATGAAGAATATCGCTGCCAGAGAGAGTTAGGCCTACTTACAAGATCAAGTTTTCTCCTTTTCCCAGAAGAAAACAAAAAACCCCACACTCAAAACCTTCAAGACTGATTTGCTACTTCACCTACACGCTTGATGCAGGAGCCTTCAGCAGAACCCCTCATCTTTTTATTCACCAGCAGGAAGATTCATAAGCATTCCTCCAAATCAAAACTGCTCTCCCTTATTTTAAACTCAAAGAAAATGCTAACTGAAGGTATTCTTATAACAAAGTAAGTAGTGCTAAGGTTGATGTAAAAATTTGCTACATTCATCCTAACCTTTAGTACCTCAAAAAGCAGTTAGCTAAATCATGCCTGTAAAAATCAATTACACCAAGCCTTCAAAGTAGAATATTCATACAAGTTAACACATGAATGGCCTATCAAACCTGTAGAGTTCATATCTGAACAAAATACCACTTCATTTTAATACTGTATTCTATGTTACATTACCAGCATAGCCAATGCAGCAACCCATGCAGCAATCATTGCCAGACTACTGAATTCAGTACTGATATTTACAGCATAAAAGGATACATCCATGCATCACTGGCGTAGCAAATCTATGGATCTGAAACAAACAAGAAAGCCAAACAATGCATTTAAAATTATTCAACAATATCAGACAAAAATAATAATTATAATATTTGTTATACCATAATTATTTCTCTATTTTTTTAAAATATAGCTTTATATGCTTAATATTCACTACTTTATGTTTAGGATGCAGTAATTCCTCCAGAAAGAACAAAATTTGAAGAAAACAGCAGCACATCTAACCTTTACCATACATAAAACTTCAGTAAGGGAGAATTCTTTGTGATTAACACTTAAAATGCCTGTTCCAGGATTTCTCTCACTCCAGAGTCACTTGGATTTTCAATGAAATTTAAAATTCAAGTCTTCCAGTGCTAGAAGTCAGGTAATATCTCATTACCTGTAATTGTCACTATAGCAAGCCACCTGTAGTCACTATTAGGTCATGCTGACCCTCACATTGGTTATCCCCACCTTCAACTCTGTTTTGCTTTCTCCTTCTGCTCTCACCAACCAGCCACTTGGCTTTCTTTGCTCTTCCCAACACAGGTTCTCTGATTTCCCCAGCTTTGTTTGCATAGCAGCATTTACTCAGTCATATGCCTCTGGAATACACACAACAGCCCTGTGCTACTACCTATTTTCACAGTCCAAAAGCAGGGCATAATCCAGCCTTTTCAAACAGTGTTTAACATAAAAGCATAACTCCACAGGATACTGAGACAAATGGAAACAGCGTATCATTCACTTGGATAAATGGCAAGTTCTGATAAAGAGAAAAGGCTGCTGTAGTGTAGACAATCTAGTAGATTTCATGTATTTCTCAATTCTCTTAAGTCTGGTCACTGATGTACTCACTCCAGGCACAGCTCGTGGTCAGGCACTTGTATTTACTACGCTAAACTCAAATGTTACACTCTGCCAATCTTAAGTTGAAATAAACTGAAAGGATACGAAGTGTTAGTCTTACTCAAGTTTCAGATTTACAGCCTGCTCACTAGGCAAACAGTTTAAACTACACCCACTGAGAAAGATGCTAGCCAGCCTTAGAGTATTGTGCTGAACCTTTCTTTTCCTAAAGATAAATAAGTAGTTACATTCTAAGAAGTTCAAGTACATGCTCTGCAGTCTAAATTCACCTTTAGGTGACGCAAGTATGATCTCTTCAAATGCAGACACTTCCAGTGCTAAGTATTGAGGATACTGACATTAACATTGGAAGTTTGAAAGTAGATTGCCACTGTACTGAAGTAAAAGACAAACAGCCAAGCTACACTAGATTCCAGCTGTCTGAAATGAGAATGCTGTATAATTTTATTAAGAGTGTATTCATTCTATATCAATATAACAATTATAAAGCATTTACCTCTGGCTGAGCAGCAAATTCTCTAAGAAGATGCCCATTCCATACAAATCGTGGATCTGCCTGCAGCAACAAAAAAACAAAGCCATGCTTTTACAAACTCTCCATTCTGTTTAATTCAACATAAGGGCAATTTGGAAGCCATGCATTATGCAGATTTAGGTGGGTAAGGGTATATGGAGGTGGAACACCCTTTGTTCACTAGTACTATTAATAGATCTTCAGCTAGAATTCTAGATGAAATTGTTAAAAGAACAGTTATCTGATCTGAGGAGGTTGCCAGACACTTCAGGTATGCTAAACCATTAACAATTCAGCTGAGATACAAGAAGAACATTCAAGAGTTTGTATTACATAAACAGGCTAAAAGAGATTATCCAAGACACTGATAACAATAGCAAGGTAAGATTGCTCAAATGGGCAGAAGGTAGGAGTGTAAGGAGTCCAGTGTGCAATAATTAACAATTCAAAGAGCCAAGAGTTAAACAATAGCTGTAGTTATAGAGGAAAATTTATTTCCAGTCATATAAGTGATCCTCAACTTCATGTTTCTCCTGTTCACAGCTCACCTCAGAAGCATCTTGGGCAGGTTGCTGAACACTTTCTAAAAAGCTACCAGATTAGTCATCAAAGTGACATTTGCTGCAGAACAGTGCAGGCTCTAGGGAGATGGCACAAATTTCAACTCTAAGATGAAGCATACAAGACAATGCATCAGCAAGGATGAGGATAATTCAACCTCAGTGTGAGAAAAAGGATAAAAACAACCTATTTCTGTCAGACAACACAGCAAGTAGGACTTGAACTACCACAAAAAAAAAACATGATGGATTACTGATGGATGGATATTGATGGATGGATTATTGGATGGAACATGATAGATTAGTGACCTTATTGTTTTACAATTAAGCTTATTACAGTCACTTATTGTTTCCTTCTGCTAAAACTACTAAACAACTGCAAAGAAATTCACATCAGCTACCCACTAGGCTTTTCCAGAAAAAAAAACTGAAATGCTCAAAATTGTCACCATTCTTTGACTAAGTCACTATATTGCAATAATGAATATGAAGTTACATTTAAATGGTTTTAGCTAACGTTTGTATTTAATTCAAACTCTCTATTTACTGTGCTTTGCCTTACAAACAACCTTGTAGGATGCCAGTTTTAGCACAAATCAATCTTTTTGTGTCAGCAACTAGTCTCTCTTACAAGAGTATCTCAGAACAACAAAAAAGCATTTGATAATGCAAAATGGTCCCTAGCTATCAACTGGAAAGTGTGAGGTTTTCATGGTTTTGTTCAAGTCTTGGAAAGAGAAAGCGAACTGCTTCCCTAGAACAGACAGTTTCAGTAACAAGAAGCTTCAGAGGTTGGATGGTCACAGCCAGAGGGTTGAAGTTAACAGATTTACATCCAGGAGGAGGGCTATCATGAGTAGTGCCCCCAGGTGTCTGTTGCTCTCCAACACCTTTATCAATGACAAACAGGGATCAAGCACACCCTCAGCAAGTTTGCAGATGACACCAAGCTGAGCAGCACAGAAATACAAAAGAAGGAAGGGATGCCACCCAGAGGGACCTGGACAGGCTTGAGAAGAGGGCTCAGAGGAACTTAATGAGGTTCAACAAAGCCAAGTCTAAAGTGTTGCACTTGAGTTAAGGAAATTCCAGATAAACACAGACTGGGAGAAGAACTCATTGAGAGCAGCCCTGCTGAGAAGGGTAAGGAAGATGACTGCTTGTCTTCATGAAGCCACATCTGGAGTACTGCATCCAGGCCTGGTATCCCCAGCACAAGAAGAACGTGGAGCCATTGAAATGGGTCAGGAGGAGATGGCCAAAGGGTGGGAACATCTCTCATAAATAAAGGAGGAGGAAGGTGGGCTTGTTTAGCTTGGAGAAGACTTCAAGGGAGATCTCATCACACCTTCTAGTACTTGAAGGGAGCTTACAAGCAGGAAGGAGACTGACTTTTTACACAGTCTGACAGGACAAAGGGGAATGATTTGAAAATAAAAAAGAGGAAGTTTAAATGCTATGAGGAAGTTCTTCACTCAGAGGGTGGTGATGTACTGGAACAGGTTGCCCAGAGCAGCAGTGGATGCTCCATCCCTGGATGCATTCAAGGCTAGGTTGAATGGGACACCAGGCAGCCTGATCTAGTGGGTGGCAGCTGTGCTGATGGCAGAGAGATAAGAACTAGATAATCTTTAACATTTTTTCCAATTTTAGCCATTTTATGGTTTTATGAAGTCAAAGGCAAACCATCTTAAACTCCTTTTAAATTCATTTGAAACAGACACTCTGAAGCACTTCTAACCCGCTTGATCTCAAAGTCTGACATCACAGCTGAACATACTTTTGTAATATCATGCTGCTAACAAGCTATGAGGCTGAAGGAAGAGTGGATTACTATGCTAGCTGCAACCTCCAACAGCTCTGATAGGACACCTCAGCGCTCAGACTTCTGTACTGAAGCATAATACATTAGTTACTTCCACTCTTACTCTAAGCACACCAAAAAGCAAACTAAGTTGATGGATTGCACTTTGCACACCTAACTGGTTGCTTTTTTCCTCCTACTGCCAGCTTCTTATTTAAGAGAACTACTCCAGTACAACTGGATTGACAAGCTATAGACTTTAGCAATAGAGAAATAGGAAGAGAAATAAAAGTGCAGTTATAAAGACTTACATCTAAGTGACACACAAATCCATTCCACTCATTTAGTTTAATGACTGAGATAGTAAAGACATTTTCAGCCTAAGAGGATCATAAACTCTAACACCATCTGCTACAGTTTAACATTATTTCATTATAAAACATTGTAGAAGGTTTAGGCTTGAGAGTAGCAGATGCACTGAATCTCATCAACACCACCCTAAGCTCTTTATTAAGTTAAAGTTTGGGACAGATAGGATTTAAATGATGTCCAAAAAAACTGAGTAAAATATACTTACATCACACAGAACTGACAACATCAGAGACAGATACAAAGCAACAAGAAATCCTTACCCTCTCCAATAAGCTCATCTCCTGGAACTCTGGGCTGGTGTTGGCTAATCGTTGCAGGGTGTGTGTTAGGTCATAAGTTGTTGAGAAGTAAAACCCATCCACACTCAAAACATGACTAATCATTGATAGAAATACTTTATTGTCCTGTAACTGTCAAGAGGAAGGAGAAAGAAAAAATCATGATCAAAATACCTTAAGAGCTATCACTATTTTACCCAAAACTATTTAAATTTTAAAAAAGCAATTCAAAAGAAAGCAATGTAGAAGAAAGTTTACTGCCAAGATCACTCCAATTACTAATCTGTGTTCTGATTCAAACTGCAACTAACCTCACTCCTTTCCTGAAAGAGCATCAGATTCCCTTTCAGCTCTCTTGGTTACACAGACTTATCTCCTCTTTATCAATCCACAACAAATATATTAAAAAAAACTTGTCCTTTTCCTCCCTCTAAAAACCAATTTGTCCCTGCTGAGCAATCCCATGATTGAGTGATTCCTTAGATTAAGTAAGGTGGACAGGCAGATGTGAGCAAGGCAGTTTACTGTAGAACAGTAAAGCTGTAAGAAATATATAACAGGAAGAGAGTGATTTTATGGAGTGCCTCAGGAAGACTGTTTTCTAATAGACTGCAAAAGTGTAGCACTAAAAAGTCTCTGCATTATACCACACAGGGAAAGCATTCATTAAGGTTCTCAAAAGGGAAGTGATGATAGATCCTCAGGAACAAGAATATGCAGCAACATAGGCAACTTCATCCTACCATACTGTACCATCCTAGAAAGAGGAAAAGCACACAACTTATGGATCGAGCTCAGTGGGACTGATATTCCACGTTGTACAATATCAGTTGGTTATCTTGAATGACATAACTTACACATATTTCAATCCAAATATCCCAACAATTACTGTAGTCTGAACCAATCAGAGGAAAAAGAAGTATAGTTCAAATAGATACATAAAAAACAAAATCACTCACTAAAGCTGAAAACCAACACACACTGATCCAGTAACTTCCACAGTTCCATCAAGTTCAGTTCTATGGTAATGGAGACCAACAGAAGAATTTCCTCCCCACTCCCCCAGTCAGTCAATCCACCTCTACCTGAATATCAGTTAAGTGCAGCATGGTCTTTTTGTAGGAGAGGATGTCAAAGTCTGTTGCTTTCCAGATTGCATGACTGAAAATCTCACCCACTTTTTTCTTTTTTGTTATTACAATAAGGTACGTCCCTGTAAATCAGAATAAAAAGCAAAGTTTTTGAAAAAGCAGATACACATATGAAGAAAACCAGTTCATAACCATATACCAGAAAACTGAAATCAATAGGAAAGAGTGAGGTTTCTTCAAGTCCCGGTTAGAACTTTATTCATTAGAGCAGCAAGCAGCTGGAACAGAAACAAATGCACTTACAAAGGTACCCACATCTCTATACTAGCACATCTTGAGCTACTCAAGAAATGTAAGGAATTCACAGAATAGACAAGGAAAAAGTCATATTTATGCTGCAGAGAAAAGGTTGTCTACGTTCTTAAGGTTTCAAATGTAGAATGTAACCAATGGCTCAGTGCTTCCCAAATCATGTTCAAGCATGCAAAAGGAACTATGCTTTGGAATCCAAGATGTCTATTCCTCTTATGCTCAAAAATATATTCATCCTATTGGGTTCAAAATAAAGCAAACAGGAGGGGTTTTGTTTCTTTGTTTTAATAATTTAAAAGGGTAAGCTTGCTGCTTTCCTAGTTGAATAAGTAACAAGCAAAAAAATATCATGACAGTATGCTCTAAGCAATCAATTTAGGTTTGCTGGACAATAACAAAATACAGCTTATTTCAGTGCCATCTTGCTTTCAAAAAAAGATAACTTCACAAAGCTGTATCCTGGCAGAAAAAAAATCATTCACACATTAAATGTGTAGCTGAAGCTTCAGCTGAGCAGACCAATGAGCAGGCCAGAGAGAAGCACAAAAACAAAATACTTGTTTATTAATGCCTTAGTAAAACAAAAATATCTACTTACTAAAATAGAGCTTGTTACAAGCAGCACTACCATACCTAGATATGCACGAGGTTTTATGGGCAGGTTAATTATTATTGTAGGTATTATATACTAGTCAGAGAACAAGTAGCACTCCCTACACACCCTTTTTTCTTAAAGAAAAAACCTCTTCAGCTCTTGTTTTCTACCATTTATTTTAGTGGAATAATTGAGGCTCTAGGACACCTGCATCAGTTTTGGTTGATGTTACAAGCATCCAGATATCTTACAAGAACCAGAATTATGTTCACCACTGTGTCACAAAGGCACTGTATAAATACGTGTGTTTACACCAACATGAGTTACCACCACTGTCTTTCCCTATTTCAGTAGGTGACATTCAGTTTCAGATTTCAAACACTTTAAATAATATTCCAGCACTTCCCCCCCTGCTTAATACTGTAATAGACAAAAACATTAATGCCTGTTAAAGATGCTTCATTGATGGATACTGAATCAGATTTACAGTTATAACATATTAGTGAAATGCCTAACAGCTGTTCACCAAACTCCAACCAACACAAGCTATATACTAACAGAGCCAGGCTTCAGGAGTGGGGCTGGGGAGAGGAAAAAGGATATTGAAACAAGTTACATACTTTGGTGCAACACTCAGTCAGGTGAAAGAAAGTTATTACCAAATCTACAGTTTGGGAAACTGCCCTCTGGGGCAGTGCAGTTTAAAGACAACAAGGAGTAACAAGGTACAGAGGTGTCCGTTACATTATTCTCTCTGTGCAAGATGCAGAATTTGTGCTTGGCATGTGAGCTTGTTAAGTTTGAAACTTTAAGATCCTTTCAGAAGTCACTGTAGTTAACAGTGTTACATCACTTCAGTTGAAGAATGCCACAGCATCATTGAACTTAATTCCTTTACTTGCATGGAGGCTTTCATTTACCTTATTATGACATCACTTTTCAGATTACAGTCTGTAGAAGGAATTGCTATTCAAAAGATAGCAATCTCTTGTTAGCTTAAGCCTTATGAGTCATATTCATTTGTGGCAGTGACTACTGACATCTCACAGTAATTTTGGATATTTAGAAATACCAGCTTAGACTTACCTTATCCTATAAATCCCTGAGATGTAGGATTGTTCTAGTCCATTCTTTTTCTTTCAGTATCGAGTTTCCTTCATGTTTTTATGTTGTCGGTACACAATCATTACCTACAGAGCCGTACCCACTTACCTAACATCTTGTCACCCTCATTTATTTCTCATATATTTCTCTTAATTTACATAAGCACAGTTTTTTCTTACCTGCCACCAACCGTATTGTTCCCAGAATACCATATATAGGCCTTGTAACAGCTGAAGGGGGGACGTCTTTCTTAACTAAAAGAGAAACAAACATCTATATGTAAACTTCAGAATGTTCTGTGAGTGTATCTGAACTAAGCTGTCAAAGCTTCATGGACAAATCAAGTTTTGCTTGCATTTGGAAGGAATCCAATGAAAATCTAAAGTCTGAGAGGGGGACAGGAAGGGTGAGGGCTGGTCAAGGAGGGGATTCAGAAGCAATTGTTGTTTGAATTGTTGTTTTGTTTAATCAAAAGAATCATTCAGTTGAACATATTTAAGCTCAATAACAACAGTTTAGCAAGAAGATTCCTGAACACACATTCCTGCCAGCTTCTAGAAGTCTGTTCTTTTAAAACCATAAAGACACCAGGGATAAATAAGCCACAAACGCTTGTGACTGCCATTCTTAATTTCTTCTTCTTAGCCTCGCCCTATTTCCATCTCAGAAGTTTTAACACACTTCTTCATCTGCAGAACTACTACCAAAAGCACAGACCTTGCAAGGAATACAGTATTCCAAAAAACACACCAAGATCCAGAAGGCATTCAAACATCAGATCTAACTGCTAACATGTTAGACTTTCCTCTACCCACTTCTGATGTTCATTCTGCTATTCTAGAGAAGTTCAAAAAACTCCACACAATAAAACAAGAAACACCCACACAGTTCAGCATTCTCCCAGACTCTCAAGTCTGGAGAACAGACAGTGCTCAACTCTTTGTGTGCTTTAAATATCACACAGGTTCATCTGATCAAACGTCAGTAATAGAAACCAATGCAGACTAGCAGAAGACTTTGGATAGTCATCTCTACAATCCATCTACTTTTGTAAGGGTAACTTTGAAGGAGAAATGGAGGTACTACACTAGAACACTAAAAACATCAAAGGGATGAGCTCTTATGTGCTCATATGCAAGCATATCTAATAAAGAATAAAGGAGTTGCTGCTTTTGTATGAATACCAAACAGACAAGTGCTAGAATACTGAGATACCAACTCCCGAAGCATTAAAAAAGGGAAGTCACACATCACTGTAACTTCATGTCATCATTTAATGCAAGCCCCCTGATTTTTTTTTTTAAAGCATTGGGTTCACATTTTGAAAGAAATATTAAACCAGTTAATGTTTTGAAGACCTGAGCATCAGCATGCTTAAGAGTACCCACACTGACACTCAAATCCATACTCACAAGAGAACTAAGTTTGCAGTGAGGTTGTTGCTGGCTTTTGATTTGTTTCTTTAAGATTTTATGAAAAAATCCAGACTTAGTACTAAAATAAACAACTGCACAACTAACTCAGCAAAAGCTGCAGGAGCACAGCACTCAGCTCTTCCTTGACTGATCCTGAATTTGGGTTGGTGCAATAAGTCCATTTGGATTAGTCAGTTCTTACTGTAGTGACAGACTGTTTTGCTGAAAACAGACAAGCACCACCACTATCATTATAAGATTCTTACAATCTTCTGAGAACACCTAAAACAAGAGAACAGAACGACAAACAGCAAGGCTTATGCTGGGATGCACTGGGAAGGAAAGTACCTGTAAGAGTGACTTCCGTGGAGACTCTGTCAATAGCCAGCACATCATCTGCTCCATCATCACAGGCTTCCACATAGAACTTCTCTGGTGTTATATGCCTTTAACAGAATGGAGAGGGGAAAAAAAATTAAACAAGGCTAACTTTATTTCTATTTTGCTCTGTGTTCAGGTGGCAAAGAGCCTAATTGACTTTGAACTTCATTTCAGCTGCAAGAAATCACCATAACATTCCCCTTGGATTACTTCCTAACAGCCAGTGCACGAGAAGCAAATAAATCAGTTACTCAAAAATCCATGGCCTGTTTATTAAGCACCACCCTCCTTCATTACACTGGAGGTTAAAGACACAAAGCTGGGTTTATCTTCATACTGGTCCATTATGTAACTCACATAAGCTTGAGCTCTGTCACTTCAAAAGTCTCATAAGCCAAAACAAAACGACACAAGTCAAACACTTCTTAATGCGTCAGGAACTGAAGCACCACATCCCTGATGTTGGCCCAGGAAACACAAAGCTGCACTCAAAGTGAGAACATCCCACACTAGAGAGAAATCTGCTAGAAATGACCCAGGAAACAACTGGAAAACTTAGCCACACACCAGGACATTGTTTTCCTTAGTTTGATGGCAGATCTTAGGCTGATTCTCCTTAAACAAACCTTGCCTTCCTTCACATTTTTGTTAGTTCTTTTTCTTGGCTGTTTTTCAACCCCTTCAAAGAGCCGACGGAGAATAACTCAGATCAGAAGAAACCCTAGCTCCTCTTTTGGCTCCTGCTTCTACTATTCCTCCCACTACAGTTTTTGGTCACCTTCTCTTACACAGTGCCTGTACATTTCTACCTCTGCCTAAGCCATCATTTCCACAGGCACTTGAAACGAGCTTCCACACAGCAGCCTATATTCTGCTTTTGTACAACCTTCATGTTTGGCACCACAGCCTGCCTTGTCCTTGGCTACGCTGTCACCACTATCTCTAACCTGCCAAAACAGCAACAACTCTTCCCATAAATACCTTGCTTCCATCACAGCTCAAGAGCACAAACCCTCCCAAGATCTGAGCTCCTCTCATCTAGTTTGCATTACAGAAGGACCACTGCTGTCAGAGACTATTGCTCAGCATAGCTAAGGAACAGTCATAAATGAAAATATTTGGCACTGATAACTCATTACATTCAAGAACAGGAAAGATGTCAGTGCACTGCAGCCATCAAATTCACATTTCAAGTATTACTAAGGGTGGCTTGCAGCACATTCAGAAAGTCTTCCCCAATTTAGAAATGTGTACAAACTGCTGCCAAGAGATACAGCAACTCATCCTGTAGGACTGATTTCATCCTTACAGTTCAAAGCTGAGGGAGAAGTACCTGTAAGAGATTGAGAAGACATACAAAGAAAACAAATATTTATTGGAAACTTTTATTTTATTTTTTTTAAATAAAAGGTCCTTTTAAATTATTTCACCTCATGCTGCTGAAGAATCACTCAAAAGGAAAAACGCACAAAAGAAGGGAGCACGGAGGCTACAACCAAAACATTTTCCAACAGTGTTGCCTTTAAGGAGCTAAACAACAATTCAGTAAAACCTCCACTGAAATGAAGCCTTCAGGTTTTCCAGTTTATCCAGTTGAAGCACTGCCACTTCTGAAATCACCTTGGGCAGTGACAGATAAGAACTTCCAGGAGCACAGTAAAAGATGACTAAATGGCTCAGACCAAATTAGTCCCTGTCCTCCCCAGAACTGGGCTCAGCATCGTGTTGTGTTGCAGCGCAGGCTTCAGATGCTAGAGGCATTTTTAACGCCCAGATGAGAGGTCATTCAATGTGGGCTGGAGAAAAGGAAAAAGGACAAACTTGCCTATGAACAGTTAAGATGTGATGAGTTTTTAACTACATGCCCTCGTTTCTGAAGCAATTTCAGTAGAACCCGAGTCATGCATTTGCATGGGAACAAGTTTGGTGTCGCAGCAGGAGTGGTTTACCAGGAAACTTCCTGGAAGTTTCTATAAAAACAAAGATACCTTGAAATTACCCAAGGGAGAAAGTTTCAATACCTGCTGCTTTTCTTAGTAGCTAACTGTATTACAAGAAATTCTCTATTCTTCTTCACCAAATTCAAGTTTACCATATCCCTGTGCTTCAGGATAAGCAATCAAAGAAAGTCATCCTCCCTCAAAAGCCATGAGCTGCAATTTCAGCCTTCTTAAGGAAAAAAACACCTTCTGTTGTATTTACCAGCTGCTTTGTGAATCACTTTGTGAAGATATTGCTCTTCCTTCCTGAAATCGATAGGAAACAAAAACAACAGCTGTCCCATTTCCCAATCCAAGTCACAAGACTGCACTACAAGAAGCATCAATTCTTACCATAATAGAAACATGGAAGGAAAATAAACAACACTTGCTTACACCACTTACAGGGTTGGTTTCATTGACAGTGGAGATGGTCTCCTTTGGTTTGTGTACACTGTGACACTTCACTTGCTGTTTTTATTACAAAGCAGTGTTGTACATCAAGAATACTAGCCAGAGCTGCATCTGACATTGTAATTAGGCTGATCTAACAGACAAGAGTATTCCCACATCCAGATTTGGCATGACACAGAAATCATCTCAGCCTGATGGAACCAAAGATAGAACCTCACTCAATACCACTTCAGCCTTCCAGACAAACCCTTACTTCAGTGATCGATTATTTCACCATAAATACTTAACATTACTCTAATGCAGGAAGCTTTCCGAGTGGAGTGCAGCCTCTGAACCCTGCGATAGAACAAGCCAAAAGCACATCCTGCACTGCACAATGCATCTGCTGTGCCCAAGCACCAAAGCAGTCAGCAGTGGGCTATAGGAAATATGTTAACAAGATACATCTCCAGCAGCACGTTAAGTAACAGTACTAACATGCTGATGGTTGCAGCACTCCAGAGATTCCAGATTTTCTAGGTGAGCAGGTGTTCTAATTATACATCTACAATAAATATTACTCCTCAAGCACAGACAGTGCAAGGAACTGGAACATTTCCCATGGAGGAATAATTGCTGGGGAAGAAGAAAAAAAAGTACAATCCCAGGATTTTAAGAAAAACAACCACCAAACCAACAGAAATATCTTTTAAAAATAAGTAAGACATATTAAAGGCACAGCCTCTTAATTATTTCCAGTTGTATTTCACTACAGAGGGCAAATAATTTACTGTGTAACTCACTGCCCTTCTACATCAACAGCCCTGAGCTCCCTTGTGGCAGACAAAGCAATGGGAGCACACAGCAGTTCTTTATAGAGATGCTACCCAAGCACTGAAAGCTCAGCTTAAGAAAAACAAAACCCAAAAGACAAAGACGCACTTTTGGACTTCTCCCTCAACGCAGACAGGCGGGAAGCAGTGTTTGTATACTACTATAGTGCTGTAGCACTGCTAACCAGCTCAGTAACCAATGCTGCAACTCAGCTAGTTACAGCGGTAGCAGAGAAGCTTGGCAGCAACACATTAACCTGCACTGCTTGCACATGACTGAAGGCAAAGGCTTTGTGTCTCTGCTTGTGACAACATGATATGCAAGAGGTCTGCATTCAGAGCCGACTTTTGCAGCAGGATCACAGCAGGGCCCTGCAGCACGCAGCACAGCCCATGGGCTCCATGCAGCACCCTCTGACCTCCCGGAGACTTTTCATGAGGCCGTATCCAGACAAGTGCTTTTACTTTAAGGAAAAAAAAAAAAAAGCCTTGCCAAGAAGGTCTGCATGTCACGGGATGCACAGCCGCCGCTCACACAACTCACCTTCCCTCCTCTGCAGGCAAAAAGATCACAAGCTCAGCTCAGGGGAAGTCAAGCACCATGAAGAGACAAGGGCAGCAGCGAGCTCTGTGCCACACGGGCAGCGCTCTCAGTCAGCACCGAGGGTTCTGCAGCACGGGAGCACCCAGCCACCTCCAGCATCCTCACGTGCAAAGGACCGCAGCAAGGAGAGAAGCCCAGAGAGTGCTGCACATACAGCAGCGTTACGGCAGAGCCCGTACGCCGGTCTCCAAGGGCAGAACTGCGCGCCCCGACCCCAAACACGGCCACTCAACGGAACTGCAGGGCCAGGCCTAAGAACGGCTCTCACGCAGCGCTGCCCGGACGCAGCAGCCGTGGGCGCACGGCAGAGCTCGCAGGCGGCCGGCAGCGCCCTTGGGGCTCACAAGGGCACCTCGCGGCCATTTCAGCCGCCCGCAGGCAGCGCTCCCGGCCGCCGGCCCGCACCTAGCGGCCGCTCGGCGCCGCCCGGCCGGTAAACCCCCCGCTTACGTCACCGCTACTGCGGCACCGAGCGAACGTCTGCGACCGCACGCAGTTCAAAGGTTCGCCCTCCTCCCGGGCGGGACGAGGGAAGCCGCCCGCCGCCCCGCCCTCGCCTCACGCAGGTGGCGGCGCCGCTCCCGCCTCCCCCGCGGTCCCCACTCACAGCTTCAGGTTGGCGTAGGACGCCGCCGCCGCCGGTCCCGCCGCCGCCATCTGTAGCCCTCCGGCCGCCGCCGCCGGTTCGGTTCCGTTCCGCTCCCCGCCTGACTGCCGGGCTGACGCGTCCCGCCGGCCTGCGGCGACGGAGCCTCACGCAGGACAAACCTCCTCGAGCGCAAGAGCGGCCGGGCGCGGCGGCGCCTATGAGAAGCGGCGGGAGGGCGCGGGCCCAGAGGCCGGCCTCGCTATTGGCCCGCTATTGGCTCGCGCTATTGGTCAGCGCTAACCCCGCCCCCGCGGAGCTCCTCGAGCCGCCGGGGCGTCGCGGAGCGGTGACGCTACTCCGGGCAGAGGGGGGCGTGCCGAGGAAACGCGCAGGGATTGGCCGGAGCGGAGTGGGGCGGTCGGCCGCGCCCCAGGGAGACTCGGCGGGGCGGGGTGGGGTTGCGGGATCGGTTGCCTTTCAGCCGGCGGCCCCGCCTATGGCCCCGCCCCGTGGGAACGCGGCGCGGGCGGAGGATGTGCTGAAGTGCTACTGGCCGACGGTGCTTCATGAGCAGGGCCAGTGGCGCAATGGATAACGCGTCTGACTACGGATCAGAAGATTCTAGGTTCGACTCCTGGCTGGCTCGGCTGCTCTTTTCTCTTGCGTTTTTTTTTTGCCCCCCATTTTCTGCTCTCCCGTATTTTTTCCCCGTCCAAGCTAGGAGTGCTGCCCGCCACAACGCGGCCTCCCTCCGAGCTCGCAGAGATGACGGGCTGTTCCACGAGCTTTCCCAGGCCAAAAGCTCGCCCCATGGCTTGTGGCAGCATCTCATCTCCTCAACCCCATCCCCTCACCTGCTAGATGGAACAAGCTTTCCCACGAGCCTGGGACTGTGGGGAAAAGAGGCACTCCAGCGGCAGGCTCTCCACGTGGGCCTTCCCTCATCCGCCAGAAGGAAAACAGCCCGTGGATTGCAGCGCTGCGTCACTGCTGCTGCCCATCGCCTCCATGGGGCTGGGACGAACCCGAGGCCTCCCCAGTGGCAGGCAGGGCTGCCCTCCCCCATCAGCCCTGGTTGCAGGTGGAACACCCACCTCACGGCTCACCGCATCCCACAGTCAGCAGTCAGACGTTAGGAAAGGCCACTCTGAGCGCTGCTTCAGCGTATTGTCTTTAATCACTGAAACCACAAGGGCCGGGCCTCTGCTGCTGGCCTCCATTTTGTATCAACACCCAATGGTACAGAACAGAGCGCCGTGCTGCAGGAGGCTGTGGTTAGTGACACCAGCAGAACTCTCTATCCCAACATCACGCTTTCAGAAGCCGTAACGTACAAAATAAGTACCACAAGTACCACCGGCCGGGCTCCGATTTGCTTTCAGAGTGCGTGCGTTTCCTTCACATCTTTCCTTCTCCATGCATCCCTCTGCTTTAGCACGTCGTTTTTGTGTGTATTGATCCCAAAAGTCAAACTTGGTACTTCCAAAGAATCCCCAGGTATGCCTTGCCTGGAACAGAACTGCTCAAACTCTGCTCCAGCACAGATGTGTGCACGTGCACTGGGGACGTGGTTAGGGGTTAGTGGGCACGGTGAGGATGGGTCAGTGCTCGGACTAGATGATCACAGTGGTCATTTCCAACCTTAACAACTGTGATTCCATGATTTGTTTCCTGTTTGCATGGATACTCCGCACCTGAAGTCTGATGCAGGCAGAGCATGCCTAAAGGATGACAGGCGTTTGGCATTCCCTTTAAGCAAGGACCTGGTTTTGCTGTTGCTGAAATAATAAAGAGGCAAAAATTCCAGGGAAATACAGAAGGGCTAAACATGAAAAAAGAACCTGCAATGTTTCAAGGCCAGGAGCTCATGGAAGGGAGAGGTGGAGGTCCCCAAAGACCCGGTGCTGAAACCCAAGGACATGAAATGTTTGCCCAGTGCTAATAATCAGCACAGGGAACACTTTCTTCTCCTGAGGGACAAAGAGACCCCTCATACAAACCTGCTTCACCTCTACCCTAACACTGCACTGCTGATGAGATGCCACTGTTTCTCTCTGTGACAGCAACAGGGCCTGAGGGAATGGCATGGAGCTGTGTCAGGGGAGGGGCAGCTGGGGGTCAGGGACAGGGTCTGTGCCAGAGGGTGGTGTGTGTGGAACAGCCTGCCCAGGGCTGCAGGCACGGCACTGAGTGCCAGAGCTCAGGCAGTGTTTGGACATGCTTTCAGACACTGGGTTTGGATTTTGGGTGGTCCCGTGTGGAGCCAAGGGTTGGATTCAATAGTCTTTGTGGGTCCCTTCCAATTCAGGATATTCTATGATTCTGTGATTGCAAACAATAGACATTTAACAGCATGATCTAAACAAAAATCTATTAAACACTGGCTCCTGAAAACAAGTTTCAGGGAAATCATCTGAATAACTATTTGCACGTGGGCTACTCCTTACCAGGACAATGGGACTTCCAAGCATCCCTTCCCCTAAAACAAGTCTGAAGTGTAAGCTGTAGTAGGAATTAAAAGCTAGACCAGCACATTTTGATTTCTTAATAAATAAAGACAAGATCCATGTGAATAGCAAACCCTAATGTGAAGAAGCCAGGTGATAGGCAGAATTTAACATACGTTGTTTGCAACTCTTTTGTAGAAGGAGCTGCAAACTGGAACTGTTCCAAATGGCCCGGTTATGTCTTGACCTCATTTTCTTGCCAAAATGACCGTAGAAGGCTCAGCAGTATCTCTGAAGTCAATTGTGCAAAGGACTTCTCCAGGCCCAGCACTTCACCGTGCTGACAAACAGGGGACATGGCCTTGGCTGTGACTCCCCCACACTGGGCAGGAGGCAGGGATAACACAAAGCTCCAACCAGTTCAAATCCTCACACACAAAAGCAGAACGAGTTAAGGCGTGCAGGTGAGCAAAGCAGTGCAGTATATGCTTGAGCTTCAGAACCATGAACTCAGACACTCGGTTTTCAACAGCTTCACGTTGTCATTTCCAGCACTTAGTAAATACATGAAAGGAGAGCATTCACACTTAATAATTTACATGGGACCTCAAACCTGAAAGTAGGACAGCCTGCATTTCCCGGTCCAGAGGAGCAGAGGGAGGCTGTCAGAAGTAACCAGACACTGTGAAAGCAGAAGCCAAACTTTCCACTGCTTTGCAGGAGGCTCTTGAGAGATAGCTTACTGCTAACTGCTGGCTGGGGCTTCTCCTTTCTTTCTGCTTATCTTAGGGTCATAGGAAAGACTGTAAGAGTGAAACAGAATTTTATACCACTGTTGAGAAAGAAAAAAATCAGTCCTGCTATTGTTTTCAAATCTTCCCAAAATGAAGGCCAGAAAATATGTGTCAAAAACATGCTCCCAAACCAAAGAGCTAGCCAGAGCATCAGCTATGCAGCAACTGGCCTCAGAGACAATAGCATCCAAGCATTTGGAGGCCCATTTGAAAGCTGTAGGGAGCTCATGTATTTTAGATTAATTCTACCTCTTCTAATGTCACAGGTAAGGCTCGTTCTGCATACTGCAATGGGACATGTCCACCAGGGGCTTTCGGTCACTCACTGAGGGGCTGTAAGTCCCCTGGAGGAATGGAGCGGCAGAGCCCAGCTGCCCACAGCTGGCATCCCAAGAAGCATCCCTAAGGGCAGGGATGCTCCCAGCTGGGTGGGACAGAAGGCCAGCCCCAGGCAAGTCCTTCCAGCTCCTCAGCCTAGAGGAGATAAACTGAAGCAGACGTGTAGGAGGGTGCTAGCAGGCTACCAGTATCCATACTAAGGCAGATGCTTGTACTTCTGTTTAATCGTTTGCACAGTACCTTGCGCCACTCCACATGGAGAAGTGCAGTATTTATCAGCACTGGCAGAGACAACAGCAAAAGACTGCTGAGGTGCCTGGGAGGAAAAGGCAAGCTGCTGATTGTTAGGGAGAAAAGCCCCATGATGGCAGGGGTAAAGGACAACCCTGCAACCAGGCCCAAAGTCCACAAGCCAGAGTGGAGAGAGGGTGAGGCAACCTGCAGCCAGAACATCACAGGACAGAGTCCTCTGTCCTGCAGCGGTGGTGCCAGGCTGAAAAAAAGAGGTTTTAGCCCTGACAGTGAAAAAGGCAAGTCAACCGTGCTTCCCTGAAGGACTACTCTGAACACTAGAGGTACGACTCCAGCTGAGTACTGAAGGTGCTCTGATGACACGGTGTGAATGTCTAGCTACATTTGTGCTATGGGAAAAGATGCATGGTTGAATCACAGCCAGTTCTCAGTAAGAGTTCATTTCTAGAGTCTCAGTGCCACTGCTCAGCCTTTGTTTTTTCAACAGAATAGAAAAAAAGAGCCAAACTCTCAGTCCCTCACTCAGATAAGCTGATATTACTCGTGTGAGCAAGTCTGTTTATACCAGTGGCTGGACTGATCTGAGTACAGGTTGTAGAGCTGGACTCTAAATCCCACTGTAACAAAGCCTTTAGAATGATCTTGAGCTTGTTCCCAGAGCTCTAAATAAGCACCACTATAAAATGGCTTTGTGCTGGGTAAACACTAAGGAGTGGCCAAGCTGGGGCTGAGCTGTGGGGACAAACCATGAAAACATCAGGCAAATATCTGTACACGGAGAACTTCTTTTCCAAAGTGAGCTCTGTAAGCAAGAACAGGGATGGATTTCCCTCACGTCCATACTACCAGCATCCCAACCTTTCCAAACATAATCCTCTATTTGCACTGTGACAAAGCAGATGGGTCCCTGTATATTGCTGTTGACATTCTAGCAGCAGCTCACATCCAGTCATCACAGTAGCTTAGCCCAGCTTGTTCCAGTTTCTTGTTCTGTTCAAAATGGGATACTGTCTCCAGCTGCTAGCCAGCACGCCTGGGCTGTGGTTGGAGAGTTGGTGCTTTTATAGTCACACTTGATATACCAGAGTTCAGGGCATTCCCTGGGAGGTCTTAGCACACTATTCTGCAAAGACTTCTTTATTTTCTAAAGTATTACTAAAAGTGTGTGTCTAAAACCTCGTATTAGTAATATGATGTCCTTTGGAGAATGCGATGAAATGTTCTTGTCAGGAATCACTTAGCAGACTGATGGAGCATTCCCAGCAGGCAGGCAAGCCAGCCTCCAGCTTTTTAACTGTACATTGCATGATCTGAGTTCGTTGGCTTCATAGCAAGCTGTACTTTCACTGAAGAATCTTCTAAAATGGCCCAAAGGAATCTCCAAGAAGCAGAAAAAGGCACGTAAGAGTAAACCAATTAGTTCAGATAACGTGCCACATTCCTGGTCAAGTAGATAGAGTTTGGTACTCGAATGCATACAGACTCTGTGAGTCCAGCAAAAGTCTCTCATATCTTTTCACAGGAAAATTGCCAACTGGAAAAAAACATGCACAGGAAATCAATGGTGGGTAGGAGGGGATGATCACATAACAAATGGTCTGTCAGGGCTCCCAGCTGTCAGCTACGTTGGCTAGTAGTGATGCTGGTACACAGCTGCTGGGGTTGTGCCATTCTCTATGTGTTTCAGATGACAGGAATGACAAAGCAAATGGTCATCCAGAGGGTAACAGCGATGCCCATCTTCGTCGTTCAGTTCCATCCCACAGTCCTGCAGAGAAAGGTCATGCAAATTTAATTAGACTATGTGTTTATCTCCCAGTGTCAACTGGGGTCTGGCTTGCAGGAGAATGTTGTGACAAGGACAGCAGCTCCTCACCAGCGGCTCCCTCCTAATAAGTTCAGTATTTATTAAGGGCAGGAAAACATCTGACATAGGCATTTTGAAGGGCAGCCTTGTATACATAGGTCTTAACTAGTTTGACTAAATAAGCTTTATCTCATGGTGAGCTGCATCCCTACATGTTATAAACGTACTCGTGTTTCCTTACACTCTCAGGTAGGATTCATCACTTTGCATTACATTAATTGCAGCTGTACTGATGTGGAACTCACCTGCAGAGTCAGGGTTCCTTTCCACTGCACTATGAGCACAATGATAGAAGAAGTAGATATTTTAATTCATGTTACATAAGTATGAAGGCTCTCTGGGAAGTCCTCCATGAATATTTAAGAGCTCACATCTCTTGAGATTTTTGTGGCAGCCGTACATCCTCTCCTTACCACTGACTGCACATTCACTTCATTCATAAGTGAAGATAACTTACACCAGACAGGATCACTCATCACCTTAGCATTTCTGAACAGTCTGGCCTGGAAACCAGATACACTAATGTGATCTGGAGCTCAGGACCTTCAAAGAGCAGCAAGAGAATCTTACTGATTCACTACTTTTCCTTCATTAACAAATAAACTGGATAGCAAGTGAACTGACAATTTCGTCAGCCACTGATATTAAAAGATTTCAGAGTGCAAGGTCTGAATTACTTATACGCTGCCACTGGAAGCAGGGAGATTTTAAAAACAACAGTTATTACCACTTTTAAGCACCCTCTACTCCCCTAGAAAGCTGCTGACCTACCTCACAGTGATAACATTCCACGTGGTAATCCTTGTCCATAGACACAACGCGAATGGTCTCATCAGAACCCTGTAAGCATTCAAGCAAATGAGAAAAAATTACAGAGGATTACAAGAGGATTAGACACATGCACTCTGCAGATTGCTTCTTGTAACAATATCGGTGTTGAACAAATGCATTTTGGCCATTGGTTGGAAATGACAAATAAACCCTGCCACCTACAGTTATTTTTGCACTAAAGCTTCATCACTGGTTGCCTGCTAATATCTTCTAAAGCATAACATCAGAAATGTAGAATTCTCTCTGCTTGCAGGTCACATCTATCCTAAAACATGCACTGATGATTGGATAGCTTCAATATATCACATTTCTCAGCACTTTAAATTGGCTTTGGCAAAGACCCACCTCCTCCAAGTGTCACAGTGAGTTAGTCCCAGAGGCGAGCATGAGCACCACCACCATTTTCTGATGTGAAGGAATGGTAGCTGTGCACAATGCTAAAAGCAGTATAATAGTGCAGAAGGTAATAAAGTAGCCTGGCCCAAGGGGAATAAGCTGTGTTATCAAGCAAAGGAAGGGTCACATCTCAAGGGCAGTGTATGAACTTCATTTAGAAGGCAGCACAGGAAGCAATTGTCTCTCCCCGTCCACAAGGACACTCATCTTCACATGGGGTCAAGAAGGGAAGAGAGCAAGACCTGAGATATAATGCCTTCTCCCCAGAAGGGATAAATGATAAAAGGCTCTCACCTCAGAGGGCAGAATGGGAAGCCCACATGCTGCACACTTTGGAGCTAGAACTCTGCAAGAAGAACAAGAAATTGAGGGCAAGTTATACATAAACATAAAAAGAGAGGCCTGTCTGTTGCTGGTGATAAGACAAAACACTACAGCTGTAAATAATTTATCCACAGGAAAGCTTAACATCTCAAGATCACAAATTCAATTAGGATTGATTGTAAGTAATGCTTGGCACACATTGCTCAATCAGACAAAAGCAGATTTTATATTTAGTGCCACTAAAAAAGAAAAAAACAAATAAACAAAACAAAAACACTGTAAAATTCCTGGCTATTATTAAGAAATTTGGAAGAGAGAATGAAGAGAAAGTGAACAGAACTGGCTCCAGAAAAGCATATAAGAAGAATGAGTTGCCTTGCACCACAGCAGGAAACTTCAGAGAAAACACTAAGGGACTGCTAGATTTCTCAAGGCCTTGTACAGCAAGTAAATGAAGTTGCAAGGAAATATGTATCATTTCAGAACAACAGTGACACATGAAGCACAACATAAAACAATTCCAGGGACTGCTTGAGCAATACTTATTATCTGTCTGCTCAGAAAACAGGAGCATGTTAGCCAAACAGGCACTCAAAACGTATGCAGCTCTAATCCCGTAACTACTAGCTAAGAGCAGAGCTCTTCTATTTTACTGTCAAAATAACAAGTGATTTTTCAAGTGGATTCATTAGTCATTTAATTTAAAGCTGGATAAAGTTCGCTTTGGATGTTCAGGGGTGATTTCTAAAAACATTCTTTGAAACTCAGCCCTGCAGCTACTCCAAAGCAGCTCATGCTGACTCCTCACAGTCTTCCTTCAGAGCAGACTCATATCTTACATCACAGAACACTTCACAAGCACTATTTCTCACCGACCTCAGAGACACTAAACACTCTCTGTTTTGCAGAAGGTGCAGCTTAAGCCTGGGGGTTAAGTGACTTCCTCAAAGTTACACAGAAGACAGTGGCAGGGCAAGAGGAGAGGCACACGGAACTCTAGAGTCTAACCCCATCCTCAAACTCCTGGCCTCCTGGCTTCTAATCCTGTATTTGTTTCACTGATCAGTAGTTCCTAAGTAGCTCAAAAGCTAGATCAGAGGTTTGTTGATCATGTCTCCTCTGATGTTATTTTGTCCTTACTTGTGGTAATCTCTGACACAGTAGATTTTGTTTTCAGTGTCTACAGTGAATGGCACACCATCCAGACACTCGTTGCAGACCACACATCGGAAGCAGCCTGGATGATATGATTTCCCCAGAGCCTGCAGGATCTGCAACAAACCAAGAGACAAGAAAGAAACACGTGAGCAGTCAATACGGGTGAAATCACTCACAGCTCTGCATCAGACACTGCTACATGTTCATCAGCAGTGCTGTGTTATTTTTAACCTCTTCTAAAAAATGAGTTAACAGGAAAAGGAAGGGCAGCTGGAATCAGTATGGATTGTCTAGAACTGAATTGTTAGCATGGATAAGAAAGCAATTTATGGAGTGTCAGTTAAAATAGTTAGTATTACTGGATAAAAGTGACAAGATTTAAAGGGAAGAAAATAATTTCTGAAGCCAACAGGTGGAGAATCCTTAGTATAATCACAAGTTAAAATGTACCAGGCCAAAAAGGAAACACATCTCTTATATCCTCTGTGAGAGGCTGGGATGATTACTATTGCTAGGTTTTTCTATCACCTTAGGTTTAAACCTTTGTACTCACTGGTGTGGCCTTCTAATTAACACAGACTACAAAAACCATGTTGAACTCAACCTGCTACGTAAAACAGCTTTTCCAATTTTAATGCTTTTGAGTATAAGCAGGCAAGCAAAGATAATTAACAACAGGTATCAGAAAGGTTTGGGAGGAGTGCCATGATCACCCTGAAGGTCTTCATTTCTTTGCTGCAGCTTTAGTTTTACACCATCAGCTCATGAATTCGTCTCCCTCCCCATCACCCACAGCCAAATGCTGCCTGGTGCAGGCTGAAGGCCAGCTGATGCCTTGAGATGTCACCTATTTGCTGCAAATCCTGAATGGATGGCAACCTGCAGCAGGCTGATGGGAGTGCACATCTATTCAGTGGGTTTCAAGGATCTGGACAGATCGGAACTGAAGCTTGGTTCACACACTCTGTCTCCCCACAAAGTCAGTCCAGAGCCTTCATCACATATATGAAGCTGTGACAAGGCAGCAGCTTCATCCTCAAGGTATGTGAAACTCACTATGCACGGTACATAGAATTGACTATCAGACAGACAGGCTCAGGAGAGCACAGCTGATATCCCAAAGCAAGAGAGCACTGCAGAGCCTCTCCTTTCTGCACAGGATTATGAAAACTCTGGCCAGAGAAGCCTAGAAGGGGATGAAAAATCTGAAGGCACCATTTTCAATATGCACTGAAAACAGGGAGAGCAAAGTCCTCACATCTCACGCAGCAGGATGCCAGCTTTGCTTCCCTGCAAAAGCCAACAAAGGCTTAGAGGATTTTCTTTCTGCTACCCACCTCTCACTAGACAGACCAGCAAATGACAACACACAGTACCAGTTATCAAAATGTTTTGCTGTTGGTACATTCCTCTAAAAAGCTGTGGAATTTTTTACCTAAGGCAATAATCACTTACCATGTCCATTATCAAATGACCACAAATGAAACACCTGTCAGCTGACTGCTGGAAACCAGAGTACTGCAAGGACAAAAAAGAAGTGGCTTAACATTTCACAAGGCTAGTAGAGCATAAGCAACAGCATATTGTAGGGCATTATTTGCTTGGCCTTTTACTGTACCCCTTACACAAACTAAACTTTCCACTATTGTTTTTGTTTTCAGTATATGAAGCTGTGGATGGAACATTCTATTAAGACACCAGACTTGCAGCGTTCAGAAGGAATAGATGGTCCTTTAACTTTCAAGTCCTAAGTTTATTTTAGCATATATGCAAATACTATAAATGCAGATCCAAAGAAGTCACTTACTCCTAAGACTTAATTCTTTATTTGACCATAGGAATCTACAAACCAGGAGCTTAACTGTACTTATCACATGCTCATATCACAACATTTGCCAAATTCTACTTTGAGTTACACCTTTCAAGGTCTATTAAAGCTAAAGGTAAGGAACATCCCCCAGCAAACACCTCATGCACTACACACTGTCCGTCTAAGTATTCAGTCTTGCGTGAATGGCAAACTGGAAAAACTGAATACTTTAGATGCATTTAACCAATGTTTCCATTTTCTGTCTGTGCAGAATATACTGGTGAGAGAAAAGAAGATCAATTTACTTCTCTCTGATAGAAATCACTGTACTCCTCCAGTAAGTAGGCAAATGCGACTTTTTCAAGTCTCAGTGACAGTTTAATTTACAAGGTCTTGGGGGTGAGGAGAGGGGCTATGGCTTTTTTTATTTTTTGCATTGTAGCAGCTGCAGCGATGCTTATCTTCTACCAGCCATGGACCACGGAATTGGTTCACACTTAAATACATTCACACAAAGCCATTGAGGGTAACAGAAAGATATCCATTAGGATGCCCAAGCAAAAGTAGTTCATCGGGAAATTCCCTCATTCGTTCTTCTGTAGCCATTCATCTTGCTCCTCTCTCCAAGGAATGGTAACAGAGAAACACTCTGAAGATGCCATCCCAAGAAGCTCCAGCTTTGCTATGGGTTCTGCACTGTGACACCATGGCCTCCCACTCAGCTACTTGCAGTGCCACACGTGGGCAGCCACCATGCCTCAGAGCTGCCCAATTTGCTCAGTCTGGTCTGTCAGTGAGCAGGGGAGAATGGTCAGGCTGTGCAGGAGCTGTGCAAAACTCAGGCAGAGTCACCAAGGAGAAGGGCTGTGTATCTCCTGTGGAGGTTGAGACTTGGCGGGGCACAAGGGTGAGCTGTGTGCTTACCAGGAAATCTTCCTCACAGAACACCTTTCCATTGACGAAATAAAAGGCTTTTCCTCTCAGCTTCCGACCTAAGGAGGAAAAAAAAAAACACAGGCAGAAGGGAAAGGTCAACAGAGAGCAAGGAGAAAATGTGAGCAAAAAGTGGGTGCTGAGAAGCGATAACTGAGAAGAGACCCACAGCAAGGACATCAGAACACAGAAGTCCCACAGCTGGAACACAGCCTCCACCTCCAGAATGTCCTAACAGAGACAAGATGACAGTTTTCCAAGAAGAGACTCTACACATGGGAAACGTGTATATATATACATTTATATTTACTACAGCTTTTGTGTTTATGCTTTGCATCTGCATTCTGTTTTCAGTTCCACATAGTACAACTACAGTACAGTAAAATGGCTCCCACTGCTACTCCTAAATGGAGGCCTTGGCTGGCTTGGTCTACAGATGTGGAAAACACAAGGTCTGGACTCACCCCTTGGTGCTTTAGGACTGTGGCAGCCTTTGACCAATAATCACGCCGGCTGCTGAACATTAAGAAAAGGGAGAAGCCAAGCAGAGTTCCTTCACTAAACTAAAGCCTTTGCCATCTGCTGTCTACACCAGAGGGCACTCTCTGGCCAGGAAACACCTCATAATGTTACACGGGAAACCGAGGCTCCAAAGCAGCGCCAACTTTTGGCAGTGAGCTCAGAAATGTTTAACTTCAATCTTAAATTACGTGATAGCGTGGGCTCCGGTGATCTTCCCAAGCGCCTTTCCCTTTGTATGCAACATCTCTCCTTAAAGACAAGTGGGCAGTGGTGAGGGAAAACATTCATGGAGCTGCAGGATGAGGGTGTTTCTTTGGGCAGCAGCCCCAAGCGGTGTGTGAGCAGTACTCACCCAGCAGAGCAGCTGAAGCCTGGATCACCATTCCTCTACGGTGACAAAAGCAGCATTTACGGGGCTTTCTGCACCCAGTGTATTTTTAACCTGGTGACATTCAAAGGTCCAGACTGACGGCGACAGGCCTTTGGGGAAGCCACTGCAGCCAGCGCTGTGCAGCCTTCTGATCAACACAAACCCTTGATACACCTAGGAACACCAGGCATGATTTGTCTTTATCGGGAGCAATTGCTCTAATACACGTCCTAAATGGTCAGCTCCCAACTGCATTTCACTTTCGCTTCCTCTTGAACTTAGCTAATCTCTCATTGAAAGAAATCAGACAGTTCCAGTTCTTCAGCATTTCAACCCTCTCAACCATTCCCCCAGCAGGAAGTCTGAGCTGCATGCTTTTATGTTCTGCTCCCTCCTGGACTGACCTACCTAGCTGCAGGGCCTCTAGAATGGCCTCAAGGTCACTTCAGCACCAATTTCAGAACAGTGCAAGCTTAGCCACCACTGCTTTCATGCTAAACAAACACACTTGACTTAGCAGCTGACCACAGGATACGACAGGCCTGCACTGTCAGGATGTCAGTGCTTTTGTCCATCATTTTCTCAGCTGGCAGCTTCTGAAGATGCTCAGAGAGCACTTTACCAGGGACATGCAATGGATAAGGGAGGATACTGGGCAATCCTTCATTTGCTTGCCACGGAGCTGGTTCTCTTTTGAAGTTGCTTTTCCATTATTTATTAGGACAATGGGGGTCACAAGCCCATGTTTGAAAATGAGATCGCTCTCAATGCATGTAATGATGCAGTGCTATGTTTGGACTCCAGGGCCCTGCATGGCTAGAGAGGCAGCAAGGACCTTACTTCTCTTATCTGAACATGAAGGAAGTCCTCTGGCATTTGCACAGCAGGTGGGCAAGTCTCACTGCAGGCTGGCAACTGCTTCTGCATCCCTTCCATGCTGCCAGCCCTGAGTCTCTATCATTACAAAACCAGTCCTTCCTGGAGTGCTGCAGATGTGAGATTTGGACATTACCAATGGCAGGTGAATAGGATTTCGGTTTCCAGATCTTGCAAGTGACAAGTGATGTCCCCCAGGGGCCTTGGGACCAGAACTCTTTAGCACCTTTATCAGTGACGCAGACAATGGGATCAAGCGCACCCTCTGCAAGTTTGTAGATGACACTAAGCTGAGTGGTGCAGTTGGCACAGTAGAATAAAGGGATGCTATCTAAAGGGACACCATCCAAAGGGACATAAACAAGCTCAAAAGATGGGCCCATATGGACCTAATGAGGTTCTGCAAGACCAAATGCCCTTGGGTCAAGCCAATCCCAGATATGTATACAGACCAGTAGAAGAACTCACTGAGAACATCCCTGTGGAGAAGGACTTGGGAGTCCTGGTAGATGAAAACCTTAACATGAGCCAGCAGTATGCATTTATGGCTCAGGCTAACAGTATCCCGGGCTGTGTCAAAAGAGGAGTGGCCAGCAGGACGAGGGAGGGGACTGTTTCTCTCCCCTCTCTGCCCTTGTGAGGCTCCACCCGGAGTATTGCATCCAGGTTTGGGCCTCCAGCACAAGAAAAATGTGGAGCTTTTGGAGGGGGTCCAGAGGAGGGGCACAAAAGATGATCAGAGGACTGGAGAACCTCTCCTACGAAAACAGGACGAGGCAGCTGGACTTGTTCAGTCTGGAGGAGAGAAGGCTGTAGGCAGACCTCATTATGGTCTTCCAATATTTAAATAGAGCTTATAACAGAAGGGAAATCAGCTTTTTGGATAGGGAGATAGTAATGGGACAAGGGGGGATGGATTTAAACTAAAAGAGAGGAGATTTAGATCAGATGTCAAGGGAAAGTTTTTCAGTGAGAGGGTGGTAAAGTGCTGGACTAGTTGGCCCAAAGACGCTGTGGATGCTCCATTCCTGGAGGTGTTCAAGGCCAGGCTGGATGGAGCCCTGAACAATCTGATCCAGTGCCTTATTTAGTGGTTGGCAACCCTACCTGCAGCAAAGGGACTGGATGGTTTCTGAGGTCCCTTCCCATCCTAGCCATTCCATGATACTATGATTCGGAGCACAGAAGACCCACCAGGGCCCAGCCAGTACATGTTTTTGTGGTGCTTTCTGTGGATGCTGACTTTGACACCGCACCGTACAGCTCCTGTTGTGCGCCCCAAGCTAGGCAAAGCATCAGAGCTCTCCTTCATTGCTGGTATCTGTTCCACTTCTGCTGGCTACCACCACAGCTCAATGTGGCAGTGAATGTGATGCAATGTCTGCTCCGAGACCAGGGCTGCATGAAAGGGTCACTTAGAGGCCGGCACATAGCCTAGTTCAGCTGTGACCAAAAGGCAGGTAACCCAGTTCAGATCAAAGTCTTTGTGTACCCGTGGGCAGAAGGACAGGAAAAAATGTGCCCAGAGAGCAGCCCCAGTCTCTCTCTCTCTCAGCTGCATCAGCTGTACCACCGCAAAACACCCTCTGCTCTCTCACAACATTTCAAGCAGTGAAAACAAACTCAGAGGAAAAACAAAATACCCAAGATCTGAAAGCCAAAAGCATGCTTTGGAGCATGTAGCAAAAGGTCAGCTGCCCATAACAGCAAAGCAACAACAGGCGAAGGCAGAAATGGCTCTTCAAGGGGAAACACTGAAAAACCACAGCGTAACAGAGCAGCACCTCTCCTTTGCTAATAGCAAACCATTGTGAGAAGACATTGGAATGCTTCTATTTTAAGGGAACCCCTTAAAGGTGTTGAAGAACCGTGTGGATGTGGCACTGAGGGACGTGGTCAGTGGGCATGGTGGGGGTGGGATGATGGTTGAACTAGGTGATCTTAGTGGTCTTTTCCAGCCTTAAAGATTCCATGACTATGCAGCAAGGTAGGAAGCACTCAGGAAGAAGCTGAAGCTGTGACTGGACAAGGCTTTGAGGTGGGAATTTCACATCTTCCCCTACACACTACTCTTGTTCCCAGCACCACAAGCAGTCACAGCAGCAACCTCTCCAGAGTAGCAGAATTAAATGCACCACTTCATTCTCTGACCGTAGAAGTAGCCTTGCATTGAAGCTAGACAAGAGAACAATTTTTCAAAGTACAGAAGGCCACAGAGCAACCTGAGACAGCACCTAGCAAGTTATCCACAGATACTGCTTCAAACATTATGAGGAACCTCCTATAATCGTAGAACTGTAGCAACCCAGGTGGAAAGGGACCTCCAAAGCTCATCAGGTCCAAGCTTCCACAGGTAAGGGGAGCCTGGAGATGATCATCTAGCACTCTGTCCCAGCACACCTAAATCCTTATGGCACAGCCTGTTAACAAAATGCAGTGTTTTTAAGATATCTGCTGGGGACTCAGGGCTGTGCTGAGCCCTCACAGCAGCACTGCCCTGGGATCTGGCCAGAGGAGGAACACGTAGCACAGCCCTGCCATGGCAGCTGCCCTAGATTTTCCCCTGCACAGCAAGTGTGGCCGCCATACCGCAGGGGTTTCTCACCAGCGAGCTGAGAGCTCAAAGACAGAAAGTCAGTAAGAACAAAGCAGCATTCAGACTGGAGCGGAAACTAGCGCTGATGCTGCTCTGTCTCCCAACAGCCTGTAGAGCCTGGCACGTCTGAATCTCCTCTGAGATTACTCCTGCTAAAAAATGCATCATTTCCTGCACGGCCTATCGCATGATAATTTTATTAGAGGGATGCTGAGGGAGGATTCCTGGCAGCACCTAACACTCCCCGCTTTGAAAGCCCGCACACTTCTCACGCGTGCCAATCAGCGCAGTGGTTTTGTGTCTGGAGCCTGCACGAACCAGATACAAGCACCAAGTCTTGCCCACGCTGGAGCAGCTTTTGCACCTGAAGACAAGCACACACACACTGAGGGGAGCTCACTTCCCAGGGCTGTCAGTCTCCTGCCCAGGACTGCGCTGCACTTGCTTGCAGCAGTATTTACAGGTGCCAAAGAACACGTTGGTCTTGCTGTTCCAGGAGCTGTACAGCAGCACAGGGCACGCTCACACAGCGTAATGAGCCCAAAGACACGACGAGCTACACAGCTCCACGTAGCACTGCTTAATAATCACTGCTGCACGACTAATTAGCCCAAGCAGAGGACGATGCTTGCGGTTAAACTGATGCAATACCTTACTGCCTTGTTTAGTAAACGACCCTTGATACCTCCACACACAACTACATTGTGAAATGTAGTGAGAGAGCCAGCTGGTGTTATTTCAAACTCTGCTGCTGGAACAGCAACCTGTTACCCTTCCACAGACATCAGCAGATATCTCAGCTTAAATAGAAGTCACGCAGGCACGCCAGAGATCGAATCCTGTAATCTGGCAACACGCAGATCTCCACCTCTCTGCAACAAGGGGACAAAACCTGCTTCTGCTGTGGGTTCTCCTGCTGCAGTTGAATGTCAAACCCTCGTTCGGACCACCTTGCAATCAGTTCGTTCTTTCTGACTTCCGTGCTCGCCTACTGATTTCCTTCATAGTCATCTCTGACACTTCCCTTGCACTTTTTTAGCTTTCAGATTTCCTCTGAGGACCCAGCGGCATGAGCACGAGAACCACGTGCTCCCAAGTGCGTGGGGAGCAGAGCTGGAGTTGTCAGATCAGAGCCTACCTGAGTCCTAGAAAGAAGTGCTAAAGCAACACAAGGCAAATGACATTTATAAGGGCTCCTTCTTAGCTAAATAATAAATACCAACACCTGGAAATACCTGTGTTCTTCAGTGTTCTGAGTGAGTGATTACACAGAATCTTGAAAGGTTAACGTGTAACAAACCAATTGATAAGTCAAAATGTTTGTCCAACAAACCGAAAGAAAAGCAAGATGCAAGCAGATGACTCAAACCTGCAGCGAACAGCTGTCTGACTTCTGAGGATGTTTTCTGAATCTACTTTCACAGCCTTCGTGTAAGGCAGATATTATGCAGTACAAGAGCAGCAGAGAGACCACATTTTTTTCCTCTCTCCCCCTCCACAGAAAGCTGCCCTGTTTGTGTGCCTGCCTTGTAACAAACAAGAAGATAAATGAGACTCCGATGCCAAAGTAATCATTTTAAATCTGTTGTTTTGACCTCTAAGCCAAATTTTCTGCATTACATGCCTGTGGCTCAGATAATACAGTCCATTTTTTCCCTGACAACTGAACCCTGTAGCATATGTATAGCTCTGCTCTACTGATTGCTCTCTTCTACCATTTATCTATGAACATACACACAGAAGGAAACACAGGGTGTAGGAGATTCAGCACCAGGAGGCATTGGTGCACCCACCCCTTCAGAGCCACTCATCTTTCTGTGTCTGGGAAACCAAGGCACCATCTGGACACAAATCCAACTACGAACAAAATTAGAAATCCTTGCTAAACCGAAAACAGCAAGAAGGCAGATATAAATATCTGGAGGACACTATGCTTTACCTTAATAGGTAATTTGGTGTATTTTATTTATTGGAGGGGAGATGTTCAGTGTTTCACCAGAGCACAGATTTTAGGATTGAAATCACTTCTCAAAGGCAGCCTGCACTGGATGCTGTCCAAGACGAACTCCACTTGACCCTCAGCACACAGCCTAACTACTTACTTTTCAGATAGAAAGCAGAGTTACCACATGTGCTGCTCAGGACGTGCTTTGCAGCCAGGCAGGCGACACTGTCCAGACAAATGTATATTTTTCTGGCAGTTAGAAAAATCTCATCACGTTTACCACAGCGGCTTCATGGTGCAGAGCACTGAAGGCACTTTACCCATGATGGAAACCATTTCAATTCGTGCATGGGGGGATTCCTCACAGTGGGCTTGTTTCACAACTACAGGGCAGGCTGGTGTGCCACCCCAGCCATCAGAACAGCTGCAATCCAATTCAGCCTGGCCACACCTTCACCAACACGGCAGGCCAGGAGGCAAAGCCTGCTGGCAGGAGGGGACATACAAACGTGCCCATGGCTCCCCAGCAACTTCAGGGATGCTCTGGGTAATGGGGCTCAGGTAGAGGCTGGGCAGGGATACCCTGGTTTGTACTCATGTAAGTTTCAGTAAATCTGCAGCATCCTAGTCACTGGGAACCCTGCTCTGAGATGTCACCGCGGGCAGAAAAAGGCCAGCATCAAAGCACAGCAACAGCATTCACTGGTAGCGACATGCGGCCTGCTCCCTTCTGACATGGCAGATGGGACAGACCTTTATCAGGGTCCAGTGTGACAGGACAAGGAGAAATGCTTTCAAACTAAAAGAGGGGAGATTTAGACCAGACGTGAGGAAGAAATTTTTTATAATTAAAGGTGACTCAAGGTCAGACCAGACAGGGCTCTAAGCACCAGATGTAGCTGTAGGTGTCCCTGTTCACTGCAGGTGATCTGGACTAGATGACCTCTGAGGGTTCCTTCCAGCTCAAATGGTCACGTGGCTAGGAAGGACACAGGAGATGCTAGCAGACTGACCCAACACGGAGAGCACAGCAGTGCGACAGGGAGCGCAGAGGCCGGAAAGAAGGGAGCAGCACTCAGAAACGTGCAGCATTTGAAGTACATTTCCTCTTCTCTTTTACCAACAAATCGCCTGGGAGCAGGGAGGGAAGGGAAGAAGTCATTTCCTTGATCTGCACGGTATGGCCTTTTTGTTATTGTGTGGCTGCCAGCGGCTGGACTGGGAAGGGAAGAAGCAAACACATCCCTGAAGTCACAATGCTCAACCTGGAGAGCGGACACTCAGCAGATTTCTGGCAATCTGCAGCTCTCTGGATTGTGGCCATTAGTTAAGAAGCGCTTTATACCACAGCATTCACAGGAGAAAAATATTTCTGTCCATCCCCTGCAGCAGACAACCACTGCTGCCTGAAAGCACATGGAAAATGGCAGCAGACCTTGAGCACGGGTCAAATGGTAGACTTGTTCTCTCATAGGGATACACAATATTTTCTACTCAGAGAAACACTGTTATTACTCCTTCCAAGCTTTTTTTGTTTTGCTTTCCCGCTGGGCATCTTCCTATTTGAAAGCCCCAACACAGCTCCACAGAGATCACAGAATCACAGAATATCCTGAATTGGAAGGGACCCAAAAGGACTGTGGAGACCAACGGCTGGCTCCACACAGGACCACCCAAAAATCAGACCAGAGATGTTTCAGACCAGAGATGCTTCAGTTATTCCTGGATAAGCAAGAAACACAGCTCTGCGCTGCTCGACTCAACCTCTTTCCATCTTTCCGACCTTACCTTAAGCACAAACCATTTCATCCTGCACTGGAAAGCTCTGGAGAGGGTTGCCTTTCAGAACAGCAAGCAGCAAACAGCTATTTTTTCAGCTCTCACCTTGTTAGATATGGAAGAAAACTATTTCTTAACCAAACATACCAAAAAAGAAGCGACCACTAAAACTTCCACAACCACACATACCTCTGTAGTGCTCACGACAATAAAAGTTCCAAAAGGAGGAGGCAAAGCGTTTATTTCTAAAGCCCCAGTTGCCCAGTTGTAATTTTAGAAATTTAAGACAGGTGGAACCTGCTGCTGGGTTATTTGTCACAGGAGATGTGTGAGCAAGGGCAGCTCGGAGGCTGCTGGGGCACGAATGGAGAAAGGTCCCTGAAGCTGCAGCCAGAGATTATTTCTGTGGATTTCAAGTCAGCTCTTAAGAAAGAACAAAGGGGCAGGTTGCTGCTGCTGAGCCTATAGGGAAACTCATCCTGTGCTAACACGCCTTTTCTTTTCAGTTTTCCTGCCTTCAGCCAGATGACAGCAAAGCAGTGCACTGACAGCATAGGTGAGGCAGGGCAGTTGGTGCTGGACAGCTGGGAAATGAGCTGCAGTTCAAGGTTCAACTACTATTAGAGAGCACACACATCTTTCTATATTTATTCCTGCTTTGCAGCTCCAAATAAAACACCAGGCTTTCCAGTCCTGATGAGTTTATGCTTCTAAATAAAACACAGGAGAAAAAAAAAAACACAAAAGCTCATCTTGGAAAACCAAACTGATGCATACATGAGCACCAGATGGATTATTATTATTTTTACCACTGCCACATACACACCTACGTTTCTAAAAATACACTACTAGCTCTGGGCTGAAACATAACAAAACTCAAAACCACCACCTTACAAACACAATTTGAAATAAGAAGCCTAGTTTCTCAACCCAGCCCCATAGCAAAACTCCTCTTATTTTATTTATTTATTTTAAACGCGTGGGTTTTGGCAGCAGGGGATGGCCAGCTAACAGTGAACTGGGTTGCCCAACATGTACAGGTGAGTATTGACATGCAGAGATCATCCTGCCAGCAGCTGGCTGCGAGCTGTCTAACGTGGTGGCACAACAGCTGTAAAGTCTTTCTGGACACCAAAAAGCCCAGAGTCCTAGCTAGGGCATACTTACTGTCACTTTGAAACAAAGCACTCGTACAAATAAGAAAATGTGGCTACAGTTGAGAGACAAAGGAATGAAAATAACCTCCCCACACACCAGAAAGCAGAAAACAGGCACAATTCAAAATATCTTTCCTAAATGCCTAGCAAGAATCCATTCAAAAACAAACAGCAAGCACTGCCACAGAGGCACAGCTGCAGGCAGCCTCCAGCTGGCAGACAAATGAATAACCACATCCTTCTGTTTTCCCCCTTACTCCAGAAAAATATTCGCCAGAGGAACCCATTGCAGGGCTTGAGCAGCTTGAGCAGCAGCACCAAGCAGGGTTACTTACTGCAGGCTCCACAGGTGAAGCAGCCGTCGTGGTAGAGGTTGCCCATGGCCTGGCAGGCCTGGTTGGCTCCATACACCCCTTTGCTGCACTTCACACAGGTTCCTACGAGAGACAGAGGGCAAGAGAGGTCAGGAGGAGGTCTGAGGAACACACTGGTTCACATGGAGTTGGGTGCTTCCGTTGTGAGGGTCGCCACACCTGCCCTGCACTGCTCAGCTGAAGACCAGACACCACGTAGGGTGACATGGGTGTCATGAATCCTGAGAAATGCTGCCACTGAGGCCATCCAAACTGTGTCCTCAGTCCCAGACTCCTCTTACAATGGGATGTGGACAGGAAGGAGCCATGCTGAGGCTCCCAACACATCAGGCCATATGGGCAGGACAGCCTCCTGGAGATCCTTAGTCATGCTGCGGTTAGCAAAGCTTTGCTGCTTTGGGGTATTGCACGCTCCACAGCAATCGGAAAGATCTTGTCAGAGCTGGGGAGAAAACTACTGGGGAGCAGTGCTGGAAATAACACCCGTGCTGATAGCCCAGGTTTGGTTTGCAGTCTCTTCCCACTGTCAGAGCACTGCCCCAAGCCCTACTATGCCCAGAGCCTGGGCCCACACCAACCAAAGCCTCCAGGGAGGTAGCAGAGGATGAGAAGTTGCTCTGTTTTGGTCACATCAGACCTGAGGGGAAAGGCTGGCCTGGACGCAGGCCCACCCCCACATGAGTTGGCACAAGGTTTGTGGAACGTGCTCTCTTCAAACTAAGCAGATTTATCTCCATTATCTACTGAAAGAAACACTTTAAGAAAGCAAATATGATCAGCAATGAAAGATGAGATAAATCATGCAAGCATTACCGCAAAAAAGAAAAAAAAAAGACAAGATAAGAAAAATTTGGCTTTTTGTACGCCCGTGTTCTCTCCCAGGCATGTAGGATCAGCTCCAGCCCACCAGTTGTGCAATGCCCCAGCACAGAAGCAAAGGCCAACTCACACAGCTCCCTTCAGACTGCAGCAACACAGAGCTGTGAGTGGAAAAACTGCAGGTTTTACTGTTTAAAACTTTCTTTCCATGATATCCACCAAGCTTTCCAGAGAAGCGACACGCTGGAAGCGCCTGCATTTTTCCCCTCTCTGTGCCAGTGAGCAGCTGCTGCAGAAAATTATCCGTGTGCTCTGTGTATGAGTAGCAATGAGCTCCCTTCCATCCATCCTGTGCCCGTCCTGCTGAGGCTGTGGAACGCAGGCAGTGGCCGTGTGCAGCCCAAGGGGACAGATGGCCTGGCCATATCCTGCAGTTGCCCAGCATCCAACATCCATACCCAGCCCTCACTGCCCCACACCTCTCTCCCTTCTGCTGCCCCTCTTTCACTTTCTGCTTAACCCTCCCGTCCACTAATTAGCCCTCCTGAGACACGGAAAATAAAGACAAAGAATGAAAGGCCTTGGTTACTTCACCATGCTTACATGAGTGTCAGTTTGTGCAGACAGTCCCCCAGTATCAGGCCCCCAGGCTCCTGTGGCATTACAGGGGAGGAACAAGAGGTTTCTCCCGCAGCACTGGGGCGGTGAGCCTGGAACACATGCGCAGCACCCAGGAATTCACACTCGAGTGCACAGGCAGAAAGGCAGCCGGATCTGGAAAGGGCATGGGATGCAAACTGCTGATTTCAGTCCAATTTCTGCTGGTCGGGCAGCTCAACCCAAGCAACAAAGAAGCCTCTGTTCCCTGTCACATCGGAAGTGTCACGTGGAAGGCGACGAGCCCCCAGGGCACAGCGTCCCTGTGCCCAGGGAGCCAGAGCCCATTGCTGCCAGCAGCAAGCAGTATGGCTGCTGGGAAAGGCTACCAGACACCTATCTGTCTGTCTGTCCAGGATGTCAGTCCCAGCCCCAAAGCTCAACATGTGGACTCGTGCTCCCACAGGACTCAAACACTTTATATGCATTTCCTCTGAGCGCTGCTATGTCACATTTGCTGTGTACACACTGCATCCCGCTTGCTAAAATCTCAATGCAGAAGCAGACAAACACCAGGAGGTTGGATTTATGCTGCGGGACACCTGCTTACATTTGGAAGAACCCCTGAGCCTGTATACTAACACCTCTGGGATCACCCTTCTGTCTGCTTGGGCACACCACAGCCAACCACAAATGCAGCCTTTGGGCCCCAAGGCAACTTGCCCTTACCTTGCTCCCAGCTTGTGCAGGGAGGAGATGTACGAAGTCACAGCCTCAGTGTTCCAGACCCCACTCTTGAAGACCCCACCAGTGCATTCCACCACAACTCACGCACATTTTTCAAAGACTGCCTGCTGAAATAGACTTCCCTACGTCACACCCGATGTGATGCTTTCAGTTGCTCTGTCTTTCCATCACACCATTTCCAAAACCCAATGCCATCTCCCCGTGGCTCACCGTAACTTCATCACCTCTTCACAAGACCCCACAGTCAGCACTGAGGGGACATGGCCTTCCCACACACTGCATTCCTCAGCAAGCTGCTATTCCCTACCAAGCAACCTCATGTCTCATTGTGCTGGTTTCAAGACCTGTGTGAAACTGAGTGCCTGGAAAACAGGGCAGCCTGGCCCCCTCATCACTCAGTAGCATCACTGACTTTATTACTCATAGTGATGAAATACCCAAAGAATCACACGGATGGTAAATGTAATTTTTTTGCCCTATCTTTGCATGCAGTGTTGAACCCCAACTGCACGCAGTGCTGGTGAAATACAAAGTGCCATCAAACTCCTCTGAGACATTAAGTGCCTTACAGGGATGTGAGAGATGATGTGAACTCCAGTGCAAAATGAATGAGACTCCTTGTGACTTTCAGTCCACACGGCAACAGCATCCCAGCCGGGATATCTATGGATCTCTGTCTGACCTCCTTCCTTTTTCTTTCCTTTTGTTGTAGACTTTTGCTTTACAAACCCAGCTGAGCTCCCATGAGGAGGGCTGCGGTGTGCTCCCAACACAATGCACAACACCAGCTCCGCTGTGCACACAGCTTCCAAGCAGAGCTGCTGCATTTGGGACTGATTCCACCCACTTGTACACACTGGGGCTCCAGGCCTGCACAGGACTTCAGCTGCTCACCTACAGCTCTGCATCTACTGAGTGAAAGAAACTTGTGGATGTGTTAAGCAGATGGCCGCTGGGGGGGCAGCCCAGAGCTTTGCTGCCAAACGAGATGCGTGAGGCCCTGCTAACTACCTGCAGCATATCAGCTCTGCTGTGAGCAATAAGGAAGGAAGTCAAAACGTAACACCTAACAAATATTTATAACCAGAAAATTGTAAGTGTTGTTTAAGAAAACCTCTTGGTAACACTATGGATAGGCTTCATCAGATGGAGATTTTCATCAAGCTGTGTGAAGTGAGCACTGGTCAAAGCATGGTGCTGCATGCTGCAGCTCTAAAGGTATCTTTTCCTGCCTGTGGGTGAAGGAATCCCAGTATCGGTGATATCTGTCTGGATCTCCGGCAGCCACCGCAGGTTGGGGGCAGTTAGGCACCTCTCCTTGCTGGATGCTCCCTGGAGTGGACTGTGCAGGCTTGCTCCCAGCAGCAGCCCCAGGCCGGGGCTCTATTTGCTCCTGAGGGACAAGACAGTGCTGGAAGAATTGCCCCCCACCCCTCAGGTGACACCCAAGGCTCCCCAAGTCCTACATAAACTATGTCAGCACTTGAAAGCACACCTGGAGAACCCAGATTCCTCCAAAGGCACACACAGCCCACACTGCTCAAACAACCTTGGCTTTGTTTGCTTCCTTCTCTTCACTTATTCCTACTCTGAACAGATCAATGTGCTGCATACAGTCAGCGGGTGCTGACAGATGACCAGGCTCCCTGCTGCTCTTCAGCAGGGCATCCTACCCACACTATGCCTCATCCCTGCTTTATCCTGTTCTAGGATAAACCTTACAAACCTTCATTTTCACACGGTGAAGAAAAAAAATCAGCTCCTTTTCTACAGACAGAGTTGCTCATAATACCTGATCCAGGCAGAGATGGACCAGCAGTCCTCTCACGCAGAACTGAGGTCCCCGCCACCCTCCTGCACACCTGCACCCACCCCTCGCCCTCTGGCCCTCTCTCCCTGCTCTCACACACCAGGTGCTGTGCAGAGCCTCCTGCCAGAGCCCTGCCAAGCAGCCGGCTGGGAGCCAGGATTACTGCTCCCTCACTGCAAATGTCCCGTGAGACAAAAGTCTCCCCTGCTGCTGCCACCTGTTTTGTGACAAAAAAGTACAAATAAATCTAGCCTATTATTCCATCTGTCCGCTTTCTCACCTCGTTCCCAAGCACATTCTGTAGCAGCTATGATCCCAGTGGCTTACTGGCAACCAGCAGAGTTCTCACATTTTTGCACGCTGTCTCCTATGAGGTTTTTCTCCAAGCCCGTGCTCACACAGGGCTCCTCAGAGCAGCACTACAGCGAGGACCCAGGAGCTCCTTGGGGCAGCACACTCCCAGCTCAGCATGCAAAGCACCAGAGCGTGCCTCCAGGCTGCAGCAAGCCTGGTAACGCAGCAGGACACATCACTTTTCTGCCAGAGGACAGAAACCTATCTGCCTGTCACAAAGCTAAACTCAATCTCAAGCCCTGAGATAAACAATCACAGCAAAGCCCTCTGCAGGCAAGTGTACTGCTCGATGCCAAGAAACACACTTACTATGCAATTTGCAACTAAATGCTCAGCGTGCCTTCACTGCGCCCACCCTGCTGCTAAATCACAGAACGGCAGGGAGAAAGGAACACTCACTCTGGCCATGACTTTTTGCTATCCCGTGGTACTAAACCAGTTTGGTAGGACGCTTCTATTCTCCTCCAACATCCTCGCATGTAAGCGGTCTCTTTTCATCACAAAGCACCAACACAAACCTGTTGGTCTGCCTGAGCTTTTGGTCCACAAGTCAACCATTCCTCCCAAATACATGCAACCCACTCATCTTTTGAGAGACAATGAGGACTGACACCTGGGGCACAGAAAATCTGCTGACTGTGGGAAACCCTCCTGTCCACAAAGCTTCTCTCTGAAGGATCCCTCAAGTGTGTAGTCAGCTCCTTCAGGGCCAGCTGCAGCTGCAGCTCCCTTGCAGGTCACACATCCAAGGACCACTGCAGCACAGCCACATGCAGGAGCCTCCAGGGCAGGTACTGCTGAGCACTCATCCTCCTCCAGGTCTGGTTGCCCCCATGGCCTCCTGTGGGCCCCAATCACATTCCTGCCCCACACGGCACGTAGGTGTGATGCCGCCCCGGTCCTTGGAAGGCTCCTTTCCATCCAAACATGCTCAGGTAACTTTGAGCACATAGAGAACAGTCAACGCTGTGAAGAGAAGACCCTCCTGAAGGAAAGAAATTCCTGGCCAGCAATGGTGGACCCTCCCAAACACACCACTCCAGCTGGTGCACAGCACTGTCCTCCCATGGCTGCTGTGCTATGAAACTTAAGGATTAAGAAGAAAGCAACATTGAAATAAGAGTTTCCAGTACCTGTGATGAGTAACGGTTAAATGAAAGAAATTGAAAAGGCATAACTCAACAGCAGCAGTATTGACATACAGTGTGAAGGCATGGACCTGCCACCACATACAGCAAGGAGCCATCTCACACCTAGGCACGCATCACATCCTGTCGCAGCTGTGCTTACCGAAGTAGTCGGCCTTGGGCCGCGCATCCATCTCCTGCTCCAGGCGTTGAGTGAGTGCTTCCAGCTTCAGCTCAGCTGCAGATGGCCCCTGCTCCGGCTGCTGGAGGGTCTGGCAGGGCAACTTCACCTTGGTCATGCCACAGCCCTCCTGGTGTCCGCCGTCAGGGTAGAGACTGCTCGTGCCATCCTTGAAAGGCTGCTTTGGCATATCTGAAGTCAGCGGCCCACGTGCTGCTGCCAGGTGTGGGGCACCCAGCTCGGGGCCGCCGTTGGGCCGGTGGTTGTGGCCGTGGGCCACGAAATGACTGGAGGAACTGGGGTGGACACCGGCTTGCTGGTAGTCCACGCTGGGGCCCCCAGGAGCAGAGCTGGGCGGCAAGGGCCGTGAGCCGCCCTGGTACCACAGCTGGCCGCCATCTGCGGTTGGCCCATCCACACCGGCCCGTGGCCCGCAGGGCTCGGTGAGGGCCAAAAACCCTGGGCTGGGTTGTGCCGCAGAGGCCGAGAAGGAGGACCTGTGCTGCAGCGTGGCCGCTGGTGCCTCATCCGAGGGGCCCGCAGGGCCGCGCACCTGCGAGAAGGAGGAGGACCTCTGCCCGGCCGGCTTCAGCTCCTGGCCCTGGCCGCCCCGCCGGTCATCGCCGCCATTCTCCTGAGGGTCTCCGCGGGGCTCCGCTTCCCAGCCCCGCCGCCCAGCCGGGGAGCCGGGGGGCTGCGGCTCCGCAGGCACAGGGAAGGCTCTGCAGGTGCCCGGCCGCCCGCTGCCGGGGCCCTCAGCTGCCACCTGGGGCAGGGGGCCAGCGGGCGAGCCCAGGGGCGGCTTGGCACCGCGAGAAGAGGGCAGGCCGGGCCGGGGTGCACCCAAACCGGCCCCACCATTGAGGGAAGCGGTGGCCATCAGCAGCTCCTGCTGCTGCTGCTGCTGCTGCTGCTGGAGGTGGATCTTGGCCATCTTGGTGGCGAAGACCCGCCGGGTCTCCTCGAACTCCGGGTTGTTGCCGGCCGCTCTGTCCACTCGAAAGAGCCCGTCCTTGGAGGCCTCGTACATGTTGAGGTCCTCGATGAACTTGCTGGCCTCCAGGCCCAGGTCGTCGTACTTGTCCATCCTGCCCCGCTCTCCGGCCGCCTCCACCACCGCACTGGGGTCGCGCTGTGTCGGGCGGGCCGTGGGCCCGGCTCAACTTTCTTTCTCCCCTCTTTCTCGTCCCTCTGCCCGCAGCGCACAGGGCGCGGAGCCGGAGCTCTCGGCGTGCCGCACTCGGCGGTGGCGGCAGAGCCACGGCGCGGCCCCGGCAGCCTCCCGCCGCTGCCAGTCCCGCCCGCCTCGCCGGGGGCGGGGGACGGGACCGGGGCGGAGCCGGCGGGGCGGTCCCGCCGCGTTGCACTGCGGCCCGCTGGGGGCCCGCGGGGGTGCTGGCGGCGGAGGGCGAAGGCGGGCCGGGGGCGTCGGTGCTGCTGGGGTGGAGTGGGGTGGGGCGTGGGGAGCGGGTGTGCCCAGCCCTGGAGTGGCTCGGGTCCCCGTTCGGGAGCTCTCCGAGGGGGAGAGCCCGCGGCATCCGGGCAGCCTGCCTTCGGGGGAGCAGGTGGGAATTCACGCGGCTAGCGAAGGGACTTTGAGTTTGCGAAGGAGCAATTCAGGGAGAGGACTCGGGGACGGCGACGAGATGCACGTTGAAGGCGGCGTGGGAAGCGGGCAGCTGCACCTCCGGGACACCGTGAGCTGCAAGAAGCAGGCAGCGGGGCCAGCAGTGGGTCTGTGTAGGGACAGCAGGAGACGTGAGGAAGGCACACGCAGGCCCACGTGCAAATCCAGGCACCTAGAGCCTGCAGACAGCCTGCTCGGCTCAGGGTCTGCACAGCTGGAGCAGAACTGCTTGTTTAAAAGGTCCCCAGTACCGCCGGGACTGCAAGGAGTACGATCTGCTAGGCGGGGATGGGACTACCCGTGGCTGGCGCTGGCTGGATGGGGTGAGGACAAGCCCTCCCTCATCTCCTCTTGATGCCTCACTGCCCAGCTGCGGGCACCCTGCTACCCTCCAGGGCTGCACCGGCAGCGATAAGCAGAGCTGTGAGTGCCAAGGATAAGGCAGAGCTCCGAGCTGCCAGGGAAATAGTTTGCATTCCTGGAGCGGGAGCTGCAGGAATGTGCTCACCGGCCGAGCTGCCCTGATTTACTGAGGCACGGCACCATCCTGACCTGCCGTGGCTGACAGACCAACCAAAGCCCGAGTGATTCCCTGCTTCGGACCCTGAGGGCTGCAGTCCCCCTCAGTAAATCCACTGAAAGTTGCAGGCCTGGGTGCGTGTGCTCAGACTCGTAACGCTTCCCCGGCACTCGGGAGACAGAGCCCAGATGTTAAGGAATGCACTGTGAATCAGGCTGTGACAAACTGTTAGAAACCAAAAAATCCCCTCCTTTTCTAGCAGCTCCCTTGCAAGAACTCTGCTTAGCAACAGGGACAGCTCGCGGGCCCTAATGTGGCACACCCCTTCCAGTGAGCTGCAGCCCCCTCCAGGGAGGCACGTGGCACCTGGTGAAGCCGCCTCAGCCTCAGCCAAGCTGCTGATAAACAGTGGACTCTCAGGAGTGAACCCAGGCGGTCGGTGTTTTTATGATCAGTGTGTCTGTGGTCAGTGATTTCTGTGGAGGCAGGAAGCGGCACAGAGCAGGGCTAGGGGACGAGGAGCAGCAGTAAATCACTCAGGAGGCCTTCACTGCCTGCTGAGCTTCTAAGTGATGGATCGCACTGAGGCACAAGGGGAAAACAATCCCATATGTCAAATCAGCCCCTCTATCTGGCCTCTCTGAGCCTTGCTCTGCCATGGGGAGGCTGAGGGAAGAAACATCCTCAGGCAGGGCTGTCTTGCGTTCCCTTTGCAGAAAAATCAGCAGCTTAAATGCGAACTGTTGGTGGCTACAACCAGAAGCAGATAAGGGCAGCTCTGAGTGCGGGGATTGCTGGGCTGTGCTGTGTCAGATGGGTCAGGTGATGAGGAGCTGAGGGCAGGTCAGCCCCAGCAGGTATGCTGAGCTGAGCAGGTTTCAGCTTGAGCCACCAGTGGTTGACAGCAGAAGTAACTGACTCCTAAGGGACTCCGTCAGAACCACGGAGCTGTGAGTTTAAGCCCACAGCTCAACTAAAGGCTGAGCCTCAGTGTGTGATTGCCCCGGGAAGAAAACTGCTCCAGGAAAGGGAGAGACAGTGGCACAGTACTGCTCTGAGACAAACAGAGCCTGCCCAGGACTGGAAACATCCCTCACTCTTTGCAGTGCAGAAACGAAGAACAAAGAGCAGTGTGAGGTTTTGTTTCCCTTATTTGGCATTGGCTTGTGGAAATCCTCAAGCAAAACCTAGAAGATGTCTGTTGGGGCAGTGCTTGAGCTCAGAGGAAAGGACCTGAAAAGCCACAGATGTGAGGCCAGGTTCTTCCAAACCCCAGAACAGTTGGAAAAGGAAGCTCACTTAGTGCAGTGACTGTGTGCCACGGAGGGTACCCTCATAGATCAAAGCTGCCGCTCCTGAAAGAGCTCTCTGAGTTCTCCCACTGCTTTGCTCAGAAAGGCCATTTCTTCGGGTTGTGTTTGCAGTCAGGAGGACGAGAGGCAGCAGCACTCAGATGGGACTCATTGTTCCCTGAAGTCCAGGAATTTCCAGGTGCAAAGCTGCAAATTCCCAACTTCTTGAGCTGATGAGCTGGATCACAGCAGGTATTCGACACCTCTTCTCCTCCCCACTGGCTACATTCAGAGCACTGCTGGAAACTGAGCGAGCTGAGATGCTCTGGCTTAGCTTCAGTGCTTACCACTTCTGTTTCAAATGTTAAAACAATAAGCAGCAGAGTTGGTACTGAACAGCAGATCTGCATTTCCTTGGCTTGAGAGAATAAGAAAACACAACAGCAAGTAGATGGATGGATGGCAGCATAAACCCCACTGCTTTTCCCTGGGAGAAATCTATGATGTTCACAGGCTAAGAGCTGTGGGGAAGGGAATCATTCATCTCCACACCACTTCCCTCCTCCTCACCCAAGGATGCACAGTGCACCAGGTGAAGGCAGGCTCCTACCCAGCACGGTGCAGACCCAGCTCATGCTTGCCATTTTTTCCTGCAGACCAAGCTGAGGCCCCTGAGAGCTTTGGGAACCAAACCCTTTGGTGGGACAGAAGTATTTTGGAATGGAAGTATCGACTTTGGAATAGAAGTATCTATTTTCAGCTTTCAAAAACAAAGCAAGGAAGAATCTGTGACTTCGCTCAGATCAGGACTTTTTCCGATTTTTCTTTTGTAAAGGTTGTGCACACATTTTTTGCCGCTACATTTTATCTGTGTGCTAACATCTGTGGGATGTTTTACTGCTGGGCTTGCAGGAGCCCTCACCTCTGGGGAAGCAGCCTTCTTGCTGAGCTGCTGCCCTGACACCGCTGACCTTCACAGCCATGCAAAGTACATTTCCTTCCTATGCCAAAGGATAAAATCAGCTGTGGGAAGAACAATGCATGCACAGACAGTGTGGAAAACCCTGCTGAAGACCTTCAGACACTGAACCATGAAGCTGCACTTGGCCTCGCTCCAGGCTCTGTACGCATGAGCACGCGCTGTGATTATGAGCTCCTGTGGATAGGAATCACAGCCAAGCAACTTACAGGCATTTGTTTTGGGGCCTGACATGCCATGGTTTCAGTGAGTGTAAAGTAGCAACCTCTCAGGTACCAAGGCACCTCTGAAGTTCTGTGCTCATGTTTATTTTCAGCGGGGTTTAGGCTAGCGATACTCCCAAGTGAACAGATGATTAACTTGGACTTTTTATCAGAATGGAGGTGTAATGCTACACTGCCTCACACACCCTGATGCTGCAATTAGATACCAGCCCAATTTGTCATAGTTCCTGTGAGCTTTGCAGCCGGTGCCTCTTTAGGAATGAAGGGGCTCACAACTGATGTCATATTACAAGGCCAAAATATAAGCGCTTACTTGAATTGGCTTATTATAAATACAGTCCCTGGAAGAAAAGCCAGTGCTCATCTATTCCATGTTAGTTCCCATGGGCAAGGCTTATGGATTGCAGTGTATTTGCTTGTGCCATACAATGCTAACCACTGCAACACAGCCACCCTCTGCCTGAAAGCGCAGCATGAGGGCAGGCAGCTTTGTCGGGAAGATGCCATAGGAGAATGGCTCAGGCTGGCACAGCACTGATCGCAGAGGGGTCTTTCTGTGCAGCAGATGAGTTGCTTCTCTCTCGTTGCAGTGGTGTAGCCAGCTTTATCCCTCGCAAAGGATGAGTTGTTGACTTACAAGCACTGGGTCTGTGGCGCTCTATAGTGGATGACCTTGGGTCAGGTGTGTTGTACTGAAAGGACAATACTGAGGGCTGATGAGCAAGTATGTCTTGAGCCTTGGTAGCAATAGAAGAAGCACTGTGCATTTCAACACAGCCGCGTACCCTTTTCTGGAGAGAAAGAGAAAACATATTTTTTTCCCCTCTTTTTTTTCTTTTTCTTTTTTCTTTTTTTTTTCCTTGGAAAGCCTCAGGCTCCTCCACGGGGTGTGTAGTGGAGGGGGGGGATGGAAAGAGCTGGTGGAAGCAGGGGAGGTAAGGCCAGGAGACTGTGGGGCAAAAAGGCCGCTGCCAGGAACTTTGTCAGCATGGAGAGCCCAAACCTCAGCCTCCACCTTCTGCCAGAATGCGTCATTTTGGAGATGTTGTTCCCCCTCACAGCTGCCCTGGGGGCCTCTGCATTCCTCTGGGAGGCCTGCCCTGCCTGCCTCCTCTTGCTTCCCTCCAAATTTAACCCCCAAAGAGCTCAGGGCAGGAAGGGCCATGCCAACCCCAGAACCCCATGGCCTGCTGCTGCGGGGTGAGCAGTGCTTCTCCACAGACACAGGGCTAAACTGCAGAGCAGGTGAAATTTAGGGTTGTTGAGGTGCCCTGCCTGAGCAGCCACCCTGTGGAGCTGCATCCTGCTCTGCCACATGTAGCCCAGCTGCTGGACAAGGAAAATGCCTGTGTGCCTGTTCTCACGTGGCAGAAAAGGGAGAAATCACATCACAGGGACAAAGCTGCCCTCTGCCAGGCTCCTTGCCCCTGCCCCAGCAGAGCCCAAGGGGAGGATGAGGAGGCTGCAGCCCATCTGAGTGTGTGCATCCTGTCCTCGGAACAAGGTCAAGAACAGGGCCCAACTGATTTTTTGCTTCTTTAAACTACAGCTGCCCATTACAGGGCATGCTCTCTGCAATAAATTACACTAAGAGCCATTTAATTAGCACTAATGGCACAGAAGGGCCAGGGGCAGCCTAGGGACAGCTTTCTGGGGCTGTAAAAATGCTTCAAGCAGCTAGAGTAGTGCCGGGAAATCACTGAGAACCCATCAGGAGCCCAGGCAGAAGCAGATAAAGCAAATGCCACGAGCAGAGGGTGTGCATGTGGTCTCCCTTTTCCCTCAGCCCACCAGGCCAAAAGCTTGCTTTTGGTGGCTTCAGAGTTACACCTACGTACCATAGGTGGCTTTGTTGGTTTTCTTCTTCCCTACACCTACTTAACGAACATGAGACAATTTGGTTTTTTTTCTGTTTTCTACTAAAAATAGCCTTCCATCGGAACAGAAACTCGTCTGGAGACGTTTCTAGTCCATTTCCCTGCTCTTTATCAGCACACTAACACGAACAGCATGGTGACCTGCTCGACTAGCGCTGAGCAAGGCCTGCATGGCCTTTGGTAATCCCAGGCTGGAGGAGCACCACACGCCGACGACATCCTGCCATTAGTCATCAGCTGAGTTTGGCTTTGCAGGGCTGAGTGGATACAGCCAGTGCATCCACCCGCTCTTCCGTGCGTGTCCTAGAAGGATCTCTCTGACTAACAGATGTTTTTGAATGCTCTTTCACATGGGAAAATTGGGAAGAACATATTTTTATTGCACCCTTGCTATTTCATCCAGCCACGTGGATCTCCAGGGATGGAGACGTACTTAAGAAAAATATTCACTTCTGAAAGCTTCTACAATTTTTTCACAGCACTTTCTTGGCTTAACCGGCTTAGCAATGTATGCTTGTATTCTTATTTTGCAGCAATTAGTAAGATTTGCTAATTATACTGCTGAGTATTTAAAAACAATTGATTTCCCTTTGTAGCAGAAAATAATTTCCTGTTACACCAGTTCTCTTAATTTTCTTCCGAAACAAAACCAGGCCAGCAGTGCCAGCGGTGTCATGCTGCTGTTATTAAATCACTCTATTTTCTGCCTTGGTTATTTGTCCTGTGTTTATTATTCCAAAGCAGTGCGCCTTGGATCCCCTACAGCTGTTCCAACTGTATGTATTCAGCACCCTGCTGGCACCATGCTGAGCCGCTGGAGAGCAACTCCCATTGCTCAGCAGCCTGTGTTTCTTCTGGCAGCGGAAGGTGGGTGTATTGGGAGAACCTTGGACCTTTCACGCTCACTTCTGGCACATGCAAGCAGCTGCTCACAGATCAGGAAGTTCAGAGCCCTAGGTGTGACTGTGGGCTCTTCTCTTGCGCCCAGCCCAGAGGGTGTAGCTACAGAGCCTCTGGTAAGCTCCAGCAGGCCACAAGGTGTGAAGGTCCAAGTTTGCATCTGATTAGCACCACATGCATGCAAAATTAAGATGTGCACAATTCAAGGGAGCAAGCACAAAGGCACGCATTTCTGTCCATGTAACTATATAGATTCTGTTGAGAATTCCACTGAAGATGAGGCTCTTAAAAGCACTGTTACACCCCAAATGCCCCAGGCTGCATCACAAGCACAAGCATAAAGAATGTGGGTATTCAGTAGATTCTACTCCAGCCTTTTCTGTTTACATGTTCCTTTGCTGAGTGAGCAATTAGATGGCCTAAAATGGACTGCAAATTGGCATGGTGCAGGCAGATGAGCACCAAAGGAAAGGTCCCCCCATGTTCAATATCACAAGGTATTTTGATGAGATTCCTGTGATCAAAATCTCTCACAGTTGTGAGCAACACTCAGCTGACAACATCCACAAGAGCTCACTTGTCTCTGAGTCTGCCAACTCTTACGGACAACACAGAGGCTCGCAGATAGAAGGAAAGCCAGCAGGACTTCTTTCAGTAACCTTGCAACACACAGGCAAAATACTCAGACTCGGACACCAACACTTCATAATCCCAGGAAAATGTCTGCTTTCTGCTGTTGAAACACTCTGACTACACAGAGAATTGGAGCTAATTTTATAAGGAAGAGGGTGCTGGTGTGCAGCTCCCCAGGGCCAAAACCAGACCTGCACTTGCCTGGAACCAATTTGCTCTGCCTAGTGCTTACTCGAGTGAGGAAAGAGCTGCAAGAAAATGCTCTGTGTGACTTTGGGCCTCCTGGGACAGGTGGGCTCAGTGAACTGTGAAATGGTTTGTAGTACCAGTAAGCCAGTTTATTCAGGAAAGGGGAAAAAATCCCACCTTTCTTCCTCATGTCATGGATGCAGTCACCATTTGGGTTCTGCTGGCGTATCTGCCTTCACATCCAGCATTCCTCTTACAGTGCAGTGCTCTGATACAAAATTAGCTCAGATCATAATAGGGAAGGGGGAACTAAAAAAAAAGTGGAGCAGAAAAAGCATCCAGCAAAACAGTGTGTGTGCTGTTAAAATGCAGTAAATATATATAAATTAAGCCAACACCCTTTCTATAAACTGTAAGAAGTATTGCAAAACACCTGTGAAGAACAAAACACCTGTGATTTCTCTCCCCTTCTTTGCTTACAGCAAGGCTTTAAGAAAAGCCCTATAAACTGCAATTTTTCCAAGGTAAGAACACCCAGCAAAGTGCTAACATTCTTTCTAGTTTGTGTCAATTGCAAATGGTTTAGAGCAGAGGAATAGTCTGTGAGGCTTCACACTAAGCAAAAGCAGACAAAGAAGAGAGACTGTGTGACCTGCATTACCTGTAGAATTTTTGCCCCCAGAAGAAACAAACAGGCTTTTTCAAAGTCAGATTAGTAAAAGCTGTCACTGACCAGATGCTAGTTCTGAGGCATTACTTTAATCTGGTAAATCAGAGACAGATAATGGATTTCATTCTTTCCATCAAACCTCTGTTTTTGGACTCTGGTTGATGGGCATGGAAGAAAGAAATGCTTGTTCAGCAATGCCCCTGCAGAGCCTTTTGTCTGGAGCACAGGTAGGGCACCCTGGCTAGGGTGTCTTAGCTGCAGCACTGATCCTGGATGTGACAGAAAAAGCCCTACTGCCTCATTGCAAAGCAGCACTGGCATGTAAATATCATCTCAGTCACCACAGATAGCTATGAACACTCATGCTTAAGAGCACATTTTTCTGGGCTGTGATGTCATCCAGTACATTGCACTGTCCTATCATGGCTTTGGGGTAGGAAGTGAGTGACACGATGCAGAAAATATATCTTCCATGTCACAGATCTGTTCCTTGGCTTTCCTGGAGCACTTTGTGCTGGACCCATCCCACAGGGTTTAGCAAATCTCTGTTATCTCCTTTGGCTCATCTCTTCATGGAATGACAGCAGCACCCTATCCATTTTAATGTGTGGGATCAGCACTGTGCAATAAAACCCCCATCCTGTTTGCCATGGAACTCTTCTGGTGTGCACGGACAATGTTTTATGCTGCCTTCAGCGTGCAGATACATCTGTACCATAGCACAAGTAACAAGTGTTAAATAAATGGCAGGCATCTGCGTAAATTATTTTGAAGAGGGTTAAGAACAGCTCACAGCCTGTATCAGTCCAATCTAGGCACAGAACAAACTTGTAAGTCTCAATTATCCTAAGACAAATGGCAGTCGTGTTTCAGATCGGGTCAACATCACGAAAAATTTCAGCAGGTGTCAGGACAACCACAAAGCTCTGCAGCTGGCACCTCTGCCATCTTTCAAACACACACTTAATGGGGGATTAGGCTCTGTCAGACTTTCCACATCATCTCTCACATTCCCTTTTTCAAAACCTTTCTGTACCCTCTAGACCTCACTGAATTTCACCTTACTGTAAACACGTTGGTGTGACTTCTGACCATACACTTCTAGTGCAAACTCTATTTGTTACTTTTCCTTTCTCAGCGTTGAGAGTCCATTCCACATTTTTCTTTCTCCCTGGATCAAAGTGACACCTACGATTCACTTCTTCCTCCTGCAAGAGCAAATATAACCAGTACTAACAGCAGTAAACATTGTGGTCTGCTGCTCAGCCCTGTAGTGACTGCAGCTTTTGTTCAAAGGCATCATAGAGCTGCTGGGTTTACAACATCTTTCTTCATCCTTGAAAATATTACAAGGTGGTGGTTTTTTTTTTACACTAAACACGTCACCTTTCCCTAAAGAAAATCTGTTTGAATAGTTCCATAGGGAGCGTTAAGCTTTTATACGGAAAAGGCAGGAATGTGCTTGGGCTACAAATTTTACTTTAAAAGATCCCTTTCACAGTCTTTCAGGGACTTCTGAACAGGAGTTTTATCAATTTATAACAACATATATGTCAGGCAGACATTGGAATTCAAATTATTTTAACTCCAACTAAAGGCCTGTGTTTAAATGTCTGAATGCATTCCTTTGTGGCTAAGATTTAGGGAGTCTTAAAACTGCAAAGACCGTATCTTCACTATAAATATTCCGTTTCTTAGTCATTCTTGCGTCAAAGGACGGCTGAAGAGAAAATGTGCACCAGTGTGGTACAGAAGGAAGCAGAAGTCTGACAAGTTTTGTCGTACATTTAGGAAAGTGTAGCGCCTGTTCTGCTCACTGAGCCTGAAATCTCCATTACGTAGCTAGATCTTTGCTACCAAAACGCATAAAACCAAATAGATTTCTGGTATTCCTTAGTGCTGACACTTCAAAGAATCTGTCTTGATCTTACTTGCTCAGGATCCATCGGATTTAAATATTGTCCAGTGGAGATTTTTGTTGGTTTTCTTTTAGTCTGATTCACTGGATGGCTGTTGGACTGGAGGGTTAACAGACCTCTCTATTTGACTAGCTCCTTGTCTTAACTGTCAGAAGGGCTCATAAATGGCAGATTTTAATAGTTGTTAGAGGCGTGCCCACACAATGAACCCTGTAACTGTTTCTTTTGAAAACCTTTCTCAAGCACTTGCTAAATACAGTAAGTGTGTAACAGTGATGCAGTGCGCAAATAATATGGCTGGAATGAGGCATGAAAAAAGCTTTGTGCTTTACAGACATCTGATTTTTAGAAATGTGACTGCTAGTCCTACTTAGAGAACCCCTCAGAAACAAACAAATGAACAAAAAACCTAAGCTAACAGATGTTAATTGAAGTTTTACGGTCTAGGCACTAGAAAAACTAAGGGTGGAATCAAAAAGCACAGCGGCTGCCTGTACTGCTGTACTACTGGTAGTTGCCTTGTCCCTTTCTCAACTCCCCCCATAGTTTCTGGGATGGCTCATGAATGGGAAGTCACTTCCATTTGGTCTGTGCAGAAACAATTGTCGGCACTTTGTGAAATTTGACTCTCTCATGTATGAACCAACAAAAATATGCCAGCAAGTAAGGAGGATCCTGGCTAAGGCAGGGCTCAGATAAATCATCTGTGTTCTTGGCTTGCCTCTGAAATGCATGTGAAATAGATCAAAACACCCCATTCTGGCTATTTATTATGAATAAAGCCATTAGCAGTGCTAATTAACACTAAGTTATAAGAAACTGTTGTTACAGAAAGTGCTGGTTAATGGTAGGTTATCTAAATGTGAGATAGGTGGAGCAAAGATGGACTGACACCTAACATTTGGAGTAGCACACACTCATGGCAGCTGTTTAGTTCTGGAATCATACTTATGCCTCTGCATTTGTCCAAGCCAGATTTCAAATAGGACAGATTCCCGAGGCTGACCTAAAACCCATGTGCTTTACGGCACTTACATTCTATTACAATTATTTACTTCTTCTGTATTTCCTTCTCATTCACCTAGAAGAATATGGACAAACAGCATCTTACCATGACTTGATAGAAAACTTTAATTCTGTACATTCCTCCTCATTGACATGAATATTCAGCAGCAACCTAATTTTGTTAACATGTCTCCCTCACCGCTATCTCAGATTTCAGTAGCCATCATTGGTATCTTGAATTGCTTTCATCCTGAAAGATTCCAGTTCTCTTTCACAGCCCCGCAAAGTTTTACTCTTGCACTAAGAAGTTGATAAGGGCAGTTCTTGGAGACAGAAAGGCCTTTTTAATGGTTCGTCCCTGGAGATGCTTGGCTCCAAGTTCACTTTGAAGAACTATCTCATGGACTTCTTCAACACTGCGGGCTGCTCGCTGAGGCACAAAAACTTTGCCGCAGGCTTTGTTATTGATCTGGAAAACACGAACATGAGAACAAGAAAAGACAGAAGTTACCAGACTGATTTATACACTTTCATCTCCTGAATGCAATTCATCTCATTATGTGTGGTGAAAAAAGTGGATCAAACTGTCTTTTGCCTCAGTATGAAACTTTCTAAGCAGAGGATAATTTTTTCCATACTTCCTCGCCCTCGAGAATAGCATAAGAGAATAAAAATTTGACTCAGGGTACTCAAGCAAAATGTAAGAAGTAGACACAGGAAGTGTAATTTTTTGAAGGTAGCAAGAATTGAGTGACTATGTAATGTGGTGATCTTTTAAGCTTGAAAACAGGGTAGTCAAACAGGCTGAACAGACAGAGAACAGAACGGCTGGGATTCTCTACAGCTAAGTAATTCCTTCTATTCAAGTGCAAGATATATGAAAAATATTTGAGGCTGAGAAGATATATCCAAAGGATTCTTCATAACTCATTTAAAGAAAAAAAAAAAAAAGGCTTTAGCTCATTGTAATGCTGTATTCTTACTAAAAGCATGACTCATTAAGCCAACCCAACCACAAAGATGAAAACCCCTCTTAAGGTAATGCTTTCCTGTGTCTGGCTGTTTTCAGAGCAATTTCCATACTAGCTTTGCACCAGCAAGGCAGAACCATTTAAGTACAACTGAGTAAGGCCTTCAGTAGGAATCATCTCAATGCATAATGTCATCTCATAATTACTTTCTGTCATCCATTCAGACTATGTAATGTATGTAGTCTACTGAGTCCTACTGAGTACCTTTTCTGGAAATAACATAAAATTCACAATTTAAAAAGCTTTCAGATTTATGTGAAGTACCTTCTATGGATCAGTGGAAATAACACTGATCTTCCATTTTAGCATATTAAATAATATGAAATTCTTAATCCACTTCAATCAAATTACTCGCTTGCTGGAGAATCTCCTGCAGATACTGCAGATCTTTGCCAGCTGGACACCACTGTAACTATTTTTCAATCACCTGAAAGTAACATGTTTTGCTTCATACATCTTGGACATAAAAATGCACACAGCTTGTTGTTTGTTGTTGTTTTTTATATCCAGGATTAGTGGATGCAACATACCGCAAATGGGAGAGACCTACTTCAGTTACCTGATTTGTATTTTATTTAACACTAAACAATCTGTGCAGTTCTCTGAGAGAGGAAGATGAGAAAGCCCTTTAAGGAACAAGATGAAGCCTCAAATGCAGCTGGGATGAGTCATTTCTGGTTTTTGACTAGCCTTGACATTAATCTGCAGTGATAATATAAGTAGACCTTTAACTATTCTTTCCTGCATCCATAACTTGGTATCATAAAAGTGTGTGTGTCTGTCAAGCTTTGCCTTTGGTACCTTCTGAGAAATAAATGCTTTGAAAAACAAGAGCATTTCATTTTTAGAGCTACCATGACAAAAACACACAAATAGTTCCTTTTTACTTGACACTTCAAAGAAGAAAAATATTGCATGGGAAAAAAGAAAATGGTAAAAATCAAACCTGCTACAGCTTCAGTGAGAAGATGAGGCAAGCTTGTGGGCTTGCTGCTAGGTCACACAGCCTGTTGTTAAAAACTAAGCCCGGTCAGTTAGATGTCATTCATTTTGTCCTTGATGCAAACTGTTATGTTCCAGTGGACAGATGCTAGCGGGGGGAGAATTGGCACAACTAGCTTAGCTGGTGCTGTTCTCAACAGACGAGACACCTAGGCTAGGTGAACATAGCAAATAAACGACTCCTAGCAGTTGTGTTTTCCCAGAAAGGTTGAGGACCCTGAGCAGCCTGTGTGTCTTCCCACAGTATCTGCCCATATCTTCCCACACATGGCACGATGGTGCATTGCATCAAACAGCAGACCGGTTATGATTTCAGCACAGCTTTGCAGAATGGTTTTCATTATACTATAGCTGTCATGGTGCAGAGTCAAGTATATCAACGCTGTTCCTAAAAGCTGAAAACTTGTCTGCAGGTTTGATCACACACTGTATGTAACAAGCGCCCTATTCATATACTCTTTTAGTTGAGGCGTTGGATTCTCCTCAGGACAAACATCTCTGGCTCTCTGCATCTCACTACATCAGCAGCGTATCCCTTATTAACTTTGGGTAAAAGTACCCGCTCAAAAAACGAAGGTGCCAGCAGCCTTATTTCTCTGAAAAACCTTCACAGAAAACTGCAACCTCAAACGAGGCTGAGTCCTTTCTTCTGCTGAGAAAGGAAGCTGCTGATTTCCCTTCTGCTTTTTTTGAGTTTTTTTAGAGCAGCCCCATTTATTCACAATCCTTTGGAGAAGTAAAAAGGAAAGCATCTATACAGCTGTAGGCCTTCCTCACACTCAGAAGCTGTAAAATGATGCAAACTTAGCTTATGTTTTCAAGAAAGCAGTTGTAAGACTGCAGCTGTGAACAGTTCTGCACCACCTACACAATGTGAGGAACGTTACAAGTGTGTTGACAAGATGAAATGCTGTGACTCTGCATTCGGGTCAGATTTTTCACAGCATTAACAACGTATGTTAGGATGTAATGTAAGTGCAGGCAACTTCAAGATAGTATTTAGATCAACAAGTACACATGCATCTCCATTAAGTTAAGTTTAAATGTCATTCTTGTATGCAGTGTATATTGTATCAGTCAAGGGTGCAATGAGTTGGTTCATTTTGCTGCCTTGGGTTAAATATGGAAAGACATAACTCAGGCACAGACAGGAAATAATGAAGTATCTTGTGTCAAGAGAAATAAAACCATGTCTCAGCAGGCAAACTGCTGGCAGCCCGAGGCAGTTTGAGGTCTTGAGAAGAATAGGGTTGTGGCCCAAAGACTCAGCTTGACTGTGCAGCCTTGTGAAGAGACACTGTCTCTCTGCAACTAACCAGTTCCTCCTTACTTTGACTTTCTTGTTTCAATAAAGGCCATTTATTTTTACAGCCATACAAAAGCCTGCAGTGGTCACATGACTGTAAAATAGTCACATTTATAATGGCTTGTCACTGCTTTTCTGTATGTCCCTTTACCTTGTTCTTAATGTAACAAGCCAGGCACTCCCACAGTCATTATTTTTAAGAAACATTCTCAGTCGTCAAGAGAAGCTTGTCTCTCTCTTCTCCCATTCACTTACTTCCTCAGGCCTAAGAAAGGTGTTTACAACATCAGAATCTTCCATGAATTGAGCATACAGAGGTTGACCATTCCCTTATTAGAGGACTTCTACACGAGGCTATAGCTTTGACAAAGTCAACGAGTACAAGAAACAAAATTAATTTTCACTATGATTACTTAAAGCAAAATTTACTTTTATGTTTCCATTTTCTATTTTTGAGAAGAAAGTTTCAATGTAAGCAGAAAAATATTAGTAATGTTTAGGCTTTCTTATGCTCGGCTGTACAGTCCTGAAAGCATCCAGGTCACAATTTTCTTTGTGCTGTTGCAGTTTTTACTTTAAAAATCTTTTTTAAAACATTTGCTTTAAACACAACTGCAAAGAAGTTTCTATAATTACACAATTTCTCATTCATAGCTTCATCCTAAATTGAAACTGAAATTTAAGGTGTATCCTAGCTGTTTTGGAAGGCGAAGGTTTATTTTAATCTTGACCAAAGTAATTATATCTAAGTAAAGATTTTGTGGCTATATTTCTACATTTCTTTTACTGGTATTTAAAAACTACATACCACGTAAAACAAACAAACAAACAAATTAATTAATTAATTAAAAAGCTGAAAAATGACAGTGAACATTATCCCGAAACCTGTTGTTAACCTAGACAGCACAAGAGTCTTTGCCTTTGGTTTGGGAAGAGATGCCAACAACTGAGAAGAGATGCCACCAACTGAAAATTTCCTCCAAAAGACATACTCTGTGGCCACTGCTAAGGACGTACATTGAACATTAGAGAAATCAGTGCTCTTAGCAGCATTTTCCATTCTATTCAAGCAGACTGGCAAGAAATGAAACTTTTTGCAAAGTTTGCAAAGATACTTTTAAGGAAATCTACAGCAACACAGCTTCCCCTAAATCTAACCAACTTCTTTCCTTCTTCAAAAAGCCAAACACAAATAACTGCATAGCCTACTTCTTTTACCCAGATGAGCTAACAGAATACAACAGTTAAAAAAAAAACACAAATGTATTGTTTCTGTTTCTCATAAACACACACACATTCAGAACATGCAGTTTTAAATGACTGAATGCCACTTCTTCTGGAGACATCTCAGTCAAAGTACAGAATATCCAGAGACACACAAAAAATGTTTAAGTTAAAGCACTGATGCTGAAAATGTTTGCATGATATATGACAGATTTCCCTGTCGAGAAATGAAAAAGGCAGGAGCAGTGCTGGTTTGAAAGATGCAGCTATGTATCTGCAGACTATCACAATGCCTGAGCATGGAGGACCTGAATTCAAGCTGACTGAGAATCAGCTAACAGAAGAGCTGAGACACTACCCATGAATCCCACCCACCTGACTCCAAGTCCCACAGTTGCTCTGTGGCCTACAGTGGCACTCGCTGCTATTGTACTCTGTGTAAAAATAAAGCTTTATGATGCTTGCAGGCATGCTGAGTAGTGACTAGATAGAGAAGCAGGAAAAAGAGATGGTAAACCACATTGTGCATGTGCATATACACATTTTGGGAAATTACAGGTTAGCTAAATGTAGTTACAGGTCAACTCTTCTACTGAACTGCCAGCTCCCTCCATAGACCTCAGATGTTTTAGAGCTCAAGTAGAATCTGGGATGTAATTCTAACGTTAGCAAAACTACCTGTTTTTCCTAAACTTAATTCCTGGAAATATGCTTTGTTGACATTTGCCAGAAGTTCTGCCTGAGGCAGACAGGAAACACAGTTTGGCAAAAATTGAAGCAACTAAAACCAGCTTGTAATTGGTTGCATTAGGCAACCACAGCACTACAGGTAGCACAAGAAATATCACTTCATTTTACATTTTTGTACAGAGTTAAGATCCTAAATGGTCTGACAGGGAAAAATAGATTTGGAGAGACCTGTATGTATTTTGGTCATGGCTTTTGCTGTACTGGCCACTGTACTGTAGCTGTTTGTCCAATCTCCTCATGTACTAATATCCAGTCACTGAAAAAGATGTATATTTAGACTGTCTTCCTTCCAGACATACTATGTGCCTTTCACTTAGGAAACTGTTTCAATTATTCAGCACAACTTAATTGCAACCTCCACCCTATTTCACCTGTCACTGAGCCATTTAAATGGGGAACTGACTTCCACAAGAGCAGGATTTTGTCACCTTCTCTGAGCTTACAGTGCATTAATTGACCCAACTGAAAATAAATGAAAAGCTCTTACCAGAACAGCCATCTCCACTACATCTGGTGGTTGAAGGTACTCTGGGTCTACTTTGGGCCAGGACTGATGCAGCACATCAGCACCCCAGTTATGATGAGCACAAAGTTTATTCTCCACATGCGCCAAACCTGGAAAATGAAAACCGTTCAACCAAATTATCGTCAGATCATTCAATTTTTAGGATTTGTTTGATAAATAGGATGAGAACAAAGTTTACTTTGAAAGCAAGTTCCTTCAGGAGGAAATAACACTGTTTAGATGAGCGTACAGCACATTTTAAACATAAAGATACACAGCTGTAAAAACATTTGCTTTACACTATGTATAGCGACTCTAACATGAACACTGGGGGTACATTTGAGATTAGGATTAGTATTTTTGAAAAATCTACTTGAAGAATTCAACTGAAATATCAACCTCATTTAAGAAAAGGAGCAGGGAAACGCACAAAACATTACTATTGAGGAACTCAGTCAAAATATGGCTTAATATTTTATCGTCTGTCATATGCTGGGTGGTTTCCTGCAATGTGCTGGGTAGTTTCAGCTGCAAGTCACAAGATGTAAATAATCACGTGATGTAAATAATCTATTTACTCACAAATTAAAAATTCTATGTAGGTATACCTTTTGCAGCTTGCTTTCTTTCCTATTTCATGTACATGCTGAAATAGTTTATCCTTTGATTTTGTTTAAAAATACTCTTAAAATGGCTATAAATAATCTCTTTCTATTAAACAGACTTTGCACTCCAAGACGATTCATTCCTGATTTACTAAAGTACCAGCAGAATTAGCTGTAATTCATTTTAAGCCACATTCTTTAACCAAATTAAAGCTTCTGAGTGGAATTTATGTTTCTGTCTACTCTAACTGTAGGGCAAAACAAAAAGATTTCACTGAAAATGCTGTCAAATATGCAGTACTGACAAGGATAGCTGTCGTGATTTTTTCCTACAAAGCCAGTAGATTTTTAAATTATAAACAAGAATATGGATTAAAGCTTTTTTTTTTTTTTTTTTTTAATTTAAAGCATATGCTTCCTTCAGAATTGCAGGACATAACAAGCAAAGAGTATCTGAAAACTCATCTGGTTTAAGGAAACTCAAGAAGATAAAGAAAACACAGCACAATAGCAGACATCACCAGCAGAAACATACACCATGCATAATACACCAATTTATTCAGCTGGATTGTTTAGACTAATAGGGCGAATAACAGCAAACACAAACATAAAAAGAAGGCAACTTCCTCCAGAATGAAGTCCATCAGATGCTTGTCAGTGCTTTTTCAGACAAAGCGCTTCTGTAAAGCAACACACACTCTTGCTGTTTTCTGAATCACTCAGAAGAGAGTGTGGTGGACTGCTGGGAGCTGTTTCTAATAGCAAGCAAGAATCACACAGAATGTGAACATTTCCTAAGAATAACAATGAAGCCGCAATCTTTTTAGGTAAATAATTGATTAATTCTTCAGTGCATCTGGATTTGTGTGTTCCTTCCCTCTTGTAACAGTTGCTCAGAAACTGAAAGAGCAAAAGATAAGAAATCAAACAGAAAAAAAGAAAAAGGAAAAAAAAAAAACCACCACCCTTCACACTGGTGATTCATTATCACGTTGACTTTAAAGATGACAGCTGCTAAATTCTTCCCCTTCTGGCTTTTGAACATACAGATGAGCTCATTTCTTTCCAACTGATCGCATGCCTCGTGGCAGAAGCATGCATACTGGCCACTCCTTATTTTCCTGTTGAAGTGCATTCTTCTAGCTTTTTAAAAACCACTTTCTGATATAAGTTGAGAATCTCCATCTACATGGGCAGAAACAGGGTCACATTTAATCTCCGTGCAGGCTATCGGTTGTAGTAAGCTTACTAATAAAAAATAACACGCATTCTGAGGCAGATAAAGCATGATTAAGCACCGTGTCAATCTTTAGGTTAGTTTTCTTCCTACAAAACGGGCTGTGAGCTCACCCGTATTAAAAAAAGTGCAAAAGTCAACAGAACTAGTTTCAGAAAACAGCTTGACAGGAAACCAAAATGAAGGTTTTACTTAGGTTGCCTGTTTGGCTTCCTGCCTTAAATTCACATTTTGCAAGCTGTACAACACAGAAAATACAGTCATGATTTGTTTGGTGTTTTCAAAGTGCAACACACAGGACCAGAAAGTTCCATCGTCGTAATCTATTTGCTGGCACACTGAGCAGGCCCTGGACAGAATTTCCTCCTGCCCTTCCACTTGATTCTGATACATTAAACAAAAGCACCATTTGACATCTTAAGAACTAACGATTTCACAGACCCTTGCTGCAAAAGCATTTAAAACTTGGGATGCTATCTTCTTGTACTGGAAAGCACCTACTGAAACACACATTATGAAGCAGTGTGCGTTTTGCTTTCTATTTATTGTCTTGTTTTGATTTTTCAGCTCTATCTTCTCTTAAAAACACAGGTCAAAAAGCCAGCTGAGTGCACTTCCCACAGAGCTTACACGTACACCATTTCTGGGGACCGATCTTGTGCTCAATCCAAAGCCCTGATCCTGCAATTGGATCTGTGTCAATGGACTTTCACTAACTGGAAAGCTAACACTGAACCGAGCTTTCCCCAGCCAGTAACTCACTGGACTGAAGCCTTCATTAACACTGCAGCATATTATGCTGCTATAAATGAGTGAGTTGACAGGAGGAGGAGAGAGGACAAGTCGAACAACATTTAAGCTCACGGCAATGTTTTATTAGCATTACGTGAGTCATTAGTATTTCATTAAAATAATTCTTCCCCTGAGGTGCTGTTTGGGTGAAAGAGCCGACTGGCAAAAGGAGGAGAGATTTAAGAAGAGCGATGTGGAAGCAGTTGTCTGTCTATCATAAAGGCAAGGTAGGACAGTAAAGTACTTCTAGTCTTACAGGAAAAAAGCATTAGTATAATGAATCTGTGAAATTCCAGAAATGGGGCAGATAGTTTGACATGAAATGATGCAGGCAAGAGAAAAAGACATGATTATGAAATAGACGGAGGAATGGCTGGTATGGTGAGGGACAACGGCCAGCACTGAGAGCTTAACAAAGGAAAAAGGCAAGGAGGACGGAAGTCTTTATGGGAGATAAAAGGAAATTAATTAAGGCTTCTGAAACTATGCCACTACTGGAGTTTATTTTCTAGCAGGGGATAGAAGAAGACCAGAGGAACAGCAGACGGCAACTATGAGGACACATTATCCAAATGCTGGTAACCTTTGGATTTGGCAAAAACGAAACAATAAGGATCTATGTTAAGTAAAAATCCACCACATGAGCAGGCAAGCAGATTCAGCTTATAAGTAGCTCACAGCAGGAATTTCTAGCAGTTGGTAGAGATTCCACCTGGATTAGTGTCTTCTTGGCCTCTGCAGTCCCTTCCAAGGATTGTTAGATTTACTTCATTCTTCACATGCTCTTTTACTTTTTAATGAATCTTCCTATTTGACAGATTCTGGCAAGCTGAGTATCAGAAATACCTTTCTGGAGTCCAGGAGGACTGTGCCTGCCAGTCATTCATTAAAAAGGGCATGCAATCTCAAAGAAATTACAGCAGTACAATAATAGCTATTTGTGGACAGCTCTGAGAAAAGCTTTATTATACTATTGGTAGCACAAGTCAGAAATATATAGATTAATTCAATACATTGCTTGGGGATTCATTTTGTATTTTCCTTAGTGACAGAGCACCAAGGACGGTTGTGAAAAACCCATGTTACTAAAAGCTAAGTCTAAAATGCGTTTCCAGTTCTGCAAATTCCCTGTGAATCTCTTTATTCTCCTGAAATTGATCTGCCTTCCTCCATTGGTACAGACTTATCCTTCATTTTGGATTACTCTTAGAGGGAAAAATCATTCTTTATTCCAAACCGGACTTATTCTTGGTGCAGGTTACTCTGGAGGACTTCTGCATTCAATTTTTCTATGAAAATCTGCAACATCACTTAGCTTCCAGTCCATTCTTCAGGAAAGCCTTGTTGGGCAAGGATTGAATCCAAAACCAGAAATACTTACAGTAGAACAACTGCAGTGGTAGTTTTAATGTCACTAAGACAATCATACCATTACAATTTCCAATAATTATGTTTCATCTCAATATATCTTAAGATGGCTTTCTCATGAGTATATGTCTTTCATGCACCATCACTAATAAAAATGTAATAGCTCACAATAAGCAGTTTCATATCCTCATGTGGACAGCAAAACACTGTACTACTACAAACAAACAAAAAAAAAACGTGTCTCAAATTGTGTCTGTATATTCCTCAGATACAAGGCTTCAGGAAGGAAACAGATTTCCTCATCCTGTTAGTGTTCACAAACTGCCAAGATATCAGGCGGATGAATTCTTCCCACAATGAGGGGCTACAGCAGCTTTTACGTTAATAAGTTGTAACACAGCATACACAGTGTACAATTAAGACCATCAGGGTGACACACCAAAATACTGACCATGTCCTCCTCTAAGCAGCAGAAAGAACTACTTCACACGAAATATCAAAACACTCAGTTACAGCTTTTTGGCTGCTAGAAGGTGAGATACTTATGAAACCGTGCTCAAGCAGCTCTTCCCTCCCCTTCAAACTAGAACTATTTGCTGCCAGTACTGAAGTACTCTCTTCAAACAGCTCACAGAAAAGATCAAACTCTTTCTGCAACCTGATGCATGAAAACAAGGTGGTCACGTTTAAACTGGACCCTGAGGGAGAATAACTCTTCAGATGCAGAAGAGGAGTTGCTGTATCTTGAATCTACCTAATTCTACCTTAATTATATTTAAAACCTGAGTGCTATGTGATGTCCTTGGGATTTCAAACTGAAGTTCTGAGTTTGCAAGGCTCATCTACCAGCCAATAAAGAAAACAAAGTGGATCAAAATGCTAAAATTTTAAATAAACTCTGATGTAATTCTTACAAATAAGGATAACATTATTATAATCAAAAGAATGTACATCACTGATGCTGATTAGTCATTATTTAAAATGTCAAGCAAAGCATCTTTAATTACCACTTTAAAATTACTTTTATACATTTTCCTAATATTGTCATTGTTTGGTAATCCTTTAGATTGACTGATCTGCAGCTACATCCAGCTGTATTTAGAGAAGTTTTGTGCTAACCAAGAGGATAAACTATATAGGTTACTCCAAAAGGAATACCTGCCATTCATTTCCAGGAAAACTACAGCAGGTAGAAAGAGCACAACATTATTTGATTGAGCAAACTAAACAGTTACAAAACAGTATTTTTCAGCACAGTCATCATCACCATTAGCTATGCATCTGCACCAGCAATGAAGAAGAGACTGAATACTGCACTCATAAAAAGCTGTACCATGAAGGTGACCCACTGTTTCACAGCTGCTACGACTGCGTCAAGTGCATGTTGCCCATGCAGCCCATCTTCCATTGGCCTGAACGGATGGAATTCAGAAAGTGCCAAATTCAGACTGCACAGGGGGTGTGGTAGGACAGTGCAGCCAAGACTGGCGGTGTGCTCCATAGTCTTCAAACTGGTATGGGGCCTGGTGTCATCATGTTGAAAGAGAAAGGTTGAAAGAGAAAGTTTGAGATAAGTCAGTGCTGCAATGGTCAGGGCTGATGGTTTGTCCTGGTTGAAGGAAATCCAGGAGAATTTCCTACCCCAAAAAACAGTGCACTACTCACTGAGGGGTACATCTTGAACTTTTTCTTCAATGGGGAATTCACGTGTCACCACTCCATGTACTGTCATTCTGACTCCGGCTCATAGAGGTGACAACATGTCTCATTTCTGCTAATGATGTGATCCAGGAAACTGTCACTTTCAGCCTCATATTGGCTGCATAGGTCCTGACAAACCTGCATATGTTGTTCTCCCTGTGCATCTGTGGCAACCACCTGGTGCAAACTTTGTGACATTCCAGTGTTGTCACCATTGTTTCCAATGCATTGAAACCAATATTCAGCTCTTGTACACAGTTCTCTGGCTGCAATTCACAATTCACATGGATGAGCTGATTGAGACACTGTTCATTTCACGGTGTGACAGCTGTGCATGACCATCCAGAATGTGGCTTGTCTTTCATGGCGCTGTCACCACTGCTGAAATGCACCACCCACTGCCTCACTGTGCTCACATCCATGGTTTGGTTTCCATAAATGGTCAGCAAGTGTCAGTGAATGTCAGTGGATGCCATTTTTTCCTTGTGGAGAAATTCAAATCCACACCTTTGATTCACTTGCACTTCCATGTCAGACACCATTCTGTCACTGCCCCTCTGCTGCCATCTGTCACACAGCAACAACATGTAATGGAATACTGGTGGGAAGGTTCAACCTCTACTGCCATACCACCAACATCTGCTTCGGATGTTGTAGGCCAACACAGCAAAACAGGAGGTATTACTTTTTGAAGTAGCCCTCATAGTTGGAGATTATCCACCAGCAACCCAATCCCAGAACAGAAATGCTAGATGTTGGTGATTTCTAAATAATACTGTCCTCTTATCAAACAACAGTAGTTAAATGTAGATATATTCTCTTGATAAAACTGTTTAATAATTTTGATATAACGTAATGATTGCCTTCCTAAAAAAGACTGTATTTTTCACGTTCAGTCATAACATTTCTCAGGTAATAATCACAAAAATGTTTTTGGTTTTTTTTATGCCAGGTGCACTGAATTATAACATGCAGTATCCGGACCACAAAAGTAGAACTGCATTTTTAATTGCAGTCAGCGGCTGAGGACAATACAATCCTAATTTTTATTATACATTCTTTTCATTCTTAAGTCAGAGAGCAATCCAGTAAGTGTTCAATATTCTCATTCTCCAATGATTTTAGCCAAAAAAAGCAGAGTCCCTTCTGTTGCAGCCAAAACGATCAACAAGATTAAGCTTAACATTTAATAAATCATGCTAATTAAGACATCTGAGTGATTTCCTGTCACACTGTGAAGCATATTTGATCATTCAGTATCCCCAACAGGCATTTGAATTTCACAGTTCACACGGCACTGCATGTTTAGGTAATTAACCCAGACCACTTCTGACTCCATCTCAAACATAGCGGAAAACAAAATCAGAGCAATTACATCAGTTTAAATGTTATTTCAACTAGATGGTACTTTCTGTTGTAAGATAGTATTGACTAAAAGTAGCATTTTCCAAGTGAATTGTGTCTGATTCCCCTCTATTCTGAACAATTAGGCAATTAGGTTATTCTGAACATCCTAAAAATACTGGAAATGAAAACAAAATAAGAACCCCCCCCACCCAATAGGTCCTGTTGTTTCCAGTCTGTGTCCCTATGATACTACTATCAACAAAAGCAGGCTTTCTTTGGCATTTAATAATAGCTCACTGTCACATGCAGCTTTGCAATATAAGCCATTTAATCACTCTATTCTGTAAACACTTGAAAGCGTAGAGCTCTAATATGACTGTCAAAAACAGCATCCAAAAGGCAATATTAGGCCCAAAACCACATAGCAGTTTGTGGCCAGCCTTACACAGAATATATTCCTATCTTCCCACATACGTCTTGGAGCTTCTCCCAATAAACTTTAAAAATAACTGTTGAACTCTGGCACCTACATCCCTTATTTCACAGGTTTTAACTATAGTAACGCTATGCAATTTAGCCCATTTGGGATTCAAACCTCAAGGCTTACAACTGTGGTGGATTTAAGGAGAAAAAAAAAAAAGAAAAAAAAAAAGGCTTCCCTGTCTATCATTCCCACTTCCCAGAGGAGGTTATTTTGCTATATAGTGACCATCAGTTTCTGGACAGCAATAGAGAAAGCAGTTCTATAAATACCTTTCCACATCTCTGATGCAATGTGTGGAGCCATAGGTGCAACCATAATGCAGAGTGTAGCCAAAGCATCTTCATATTCTGCACTGTGAAGAACAAGAGGCCAAGAAGCTTGCTAAGTGAAAGGAAAAAAGAAAAAAAAAAAGGAAATAAATTGTAAATATGAATATTTTGGGGTGGGAAGTAAAATAGGCTAATTAAGAATAACATGGAGTAACATATCATTAATATCTCTGCTGGTGCAGATTGTTACGAGTGCAGCAAAGCCTCTTGTTCATTGCTGGTGAAAACACATAGCTAATGGTGGTAAATATCTCTTAAAAAATAGCATTTTATAGCTGAGAATTAGCTTGAGAATAGCTTGCTTGACCAAGTAGTGTTACTGTGCTCTGTGTATCTGTAGTTTCTTCAGAAACAAATAGGAGGTATTATTTTCAGAGCAATGTATGCATTCTATGTAACAAAACCTAAAATCAATGTCTAGGTTCAGGACAATATAATTTTACAATAAATTATGAACTTACAAGCAATTCTAGAGACTTCTGGGTCACAGAGTGCTCTCTGACACTGTTATAAAAATCCAGACAAACTGGGAAGCTAATGATTCTAATCCTGAAGGGACCAGTGCTGATAAATCCCTGGGGATCTGCTCTGACACTGGACTGAATACTGACCTGCGTGGATGTTTGTGGCTGTGAGTAACACTGAGTGCAGCCATAGCTACAAGTGCAATCTTGCATAAAATCCAAGGTACCTAAAGAGGTATACCACCTCAGATTGTGATGAATGCAACATGTTTTTTTTGCTGGGATGAGGTTCAACTAGATCAGATCCTAGAGCAGTTTAAGTAAAGCTGAGCTTATGTCAACATGAGGAGCCCTGGGAGCTACAAGCACAACACAACCTTCTATGGTTTGATGTCCAGAGTGCTTTTCAGGTTGTTCTAGTAAAGATAGTTTTCCAATTCTTGTAAAAGGTGCCAGGCAGGCAAAATTTGAACTTTAACTCCTCTTTCAATCCAAGTAGAAAAGAACAGCGCTAAAAGCAGCTGGAGAAACTTTTTTTGCCTCTGTTTTGACTCTGATTACATCCCATGGTAAGTTCAGATTCCACGTTCAATTTATGACTCATCACCCTAATGAAACAGCGCAGAAGAATGTCAATACGTGTCAGCCTATGAGGATTACTTTATGGGTGTGACAATCCCCAGATCCTGCCTACTAGAAAACTGTCCAAAACCAATGACTGTTAAACACAGACCACAGGAGAGCTGACAGATGGCAATGTCTTGTCACTGATATTCATGAGGAAAGCACAGACAAGATTTGAATAAGTTTTAGTAACTGCTACCTGTTTTTTCTATATAGAATTTTCACCCATCACTTCCTCATTTGAAATGGGACTGAAAGAGGAAGTGTCAGCATGCTGTAATGAAATTTGTTCTTGAAAGATACAGCACTGACTTCCTTGATCATGAAATATAGCACTGTTCAAATATTTACCTGTCTGCAGGACACTGATTTTTTTTTTTCTGTTTTTAATTTCCTAAAGCTCAAAATGCCTATTAAACACTGAGCTGGAAGTAGAGAACTGGGCATCACCTTCCCAGCACCTCACATTATCTCAGATTTTCTTTCTTTTAGCACAGCAATTGCATGTGCCCTACTTAACATTTTCTTATATTCTTCAACTTTGCCAATAACTTTCTTAGAATCCATAAGACATAAAATGGTTTATCAATTAAGTAATCAAATCTGAAGAACTGCTTAAACAGATTTAAGATTACTAGCAAAGATAAGGATATTTAATCTTTCATTGTGAGCTGATGAACGCATAATCTAAAATAAAAAAAGCCAAAACATTGTGGGTTTTTTTTGTCTTTGGAAAGGGGAATTTACAAACCGTCTCACTAGCAGACAGTTGAGTGCTAAAAACCACCCCAGAGGAATACAAGATTATAGGTTATTTTCCCTGTAAAAAATAACTCTTCTTTTAAAACAGAATGTTTGACCATCCTACAATGCACTGCTTATGTAGTTACATATACATATTGTTTAAAAACAGGGCAAAATCAGAAGAAAATGTATCCTTTTGAAATTACATGATGCAGATGTGACCATCAGAACCTACTGCCTCTAATACTTCCAAGCTCTTCCTGCAAAACACAGCATATTCAAAGGATGCAGCAATATTAGAACATGCCTCTTTTAATCTGAATAGTTCAGTCTAGCATCCATGAGGGTCTTGTGTCAGTAGCAATGGTAATGACATTTAATGACATCTGCTTTTTAGAAAGTCTTTCTAGAAAGACTTACAGGAATAATGACTAACAGAAAAATATCTTTGTTCAAACGGCATACTTACGTGGAGTACATTAGAAAGGCTCATCAGTCGAGAAATAGCTGCATTGAATAAATGATCCTTTGTGAAGTACTCTGTTACCTTGAATTCAGAGAAAAGTTCTGTCACCAATTCATTGTAATTTTCAAAAACTGAATATCACCTTTTATATGGAAATCACTTTGGCACGCAAACAAATCATATATGCAACCATATGTGCGTGTGAAGGTCCCTGGCCTCAGGATTTACATCAGGGAAAGTTTAAGCATAGGAAAATACCTGAAGCTAATTTTGCAGATATTTTTATCTCCCTCTGAGTCTTGCATAACTGATTTGACACTAAAACACAGTATCAGACTTAGCACAGAAGAAGAGATGAACAATCATTTCAATGATTTTTTAAGAGAACACTGATCTATTTTTTCCAACAACTTTCTTTTTTTTTTTTTTTTTCTCATTTTCTATGAAACTAAAGGCTTAACAATCAGGTGCGAAGCAAACAAGCCATCTCAGTTTGTTAGCGATATTCTGCACAATTCACCTATAGCCGTGCTGCTGGAAGTGTAGCTATTTCAAACCCAGACATTTTAATGCCATAACACTTCATTCTTTAAATAAAGCATAGAGTAGAGAAATTTTACCAGTCTAAAAGCACTCTTGGAAAAGAGTTCTGTCCCGTGAAATCTATATATTATTAAAATTACTTATATGGAGAATATTTTATTTAAAAATGATTTCATGACTTACTCATCTGTGAGAAAACTCTTGGCCCTCTAAGTCAAGCACACAGTTTTTGCACAAGCAGTAAGTCATTTATTCTTTTACAAGCTGTTTCTTTTTACCTCAGAAATTACAAGATTCTTTTGCTCCCAGATCCTTTTGGCTTCAGCCTTCTCTTTCTTATTCAGAACCTCAGGATTTGGTATGGTTTCCGAAGTCCTTGCCTCGATAAGTTTGGTTACAAGCATCCAGAGGCGAGTCTGCCATCTCTGAACACCTGGCATAGCATCAGCTGAGATGAATGAAAGATAGCAGAAACAAACAGATAGCAGTTGCAATGAAAGAAGCCAAAACTTGGAAGCAAAATTGAATGTTTGATAAGAGTTTAACTTTAAAAAAAAAGACAAAAAAGCAACCATCCGAAAACCCTTACATTTTACATGAAAAATGTAAATGCAATTCAGAATGCTCTCAAAAATAATGCAGTGCTGTCTTAATGAAAAAAAAAAAACCAATAATAAATAACAAAAGTATTATCTGCAATGGCTTTAAAACGTACATCTAGCAGAAATGTTTGCTAAATCCATACGGTTATGTCACTACTTGAATGTTCACCTTGTGTTTTAACGACTCAAGAAAATGCTACAAGCTCTCATTTTTCAGACTCATGGAAGAATACAAACATATGTACATACATATATATACATACACATATGTATATGTATACACACATGCACACACACCGTTTTTTTTTTGAGAGAGATTTCTTCTAAAATTTGAGCTTAAAAAGTACATGTACTTCTGTTGCTTCAGAGATTTAACCATGCTAATGATTATAGTTATGATTTTTGGTACCGTCTTTTTGACAGGGCTTAGCCTGGGAGGACTACAAAGATCTTCATCCTGAGCTTGCAACTGCTAGTCCTCTGCATGGCTCTTCAAAGAATGTAGGCATTGTGATACAGAGGAAGTCCAAGTTAAGGCTGCTCACAGCCTGCTATTCCATGGGGTGTGGTGCTGAGCCACTAGGGAAGGTACAGCTTGAGCTTCAAGGTGTACCAGAGTTCTACTAGAGTGCACATCACTACATCACACTGCATGGGTGTCTGACACAGGTGCATTATCCTACTGCATTAGGTAAGAGCTCAACTGGACAGTAAAATACAACCTGATAGATCATGCCTGTGATCTCAGGAACTCTTTTAGGTGAGATGCAGAATGCAGTGCTCTCTCCAAACTTTTAATCTCCTGTTCATATCAGAATCTTGTAACCCATCTAAACATTGCAGGCTTTGTATTCGCCAGACTGTAGTTATGCTGTAATAAACTGTTTGTATGTTGTATTTTGTTATAAAGAAATTAAGATCAAAAGCTTACTGGAGATTTAAGAAACCCTTGTCACTTTTTTTTTTTCTTAATTTATCTTTAGGCTGCTAAAATCTCACTGTGCTCCATGTTCTACAACACTCTTTTTAGAAGACACAAATCACTAATCTTTCTTTGTGTTTCTCAGGTGGTAAACAGCTTGGTTTGAATGACTGCCTGCATTTTCCTCACTCTGTATGTGCTATGCTAGGTTCTTCCTACCCTTCATCCACCTGAAGAACCAGAGGGACACCAAGGAGGCCAGAAGGGAACTATTCATGGACCACACAGGGAAGGGGAAGCAAGGTCCAGGTGAGAAAGGATCCACTTTAAAAACAGTTGTATCTGCTTCTGGACTCAACTTCAAACACCTGTGGCTCTGTGCAGGACCAGCAGTAAGGGCTGGTCAGTGACATCACTTTGGCTGCTCCAACCAGTCAGGCCCTGGGCACCACACAGCGATCACACGTGTGTCATCCAATTGTTCAGCCATTGCATTATTCTACCTGTATGCTGGCAACTTAGTCCAGTAGGATACTGTTAGAAATAGTATCAAAAGTCTTGCTGAACCCAAAAAATTACACCTACTGTCTTCCTTTGGTCAAACAGATGGGTAGCCTTGTCATAAAAGGAGATTCACTTGGCTAAACAAGACTTTCCCCTCATGAACTGCTGTTGACCAATGACTACATTTTCTTTCAGCTATTTTTCAGCAACTCCTAGAATAAACTTTGCTATATAATAGCAGGAACTAGAAAAGAGACAGACAGGCCTGTAATTATCAGGATCTTCTTTTATTGCCCCTCTTGAAAACTGGGACTGTGCCAGCTTCCAGCCAACTGAGACTTCTCCAGATTCCCAAGATCCCTTAAAAATAATTGACAGAAGTCTCCCAATGACATCAGCCAGCTCTTTGAGTGTCCTGGAATGAATCCCATCAAGCCCCATCCAGCTGCAAAAGCAAATCCCACACAATTTTGAGGTTGGCTTGGAGTTTATCTACGTACTGTTAGGGACACAGAGCTTTCAGATCTTTCTGAACTTATTATTATTATTTTTTTAATAGGCACTATCGTTTTATATTCCCTAGATCTGTGCTGTTGTGATTAGATGATGACAGAAAGCCAACCAAGAAGTCATAAGTCCACTCCTCCAGTATATGTAAATGAATGCATATGAATATAGTGGGTGACAGATATCAATTGAAATTGTGCTTAGTACAGACTGAACTAAGTAGCAAGAAGATAAGGCAAGAATAAAGACATACACATGTTTTAAATCAGGCATGGGTGTTTTACTAAAGCCTTATGCAACAAGAAGACTGCATTAAAATATATGCATCAAGTCTGCATTAAAATGTATGAGCCACAGGACAAATTAAGACCTGTCAGTATGACAAATTGCATAACGTCAGTGAATAAGTGTGTAGGAGGGTAAATCTTATCTTATTTAAGAGTTAAGCTCATAAAGGTATGTCCTGTGTACAAATATTAGTTATTAGGGACTCTGATAAATGAGATTATTTCAGGAAGTATTTTATGGTCCATCTTACAGAAGATGTTGCACATGTCTAAACAAATGAAAATAATAAATAAGAAAAAAGTGCCAAGTTTAATCTGATGGAATCTGACACGATTCCATCAAAGGAAAGCATCTTAGAATAAAGAAAATAATTTGAAAACAGTCATTTCAATCAATCTATCAATTGTAGCTAATAAAAAAAATAAGAGAACGAAATCCAAATTTGCACTCTAGTTCAGAAGAAAACACCATTTGAAAACTGTTTCATACATCTCTCTTTTTCCACATCTTGTAGTATTCCTGCAAGTCTGCTTTGCAGTGACAGTTTTGTGACTCCTCTTTTAAAAGAAAAAAAAACAATCAAAATTGCTTATTATTATAATTTTTTGTATCAACTAATCAAAAACTTAGGCAGCAAGAACTACTTTAATTTTTGTGTTAAGATACACTAGGAAAAAAAACCACAACATAAAGTCTGACTTACTTTTAGTATCCCATAAAATATCTTGTTCTGGAGGAGCAGCAAACAGAATGTAAAGTCGTATGGTGTCGATGCCATACTCTTTCATTAATTCTTCAGGATCTATTCCATTGTGCTTAGATTTGCTCATTTTTTCCCAAGTGACCTGGACTTTCTCACCAGTTTTTAGGTGAACTGGTTCAGTGCCTAGATATTATGACAAAACAAAATATTAAAACAAATTTTGCTCATTTGAAACAACAATTCAGTTTCCTAAGTCAGAAAAAATTATTTGTGGTGAGCTGGTTTGGCTTTTTGTTCCTCCAAACACTTTAAAAAGAAAAATAATACAAAGAAGTAACAACCTTGTTCCCTTCCAAATTTTTCTCCCCTGAGATTTAAGCATTGTTATAACCATGCCATTTAAAACCTCATAGGTAGGTGAAATTATTTGGACAGTTTTGGCCTATTGTTAGCTTGTACAGACCCCGGGTTCATAACTTTAATTGCAGTTAAGTTATCCTGACAAGAACCTGCCTACTGTTGCGTGAATTTAGGGACAAATAGGGGTATTTACACAGCACAACGACAACAACATTTTGCAAAAAAAAACCTGCAAACTTTTCTAGAATAAAATAGGATAACAGACAATGGTAAGTGTAAGTGGTTCATTGGTTGTTGGTGGGGTTTATTTTTGTTGGTTTTTTTTGTTCTTTTTTGTTTCTTTGTTTGTTTTTTGTTTTGCTATCTTATAGGATTTGTATGCTGGAGAAAACAGTGAAAACATGGCTATGTGAGAGGTTCTTGAAGGAGGGCAAATACAACCAAGCCTCTCTTGTCGCTACAGCTCTCCAGATAAGGACTGCTGATCCAGCTTATGCAGTGAGGGCACTGGGAAGAACTGACAAACAGTATTTTCTCCTATTCTCATTATACATCCCAAATATGTCTAATGTTTACTGAATATACTAACAACCATGTTAACTTTGCCACAGGGTTCATGTTGGTTGCCTGTTTGCTGGAACTGCTAACCTCATTCAGCAAGCTGCTGAGCACTGTCGTTATAAAACTTTGGATCCTTTGGACGACAGCAGAGCTAAAATGGTATCATAGCACTGTTGCTGTATGTGGTTGCAATTAAAAGTTCCTAGATTAGTAGGGTCTCTGTACACTGAGCAGTGGATACGAATCCCAGCCTCACAGAGGAGACTCTCTGGTTTAAACATTACAAGGATTTATTTTTCCCCACCTAATTTTCCCAGCACTAAGATCTGCATGTCCCTTTTTAACTGAAACAGTCTCTGTCTGGGTGCACCTGTACTGGTGTTCTCACGCGTCCTCTCTTACCAGTGAGATCAACCTCCTCTCTCTTCAAATATTGGCCTGTTGTTCTTAGTCTGAATGTCTGATTCTTGATAAGACCTTGAACCAAAAGCTTATGGAAAGGCTCCCTAAGGATGGAAGGAGAAAGTAACTTGTAGGTTGAAAACAGCTGTTAAAGGATACTTATGATAAGCCTCAGATGTCAGACAGTCAGGTGTAGTTACGTAATGAAACAAGAATTTCAAGTTCATTGCATAAATGTTGGGCACCTTAGAAAGAGCACTTTCTGCATTTATTCATGGTGCCTCGCTGGCAAGTGTAAATACTTATTTGTATTTTGCACACATTCTTGCATCATAATTTAGTGCAGAATTATTACGCTGTCACTTTTCAAATTAGCATAAAGATAATACACAAAAGTTCCTTGCCAACAGGACAAGCTCCCTAACTCTAAGCTAAATCCTCTTTTGTAAAAGTGAGCAAGTATGAACTGTCACTTTTTTACAAATATTTAGTTCTAGCTTCTCTCTGAGAAATGCAGTATTGTGGAACAAATCAAATTCTTGCTGCACATTTCTCTCTTTAAATGGAGAAGATAGCTTCTCCAACACAAGCATTTGCATGTCCAGAAATGAAAACAATGGAGAAAATGAAGAAAAGGGCAAAGCTAGAAAGTTCACCTTAGTGGATCTATTTATGTTTAATATTTTTACAAATATATTTTTATCATCTTGAACAGTAAAACTCTACTTTTCTAATTTGCATCAGGAAAGGTAAGTTCTCATTAAACGTGTGTACCATTGTGATAAAAAGAGCCTTAAAAGCAGTAGAGCCAAAGGCAGAAGCTCACTCAGCAGGAAATAAATTCTAAGTAAACACTTTCCTAATTGGCAGGTATATTATTGCTGTCACCTTCTTTGGATGATCTTACATTTCTCATTCACCTAGTCAGCCTTCTGCCATTGTTTTCACTTAAAAAGTACAACACAGTTAATCTCTAGAGGTTTTGATGAGGAAAGCAAAAGCAACCCCAAGGTTGCAGGGGGTAGGAGTGAGACCAAAGGGCATGGACTCTGGGGAGTTTCCTCGTGGAAACCTCATGTAAAAGGCACTGGTTACCACCATTTTGAAGGACATGCTAGTCAGACCTGTACTTCCTAATGCTTTCACGTGCTCAACGTTTAGCAGCTTGAATCACCCACAGTTCCTCCTAACAAAGGCCCTCATATTTACCAAAGCACTTAAGAAGAAAGGATGCATTACCTGTATTTACATATTTTCCAAAAGCTAGAATAAATTCATGCATCTAAGGAAGAAATACTAAGAATAGACTTCCACATTTTACTTTACATGTACCAAAAAATCATAATACAAAACACTACCCAATTTGTAGAGTTGCATTTTCACAAAATATAAAGCATATGAAAATTTATCTCATTAGTTAAACAGCAGTTATTTATTAAATATAGTATTGAATCACTAAATAATACAACATTTATGTATGGTTTTACAGTCCTGAAGCAGATATCTTCCAAATGCTACTCCTTAAAAAAAGCAACAGTCTTCATAGTTAACATTCAACATATTCATGTCTGAACAGAAGTTTCCTTCCTTGCATATTTTTCATACTTTCAAATGTCGTCCAAGTACTTGCAAGTACTACTGGCAAGTGTGTCATTCAGTCACCAAGCAGCACTGGTCTACACTATGCTGCCTGGTTTTATCAATGATTCGAAGCAAGAGCATTTCTGTAAAAATTTTTTATACTCAGGTTTAAACATCGGTTGTCTGAAAAATCAGGTTATTTGTAAGTAAGTTAAAGGATCTTTAACTTACTTACAGACAAAATTTCAAGTCAAATTTAAAGAGTAGAAACAGAAAAATGTATTTTAAAAATAGGAAGCAGTCATCAACTCAGATCTCAAATAATTACCTAAAATTATCTAAGTCAATTAAAAGGTGAAAAATCGGATAGCCTTGCGTCCTATCCAAGATTAGTGAGTGTAGAAATATTTCAGGAGTGAACTATCTGGGATAGTGCTTTTTCTACAAACTAAATAAATTACACTAAGGAAAAACTAAAACATTTTTTCTCCTATAACTGAATACATCAGACTGTTTAAGAACTCAAGTTAAAATAGCTACACTTGTTATTATCTATAGTAAAGCTAACGAGGTAGCCAGAACATCAAAGTCAAAGACTGTCCACTGAAGTGATTTTTCAAGGAACACTTATTTTCAATGACAAACTGCTAGTTCAGATCATATGCCAAGTTATTAAAGGCTGAATGAAGAAATGAGCATTTCCTATTTTTGTTTATGCTGACAGAGGCTACAAAAATGCAATACAAAATACATTACCAAGTATGGGGAGAAAAAAAAATCAACAACATTTGTTCCCACTGGGAGACCACAGGAGAATGGAGAAATGCCCAAAACAAGAAAACGAGAGCCTGTCTAATAAACACGGGGCTCAGAAACAAATGGAGCCCTAAGCAGTTTTCCCTTATGCGCAGAGTGCCTTTGTCAGTGTTGCGATGGCTCCATCACACGGTCACACGCAGAGTTGCACCGCCTGCAGCTCGCAGCGCACCCCAGGGGTCAGTACGAGGTGTGGTCTTGTTCAACACCTTCATCAACGTCTGGATGGAAGGACAGAATGCACCCACAGCAAGTGGGTGATGCAGAAGAAGGCTGTGCTGCCATTCAGCGTGACCTGGACAGGCTGATGAGTTGAGTGGAGAGGAACCTTACAAAGTTCAACAAGGGCAAGAGCAGAGTCCTACACTTTTCAAGGAATAACTGTATGCACCAGTACAGGTTAGAGTCTGACCTGCTGGATAATGATCTCTGTGGAGAAGGACCTGGGTGTCCTGGTAGACAACAGGTTGGCCATGAGCCAGCAGTGTGCACTCGTGGCCAAAAATGGATCCTGGGATGCATTAAAAAGAGTGCAGCCAACAGGTTGAGGAAGGTTTTCCTCCCCTTCTACTCTGCCCTAGTGAGGGCACATCTGAAGTACTATGTCCAGTTCTGAGCTTTTCAGTTCAAGCAAGAAAGGGAACTTCTAGAGAGAGTTCAAAGGAGGTCTACAAAGATTTTAGGGGCCTGGAGCATCCCCCTTAGGCTGAGGTACCTGCATCTTTTCAGCCCAGAGGAGAGAAGGCTGAGAGGGAATCTCATCACTGTTATAAATATCTGAAGTGTAGGAGTCAAACTGATGAGTCCAGGCTGTTTTCAACAGTGCCCAGTAAGAGAACAAGCAGCAAAGAGCATGAATTGGAACCTAGGAAGTTCCATACAAACATGAGGAAAAAATTCTTTACTGTGAGGGTGGCAGAGTACTGCCAACAGGCTGTCCACGACCTCAAGACCCTGCCTAGATGCTTTCCTGTGTAAACCACTTCATGGAACCAGCTTTAGCACAGGTGTTAGACAAGATGATCTCCAAAGGTCCCTTCCAATCCCTATAATTCTGTGAGTCCACAACAGCAGTAAATACTGGACTCAGAAGGATAGCCCTAGAAAAGGAGCTTACTGAATGTGTTCACAATCCACACCTTTAGACAGGTTGGGAGAGCCCAATACTATGTCCTAGAGCTAAGACAGGTCCTCAGTCAGTCACTGGCAGCTGAATTCAGAAGGTCATGAAATGTGCAGTTAGAATCATACATACTGACAATACTGCAGAAGGCCAGAATAGAAATGAAAGATGGTGCTGCAGGGACATTTATTTCAGGCTGAAGAAAGATCAAATAATATCGGACATTTAGATTTTACACAATCAATAGTTGAGTGCTTTTACTGAAAATCAATATTTGTGATAAGGTCTCTAATGAACTTTGAAAAGATGTGATACACTTCCTTTAGAGAATAACCTATTTCTGTCATACAGGTATCTTCTTTTATTCTATAATGCATCTAAGTAAAAATAGTGCCACCTTATTCCACACATTTGCTCTCTATCAAAGTCAAATCTGCTGAGTTAATGGCAACAATAAACTTTTTTATTAGTTCATAATCCTTTGGGAAGAATGTGTTAGATTCCACTTACAATTATTCATCTGAGAGAACTGATTACTGAAGGGTAGAGGCAAATTCTGTGTAACTTTTACTTGCAATAACATGGTTGAACAGGTGTAACTGAGTGTGTCAACACACTCACCATGGTGGATTAAGCTGGAACAGATGAGTTAGTTGCTGGCCCCACCTGCCTACCTGGACCCTCTCCCAGTGTTGGTTACAACAAGGAGGGCTGACTGGCTTGTGAATTAATTCCAGTTCTGTTGCAGTTCACAGATAGCTAAAACAAAATAATTTGAGCTTAATCTGTCATATGTATCAGTACCCAGAGGGTGCTACTTACACTGACTTCTCAGTTCCATTTCAATGAATTAATAACATACGTAAAAGATCATGTCCCATCTCCAGGGGTTATTTAAACTATATTTACACCTTTACAATTATAGATGCCAAATGTTGCATTTGACATGAAAGCAACTGTGATGTCTGTAAATTAATGGCATATAATATTTATAATGTAATAATGTGTATCATATGCAAGGAGATCGCTTTTCAAATCTGAACTCTGAAATTTTTAACTTTTGTTTTCAATCTCATTATCGTATTAATGGCCCTTAGTATAGAATTAAAGACTAACAGGAAAAATGACAATAAATTTGAAAGGAGGTTAAAAGCCAAACAATGAAGATTTTAATAACATGAAAACTATTACAGAATAATGAGGGAATCCCAAAAATTTGTCCGAATACTAGTTAACACTTTAAAAGTTGGCAGCTCTCATTAACTGAGATGTCACAGAATTCTACTAATTTCATCAGCCAACAGAATTGAGCAGCTAGAAAAAAGTCAAGAATGCACAAGAGGGCAGTGTTTTTTAATACTTTAATATATTTTCCCTAAGAGCTGTGGGCTTCAATGCCATGACTTTAAGCTTCCTACAAGTAAGCTTCTTGATTTTGATCACCTTTTTGGTCTCTGATACCCACCCTTGAGCAATCCTAGCAGAAGACTGAGCAAAAGCGGCTTCTGACAAAAGCTAAAACGTGTTCAAAACATGTGGTTGCATTGATAGAGGAGTTGCAATTTCCACATCAAAACAACTTAATTTGACTTCATGGCTTAAAAACACCTCATGCTTTAACTTCCGCAGAGCTAAAGCAAGCAAGCAATTTTATGTACGATAAGGAATTTGTTACAGTCACATTGCATTCTAAATACATACGTAAGCAGTACAAACAGATCCTGGGGGCAATGCTGTAACTTATCTTCACACATACAAGTTCTTAAGTTTGTGTTATTACCTCAGTGGGATTCTCTACAGTCTTGAAAATTATTTCTACATAAAGCAGCTTTGATTTTCTCTGCTGTTGTCACTAAACACGGTCTGTGCTTTTTGTGCATTTTTTTGCACCAAAGTTGAAGTTTTCCATCTGAGATTTATCATATTTAGACCAACTTTACACAGTTTTGGTGCTACTGCTTTGTGAACTGCAAAGCCTTAAAATAATGCAGGTTGAAAGGGACTTTTGGAGGTCATTTGGTCAAATCTCCTGCTCGCAGCAGATCTAACTTCAAAGTTAAAACAGGTTGCTCTGGACCCACTGAGAAGAGTACTGAAAATATCTGATGACGGAGATCACTGAAACTCTCTAGACAAACTGTTCCAGTGTCTGACCTCCTTTACCATCACATCTTTTCCTTCAGTGCAGCTCTGGACCTTATTGCAGCCTGTGATTGTTATTCCTTATCATTTCTCTGTACATCTGAGAAGAATCTCCGTTTTCTCCATAATCCACTTTTAGGAAGCAGAAGACTGCAGTTATATACCCTCCTTAGCCTCCTCTTCTCCAAGGTGAACATGGTCAGCTCCCTTAGCCTCTCTTTGTATGCCACAAGCTCTACTCCCCAGCCATCTTAGTGCCCCACCACTGGACATTCTTCAGTGTGATAATGTTCCTCGCACTTGAGGCCCTGAAACAGGACAAGATACTCCAGATGTGACTTCCTGAGTAATGAGCAGAGATAGAGACAATCACTTTAGGACTTGCTTTTGTTAACACAGTGTTGTATATTCTCATGCCTACTGCTGATTACACCCAACTTGGCTTTCCCAAAGCTTTCTCTGTAGTCCATTCTCCTACATAGCTGTCCCAGCTCATGCTGTTTCCATATACAAACTCTAGATTTGTCTTTGTTGAACTTCAAGAGATTCCTGTCAGCACCAGCCTCAGCGTGCAGTAATCAATTAACTTGAGGAGGATGCATTCTGTTAAATTGTCTGGGTTCTTGATGAAGATATTACATAAGATCTAACTCAGCAATGACCTCTGAGAAAGACCACTTGTAAATAACTACCAGTCAGATTTTGAACCATTGCTCTTTTGAGCCTGGTAGTCTAGAAAGTTTTTCCAGCCATTCCAGCCTATCCATTTGGTGTCTATCTTGCAAACCAAAATACAAGAAACTTCTAAAGACTCTCACTAGCGCCATAATAAATGCTCATTGTTCATCCACAGAGGGAATCATCTAATCACAGAAGGAAGACAGATTAAGTTGGGTATAATTTATGCTTGGTAAATCCGTGCTGCTTACTTCCAGTCACATTGTCTTTCCTGAGTCTGAAAATTACTTCCAGGAAGGCTTGCTTCAAAATACACTTGGGGACCTAGGCTTACAGGCTTGTAAGTAATTTGGATCATCCTTCTTGCTTGTTCTTGAAGATGCACATCTTACATCTGCCTTTCTCCAGTCACCAGGGGCATTCCCTGAGTTATCTTATTGCTAGTCATTACATCTTTCACCACAACGTGTCATAAATAATGGGCAGCACTTCACAATGTTAAAGGTCAGCTCCTTCAGCACCCCTTGGATGCATCCCATTTGGTCCCATGAACTTCTGCATGTTTGATTTCCTTAATTCATCTACAATTAAATCCTACTCTGTAATGGGTAGTAACCATCTTACTAAGCACAGACCTCGATAACAAAGACCAAGGAAATGACTGTCCTTTGTTTACTAGTTTGTTAGGCTGTTTGTCTGATCTAGTATCAGGCCAATATTTTCCCTGATATTCCCATCAGTGTATCTGCAAAAATTCTTACTGCCTTCACATTCTTCACAAGTTTCAGTTCTAGATAAAGGCTTTTCCCAATTACCGCGTGCCTACCCAGTCAACGCTTTTACATTCTTCCAGGTGCAGCCAATCACAAAATCACAGAATCATAGAATGGCTATGTTGGAAGGGTTGGAAGGGACCTCAAGGATCATCAAGTTCCAACCCCCCTGCCACAGGCAGGGTTGCCAACCGTTATATCAAGTACTACATCAAATTTCCTGGGACCCATCCAACCTGGCCTTGAACACCTCCAGGGATGGGGCATCCACAACCTCTCTTGTCAGCTGTGTCAGCACCTCACCACTCTCCCCCTGACATCTAATCTAATTCTCTCCAATTTTAGTTTAAAACCATTCTCTCTTGTCCCACCACAATGCCCGCTTCTACTCTCCATGTACTTATTTTTAGTGCTCAAGGTCAATCAAGAAGTCCCTTTTCAGCCAAGCTGTTCTCTTTCCATGCATTTTTATTTTCTTGCACATCAAATTGGAGGACTGCTTACTTTGCAAGCAAACCTCTTTTTCCTCATGGTCTCAGTTTACACTAACAGTACTTTAGCCACCACAGTTAAAGAGGTAGAAGACTTTGACCAGCAGAAAAACTATTGTTACAGTTCCACTAGATGGCAGACAGATCAGTATTATAAAGTACTTTGTAGCACTGATAAAGCTATAATTACTTGCAAAGAAAAGCTCTGAAATTCCCTGCTAAAAAAGTGACAGAAAGGATCAACTTTCTGAAACCCCCTCTCAAAGAAAGAACAACCTTCCTGCTTTCAACTACACAACCTGGAGACAACTGGGTGAAACATAGGTACACAAATCATCCATACCAAAATTTCAAATAAATGAAACAAATGAAATCAAAAGAATGAGTGGTAAAAACTTGATAGTCTATTTTCATCAAATGATTATGAAATAACTCACAGGATATTCCATTACCTCCTATTCTACCCTTTTCTGGTGCTCAGCTACTTAAATTCTAGTACTGCAGTGAAATCACTACGTCACGTGTTTGTCATGTTCCTCTTCTGCATAAAGTTTGAGAAGTGGATACTTGTAAAGAATGAACGCAAAGGAGTTGCCAGTTCAGAAATTACCAAGTAGTTGTTCTCATGAGATCACTCATTCTGACTTAATCTATTCAAACATCTCTGCTGATGGAGTAACAGGACAGAAAACAGGTATTTCACTGTTCCACCTCTCGTACTCTCCCAGTTGAGGCACTCCTGTGATGGCATTTTGGGGTACAAACAGGCCACAAAACAGAATTAGAGTGGAAATTGGGACATGAAGTTGGGAAACAGGCAGGACAAAGCATAGGAAGATCAAATGGCTCGTGTTCCTGTCTCAAACTTTACTCCTAACCAAAACAAAGGGTAATGAACAGTACAACAGCACACTACAACACTACAACAGTAACAAGAGTTGTTAAAAGTAATTAAGTAAAGTAATTGAATAAAGATTAATTGAGAGCAGGAAAAATATACCTATTTTGCTATTATGAACTATTCTGCACTGTTCAGCCCCAAAATTGCAGTGAATTACAAGAGTATGTGTACATGGTTACACTGAAATTAATGATATTACTGTGCAGAAAATTACCTAATTTTTTAATAAGAGTACTACTCAGAATGCCTGAAGTTTCTAGCTTACGTAAACTTCTGCAGGATGAAAATCTACAGTAACATTTTATCACTTCCTCTGAGCCAGTTAATATCCACGTAGCAAAAAAAATGTGTATGCATGCACACAGAAAACGCAAGAAACTGTAAGAAAAAAAGTAGTTAGCCTAGTAGTTAAGACTGACAAGCAGAAAAATCCAGGTTTATTCAAGGTGATCGCAACAGTGTCCAGTAACACTTCTGCAAAGTATATGAGATCTGAAAGATTTTTATAGAAACATATAAGGCTTACTTGTGTTTGGTCATCTTTAGATCATGGCAAAAATGGCTGAAAAACCTAGCATAGAATAAGTGCATAACTGCATGCTCCTTGCCTCCGATGTACACATCCACAGGCATCCAGTAGTCAGCCAAGTCACGATTAAAGGGCCTGAAAAAAAATGCAGAATAATTAGAAAAATACAGCAGGAAAGAGAAAGATCAGCTCTGCTAGTGTAGCTCACCATATCTGACTGGACACTACTACTTACTGAGATCTACACATGTATAATACAATTTACTTTGCGATGAAAGACAAAAGACATGCCTGCCTAAAAAAATAAACTTTTTTAGTAGAGTTCTGCATTGTTGCCATTAGAGGGCAATGTAGCAGCTTAATACAACACCGCTAAACATTCGAACGGTCAGATGGGACATCGTCCTAAACCTAAGGATGCTCTGTGAATTTACAGGAAATGCTGGTAGTTATTTGAATTATCTGAGGCCACCTGCATGGTATCCTCGTATTACCTTATACTTTATTAAATATTCCTATACAGACTATTTGTACATTCTTTAACCTATATTTCATGGCTCCATTCTAACAAATTTACTCATTTTGTCTTCTTGTTCAATTATTCCAACTGCAATTCTTGCTACAGCAATACTTTATTCCTCACAGAGGAGCCCAGACACAAATCACAGATATGAAATTCGCACGTGTAGTGCAGCAAGTCTAAATTTAACGTTGTTCACATGGCTCTGAAATCAACAGAACAATTCTCCCAAATTCTAGGTTTATGAAATGACTTGTAGAAGTACAGGTTTAAGCATACAGAGCTTAACCGACAAAAACAAAAACAAACAATACCCCCAACAAATAAATTAAATGGAGGTAGAAATGTAGTACAGAAATCTGAACAACTGCTTTTATTTCAATGTAAAACAGATTTGGCTACATTAAGCTGTTACTTTGACAGCTGGATGTTGCATATGCCCATTTCATCATCAGCTGCTGGAAAATTTCCTCTTGCTCATGCACAACAGCATATTTTCAACTGTCATTGGAGAGAAAGCAGTCTCTGTAACTTAAATGATATTATTAACAATAAATTCGCACTGTCACTAGAAGATGATCAGTGTGAAGCAGAAGTGTTCACAGAAGACTTTTCTTTAGGTTAACTGAACAAGTGCTACCAATACAAAAAAAATAAGTGGGTAAATCACTTGGTATGTAGTATGCACCCAGGCACTGCTTTGGGCAATAAATAAATAGTCAATCCCCTAAGAGCCTTATATTTGGTAAAAATATCTAAGAAATGCAACTCTTTCTGTCATCATTATAATGCAGTACTGTTCCACTAATTCCTCTTTGGAAACAAACAAACAAACAACAACAACGAAAACACCAAAAAAACAAGCAAAAAAATTGCATGTTTTACTCATATTTCACATAAAATCAGTCGGCCAAACTTGACATTTGATTGGCATTCTTGACATGACCTTCTCAAAGCATGCAAACTTCATGTATACAAAGACAGTCCACATGGATAACAAGAACACTAAAATGGAAATGTCAACAATTAAAGCACAATGCACCTTACTGGACTCCTACACCAACATGAAGCTCACTGTCTTCCACAGTTTGTCAGGAAGACTTATGTCATCTAGTAGACACTTTCCATTTATCTGTGCAGTAACTGAACAACGTACAAAAAAGATTTGCTACCATCAGACTGCCCTACAGAATGCCTCTCAAAATACTCAAGAAACAGTAATGGACATCCATTCAGCCATGGTAGGTGGCAAACTAATTTGACAGGTGTACGTAAAATGCTTTTGGACAGCTCAGACAGCCCTCTGCGGAGGCTGCTTTAATGCTGGTGAGGCAACACAAGGCAATATCAGCCATACTAATACAGACAGACTGTATGAAGTGGATAAATGGCTAAATAACTACATCTATCTTCCCACAGTGTCCATGCTGCATTCACTAATACACAGAACATGAAAGATCTCTTTTTATTAATTATGCATTTAGTCAAAGTAATGCACAGCAGAAGCTTCCTCTTACACCACCTCACTCTGGCTGTATGCATGACAAAGCAGCAAGACTTACTGGAGCTCTAAAAGAAAGGAATTAAGGTGTCCATTAAGATGTCATTCTTGGCAGCTGGAAGTTACACCTACTATCCCTCCTCCCCCCAGTGGAAAAGAATTACCTGTCTATACACCAGAATACTCAGTTTACTACTGGAGAGGACAGGCTCAAAGCAACTTACCACAGTCTCAGAGTTGTGGTAGGCTGTCACTCTCGATAGCATCCTCCTCTAACAACCATTATTAGCTGAACACTTCCACTACACCCTGGCTCAAAAAGCCCTTTCATCCTGCATTTACACAAGCAGTGTACACATACTGCTTTTGTAGATCTCCTGGCATAGGAACAACCAACTGCCAGAGTTTTGGAGCAGTCCCTAGTCAACCCTTCGTTTTCCTCAGGCCATAGAGCAGACAAAAAAAATCAGGTTACTGCACAGATTTAAACTGATTTCTGCAATGGCAGTTAAGCTAGAAGCACCAGTGGATCTGGCCTATTTCTTCCTTTCTAATCAGTAAGCCAGGCTTGCCCACCAGGCAGCTCTGTATCTGGACCCTTACCTGTCAGTGTTGTGAGGGTCTGTGTATCTCAGGTAATACCATGCAGAATCCACAAACGTATCCATGGTATCAATTTCTCTCCTAGCTTCTGCCTTACATCTGAGCGGGAGAGAAAGACAGCAGCTATTGTTAAGAAAGCATCAACCTTGTCAACAGAATAAACACATATGGAATGGTCATGAAGAAATTCAATTTTAAAACTGAAAGAGTCTGAACAGTTTGAAAAGTGATATGTTCAGAAAGACTTCAATGTAAGGAACAGGTGTACACTCTCCTTCCCCTTCCCACCCAAACAAAACAAAATGCAAAACAAAAGGCTGAGCAGCTGTAAGATGAAGCAATAGCAGGCTGTACAGCACACGAAAGTCTTCCCAATCACATATTCTTGTAATTTTTTAAAGAAATGTTATTTAAAAAAAAGCAGGTCTTATAGCAAAGACAAGAATATTTTGCCACAGGGTTAATAAGTACTGAATATATGTCTCACTCATTAGGCACCAGCAGACAAACCATTTGAAAAACAATCAGCAGAAGGAGCAGGTGGTTACCTCTCACTGATTGTCTTTACAAAATGTTTTTTTCTGATTCCATTCATGATCTCCAGGAAAAAAAAAAGGAACTTAATTTAACTTCAACTTTCACTGAGATACATCAAATCTCTTCTAGAATGTGTAGCACATTTAAATTAATAATATTTGTTTATTTTGCAAGGAGTTGAACTGGCAGCAGCGAGAAATAATTCTAAAAGATATTCAGGTAATTCAGGTAAAGAAGCTCAGGTAATTTTCCTGTAATTTCTCCCAGACAAATAATTTGTTTGTAGGAGTCGATAATCATCAATCATCACATTTAATGAATTTTCATTTGTTGCAAATGCTCTCTCCTTACAGCTTTTAATGCTAAAAGAACGCAATTCCTCTAAAACCAAGTTTTGCAGCCCACGGCAAACTTGTATGCGATACGCATAATAAATACCTATATGGCTATATGTAACAAACGTATACAACTTATAAATGCACGTACATTTAAATACATATACATGGAATAGATATGCATAATAAATGAGCTGTTGCTATTTAATTTTTCCAGCTGCATCTTTAGTCGAAATCATCAAGCTTTATGTTTTTGCAGCAATTTGTATCTGCCTTTCTGTCTGATACTTCAGCTTTGCTTGTCAGGGCAAGTTGATGGAGACTACCATCCTTCAGTATTTTCCTTCCCTTTCTCTGCCTCACATCCATCTCTATCTGCAAGATTTTTTTCAACAGGAATAATGCAGCAAAATAATTTTACTTTTTAATATAGAATAGCCCTTTTATTAAATTGTACATATGAGCAGGGACTTCTCCAACATAAAATAAAACTGGAAACAGCAGGGCTTGTCAATCAAATTCAAGAATACTTTATAGTAATTGAATCACAGTTGTATCTGCCTCATGCCTCTGCTGTCTCTGCTGTTGCTCGTACTCCAAATGGACATGGCTTATCAACACAGAAGCAGCATGGGCATCTTTCAAAATTCATACAACAGGCCCAGTACTGTAATCAGATTAGATGATCTTCAGGCAACTAACACAATTATCTGAACTTGTATAACAATGAATAACTTAGACATCTCTTTCCACTCGTAATTGCTTATATTATTGTAACTCAGATGTGAGTACTCACAGACTGATATTTTTCCATCTCGCTTTCCTTATTAATTTGAGGTATTAAATGCAATTAATGAGAAAAGATCTTATTATTGGAGAGAAGGCCTAAAGGAAGAGATGACATAACATCTCAGAGCAATGGAAAACAGGAGGTATGGAAGACTGTGCACACAAAGGCAGCAGATCAAAGGATCTGAAACTGCAGCAGACACAGATGACTGATACTGAAGAAAGCTATCAGTTATGTAAAAACACAAAGCCAAATAAAAGTTAGAATTTAAAAAAAGTTGATTTCAGTAAACCACCACATTCTAAGCTGAAAAACTCATCCTCTACGTCACGATTTCCAACTAAACAAATGTCCTTGATTATCTACCTGAAGGCAGTGTGGCGACAATAACCATACAGAAGCAATAAAGATTTGCTATACATCAAAATGACATTGTTGCAAAGTTAGCAATAAAATAATACCTCAATTAAGCACAGAAAGAAGCCAGGAGTGTAGACAGTAACTTTCAATTAAATCAGGAAAAAAAAATAGATAAAATTAGGGATTTTAGACCTGTGCATTCCTGGGGACCTGACTAAACCTGAGGATCCTGTTTAGTAAGGCTTTCCTGCAAGAGTCACACTTTAAAATAGGTGACTATGTGAAATTTAAAGAGGCATATCTGAGAAGAAATGCTCTGTGCAAAAACATGAAAATAAACATGTTTGACTTAAAATACACATTTCCAGAGAAGCACAGAACTGCTTTGCCTAAACTACCTAGTTAGTAATGAAAACCATATCAACATTCTACCCTGCAAATGTTGAAATGAGATGTTGTGAAACTGCTGCATTATCAATGAGAGCCCTACGGCCATTTATGTCTGGTCCTCTTGCCTGGCAGACTGACAATGTACTTTCATTTTGGTCAGTCTGTTAGCAGTAATATTGCATTGCACCACTGACGAAAAACTTCTCTGGGATAACTCTGATTCTAAAAGTTCCTTCTGCAGAACATAATAGACACATCTCAGAGGACACAGCATTTCAGCAGTCCTCAAGATCAGTCATCTGATTTTCATGACATATTTACTGCTACTTAATTTGATCTGTTTCATTTCTTTAACAGTTGGGCTATTACAAATAAATATTACAACACAGACAAGATGCACATACTTAATATCTCCTTCAATGTCAATTACATGCTGTCATCTGTAACGTACAGTGAATGTGATCCTCTGTGGTAAAGAGTTATATAGCTGATAAGGTATATTATTACTACCAAAATGAATATGATGTTAGTTTCCTTACCAAAAGGAAATAATTAAATAAACACCACAAGCTGTATATGAACTCTGCTGGTGAAAGATAATGGAAATTCTTGCAGTAAATGAAGTGAGTTAAGAAATGGAGGGCATGGACAAAATAATTGTTTTCCCTTTCTTCCAAATAAGAGCAGCAAGGTTTGTTTCAGCTTGTTCATAAAGAAGTACCAGTGGGTGTCTGTTGCAAATACAGTTTTACAGAGCATGAAAGATGAAAAAACAACAACACTGGGTCAGATAAACTATACTTCTGGAATAGTATTCTGTGTCAGAGTGCTAAGTTGTCAACACTTACAGAAAGAGCACATGAAACGTGCAAGTACAAAGTGATCTCTCCCAGCCTGCAGTACATGCAGCATTCTCTCACCTTGGACAAGCACAGTTCACCCATTCTGGAACAGTTTCTAAAGGTGATGCTCCCTTCCCTGTAAAAGTGGTTACATTGGGCAGCACCACAGGTAAGTCTTCATAAGGCACTGGAACAGTGCCACATTTTTGGCAGTGGATGACAGGAATAGGTGTTCCCCAGTACCGCTGTCGAGATATTAACCAGTCCCTTAATTTGTCACTCATTAGGTCTCCACCTATTCCTTTATTTTTGGCCTGCTGTGTAAGAGCTTTTAAGGCGTCTTGTCGAGTCATGCCTGTGAACTGATTAGAAAAAAGAGAAACAGAAGACCATGGAAAAAATCATACATTTTATCCGTGACAATGCAGGAATAGACAAAATTTCACAAAAGTAGTTTCAGAAAAATAAAGTTTACGAACCTCACATGAATGTTCCCTTTCTAATTTCTTAATATCCTTCTATCCAAGAGACTATTCACATACCAGCTACTTAATTTATTTAAAGTCTCTTGCTCTAATGATAATGTTCTTGACAGTCTGAATAGAACAGCGCTTAGAAAGACCTCTTCAGCCTTTACAGATAAAATAAATTTATATATTATACACATAACTACATTTACTGCTGATATTTTAATCAACTGCTTTGTACTGAAACTTCCAAAGGTTCACCAACACAAGGTGTAGTCTGAGGAAATGCAAACAGTAAACCATTGCTCTGTGATCATTTTGGGTTACTGTATTTATTACTTCCAAATACAACCTAAACATTTAGACCCTACCTTTTATCAAACAATAGACAAACAAAGTTCATATTCTACCAAATGCATCTTTCCAACTTGGTCTACTGCATGGCATACCTGCCCACAGCAGAAGGATTGGAACTGGATGGTCTTTAAGGTCCCTTCAAATTCAAACTATTCTGTGATTGTATGATTCCATGACTAAATTCTTCTTGATAGCATACATCTACCTTGAGCCTTAAAAAGTTGAAACCTCTTTAATCATGCAGTATTTGGCACATTCAAGAAAATAGTTTACACTGATAATATAAGTTGGGAAGAACTCCAAACCTGTATACTCACCTCCCCAGAATTAATGACTTTCTCCAATCCATTTGGCAGTTTTTCAATGACTTCAGTGAAACAAATGCTCAGATTCTTCGCTACTGCAGCATCTTCTGCACTAGTACTAGGAATTCCTAGGAAAAAAAATATCTGGAATTGACTAACAGGGATATCTATCATCAGTTTGATGATAAAACATTTTATATCTAAGAAACTCTCCATACAATGATTTATGTTTGATCAAGAGTTTGAAAATGGAAGAACAGTAGAAATGTTTTTCTGTTCTTTAAGCAGCGAAATTCAAGCAGCAATCATTATAGACACATTCTCTCAGTAAATGTTAATCAATGTCCTATCTCTAAGCAGGCTGAAAGTTAGATAGTTCAGAAAGAGGCTAAAAATTAAGCAACATAATTTAGACAAATAATACATTTTAAACAGTTATATTTACTAGATATAACAAAAATATATTTAGATAATACAAATTTGAATTCAATTTGCTAATATGACAGACACTAAACAAACAGGTTAAACATTCCTCTTGTTTTAATAGTAAATGTCATCTCTTTCTTCTGTAACAAGGTATTAAAGTTTACCAGAACTCAATTGTCTCTAACATTATTATCTTTGAACCCATTAAGAAACACATGATTTGTCGACAGTCTCAATAAAACCATTTGAATAACACCAGATTTCTATTCAGAATATAGCTTGTGAGAGCACTTCCTATTGTCAAATGAAGTCCTAGAAGTCACTGTATTTAAAGCACCTGATGCTTAATCTCTTTTCACATCTCGTTATTCAGGTTAGCCACACATCTTGAATACACGTTCCCCTAACTCACTTCTTTTTATTATAGTAATTCACCAGTATCACAAAATGATATTATCTTTAAATATTTCTCACTCATATTGATTGATGAGGACACCTTTCCTCTGATTTTGCTGCAGGTATTTTAAAACATATATTTTTTTCTACTTGGAGGACCGTCTTTCAGAGTGAGTTAAGAAATTTCTTAACTTCATTATTTCAATATTATTTCAGAATAAATCTGTTAGTATCAGATGTATTATTTCCAAACTGAGATATATTATTCTGAATATCTTTTCCCTTTGAATTTGGTGATAATTCACTTAATATTTTGAACAATCTTGCACAATTACTGTCATCTCTAGAAGGCGAAGAAGCTTATTCTAACAATCCAGCGCAAATATCAGGTTGGTGAAAACTGTAATAACTCTCAAGATATTATTAAACACATCAGAATTATTAACATACAAGCTACTTGATTGAAAACCAGTTTATCAAGGATCTTTCTTTACCAGTGAAATGTTTGCTATGGTAAATTTGCAAGTATATAAACTCTGTTAATACATAGAAATTTGGAAGCAGAAAACTCAAGAAAACCAAACAAAGCTCCCCTATGGCCTGTACCTCCCTAACTAACGAAAGACAAAATCACTGCTTAATCTTTTCTGTAGAAATAAGCTCCAGCAATTTAAAGCCTCTGTTACAGCATAATCTATGTATCCTAATCTGTCAAAGAGCCCTGCAGCTTACAACAGCTGGCGTCACAATATGCTCTACAAGTGGAAAAAAGGATATCCCACTTTTTGGTGTTCCTTCTGCTGAAATGATGATGCTATTAATGTACTTTCACAAAGCTCAATAGCTGGCATCCAGAACTTCCTGCAAAGATCTGGGCTGTTTCTAATGGACATAAAGCCAGAGTACATGCCTGTGAACAATCTGGAAGCCTTTACTGAAAAATAGGATTAGGTACCTCAACTGTTTGGCTTCTCATATGCAAGGGAAGGTTCTAGTTTTCAGATTAGCTCCTAAAGTGAAAGATGTGGACATATTATAAGGATGGTATACAGCCCAAGTGGGTGATTTCCATCAGCTCAGTGAGGGTCATCCAAGACACTTTTGCACAACGTTCCCAGTAAAAGCAACGCTCTGTGGCATGACACAGACACCGAAGTGGTTCTCCAGTCAGCTGGTTCAGCTGTTGTGCCACAAAAGCCAACGCTGGTAGTAGTGTGAAGGAAATAGGAGTAATAGAACAAGGGCAGAAGTAACAACCACAGGGAGGCAACAAAGGAGAGTTAAGGAATTAGGAATAAGTAATGAGGGGGGGCGGGAGGGGGTCAAAAACCCAACAGTCAGCGAAAAGCTTGGTGTCTAATATTGTTCAAGATAAACCTTGCAGATTAAAATGGGCATAAGTAAAACTTAGTGTAATCTCATTTTTTTACTTAGAACTGTTGTCACATCATCTAATCACGTGTACTTACCTGTCTAGATTGAAGTACTAGACTTCCTGTGCAGAAAAGGAGTAAAAATGGCTGCTTCATAGGGTAACTCTGAGAAGACCATTTCAGTAAATTCAGATGATCCTCTACCAATGCCCTTCTTTGTCTGCTTACAGAAGGAACCCCAATATTAAATAAGGGGTCTAAAATTATGGGAATAGCTCCTTTAGAGAAAGGGTCTAAGGTAACTGTCCAGGACTACCTGAACAGAATTCTAACCTATTCTGAACCCTTCTTCTGATCTCAACGCAAATATTATCAGATACAACTCAAACTTGGAACTTTGTTTATTGGGCAAAATCTCTTTGAAACATTTATCTTTAAATATTCATGTAATTTACATAAATGTATGACAATTTTTTAATTTTTTTTTAATTTTTTTTTAAAGCAAATGATCTGGGTTGTTTGGACAATATTTATGTCAAACAATGGTACAGTTCTGTTTTGATTAAGAATGGTGAGAATCAAATACACGTGTCCTATAGGTAATCAGCCCTCCAAAGATATACAGATCCTTAAATTTAGCTCGTTAAATGAACTAATTTTATGATATTTCCATTAAAATATATCATCTTGTATATCACTCTCCCAGACAGATTCTACATAGCTACTTTACCCATCCTTCTTCATTAATGAAGAACAGAATTCCAAAGTCCGTAAGAGAATCACTGTGTCCAAAGATTTATCACAGAAGCATTTGGTGTTCCAACACAGAAGCTGAAAGCTATTGTACTCCAGTTACACAATAATTGTTGCATACCTATTTTAGTATCAAGATAATTCTCAAAACTTGTTTTTGCTGAGATTACTACAGGAATCTCTTGATTGGTAAGCAAGTTCACAGCTGTCACAGAAGTGAGTGAGTCTGAAAACAAATGATCATGGTAAGAAACACGGCAGAAGATATGCTAAGAACATTACTTACTATTAAAACTCAGCTTATTTTATATAAGAAATCTATATTATGAATTTTTAAAGGAAGAAAATGAAAAACCTAACTGCATTTCTAAAAAGTTCACAGGTACTAAAATCTTCACTAATCGATACATTTTCATGACTAGAAAACATACCAAACATCTGAATCTGAATAAAAAGCTAAGTGAGATTTGGGCTGAAATTAAAAAACAAGACAAAACAAACAAGTCCTTGACCAAAATGCAGGCATGCTTCAAAGCTGTAAGAGTTTACTAAGTTGTGAATTGCAGAGTCATGAGTATTATTTCAAAATTCAGCAAAACCATTCAGTTATTCAGATGAAACAGAAGGAGAGCATAGATACACTTATGACTTGCTCTTCTATGCAGCAGTGACCCATGTAAGAAGAAAATCTAAATAACTCATTGATTTCAAAACAGAATATTCACGCTAGTATTAGAGGTAGGCTTATATCATCATCTTGAAATGAAACGTCTATAGGGAAGGGGAAGACAGAGAAAGAAGGGTGAGAACAGTGATAAGATAAATTGACACTGTGTTTCTTTGCTGGCCTGGTAAGAAGAAAATCTAATCTGAATAGTCTAAACTGGGGGGACTCAAAACCAAGACCTCAATTTGGATACATTTCTAAAATTCTAGTGCCTTCACAGCTTAAAGCAGCTCCCAAACTAAAAGGTAACGAGCTAATGCTTTCTAAACTCAGTCTTGCGTTAACAATTGCACATCATGCTATGCAACAGTAAGCCAACGGCTCTGTGCCAATATGCCTGCTCCTGGTAAACAGGGTCTCAGGACCTTTAGTGGTCAGTGAAAGTATAAAAGGCATAACTTCTAAGATCTTATTTTAGAGACCTGCATACAGTAGATGAAATTAATTTTTATTTTGCAGGAATGAGGTACAAAATTGATGCTTCAGGGATCTGACTCGATGTGATAACAAAAATACAGACCACTATGGAGTTTTCTTTCACCTATCTTTGTGGAAAAACAAAGAAAGTCTGAGCCTTGTACTGCTACGCACAAAGTCTGTCTGAAATAAAATAACAGTACTTTATAGAATAGGCTTACTATATCTCAACTGTCTTTTTAACACAAACAATAAACTTAGTTACTTTGACTAGTATTTATGTAATTTTTCAGTTCTCTAAGATATCCATACTCTAGAGAAAATTTCTTATGTTCAAATCTTTGCACTTCGTTTTCTTCCTTTGTTAAAAAAAACAACATACAGAAGTACCTTCTCTTTTTAAAAACAGCTAAGCAAAAAGCACCATGAACAGGAAGCAGAGTGGGTAGGGCAGTCTGCTTTTAAAAATAACTTCTCTCTCCCACACAGCAGTAATTTTGATTTTATGCTGGAACCCAAAATAATAATTCTCCAGTTTACGAAGACGTTCTTTCTTCTACTCACCTGCTCTCATCTTTAGTACAATGCAGTAAAGAAATGAAACTACAGTTACAAATGTAAAAGAATGTATGTTTGGTATTATAATGAGCTAATGAACAATATAAGGGTCATGTCTATATTTCAGACACCTCACGCAGGTAGAACTAGAAGCCTTACCACATTCAAAGTTTAAAACGTATTTTTCTTGGCTAAAAAATGAGTTTCTGAAAACTGATATCTCGCTTCTATTTAAATGATAATTGTCTTGATGTAATAGAGAAGGATAGCTCTAATAAAATACTAAGCTATACTCCAAGAGCACAACTATAAGAACCTTAAGTTAGTTTGGCATACTACATCCTTTCTTTCTCACCTAGAAAACATAAAAACATGTAATTATTTAAATGAGAACATACAGTCAAGAAAGAAAGGGCAAGATAGTAACAAAAGGGAAAGAAAGCAAAATTATCTCAGCTGAGGTAACTCTTGTAACTTTTAGGTTTTCCAAACAACAAAAAATAGTAGGCCAAGGATGCTGAGTACAGAGGATGAGGTAGGAACATACAGGAAACCAATTAACACTAATTAATGAAAAGACTTACCACATACAGGAAACCAATTAATACTAATTAGTGAAAAGAATTACCACTTGATTGTATTTGTATGCCAGGAACTATTACAGGGCTACTCTGAATTTACTTAATTGGAATCTTGTATTAAATGCGGATCTCTACAGCACAGTATTACTTTGCTATATCTCAGTGATCCACTTTGCTACACACTAATCATCTGAAGTCCTCTATATATTCTCTATGCAGGGAAGAGATCATTGCTTGTGCAAGAGCTGGTTCCAGTCTGTGCTAATGACAAATTACCGTACAGCAGAGAGATTTGCAATGTGCTCACATCGTCAGATTCTGACCACTCACTTACATTATGTGAAGAAACAAGAATCTGTTCTGTTACTTTTATACTGTGAAGTTTTACAGACATTCAAGAGTAAGAATTCAAGCATAGCTACTGTTACCATATCTGAAGTCAAGACAGGCTTTTGTGATACTATCTGACATGTACAAAAGATCAAAAGGAAATGTTCCCTCTCAACAGGAACAGTTTATGCTCAGCTGGACTCACATTTTCTGAAGATCATTCTCTAAAACAGATACTCTTTTGTAACAAGGTGAAGAATGAGAAAAATATCACCTTTCCCTGGGATGAACTCCCTCTGAAAGACTTCCTTCAGACTGCTGTTTCCATGCAGCAGTCTATGACTTGGTAAGATATATAAATGGGAAGCTCCATAAATGGCTTCAGGAGTGTAGGTGTAAGCAGCCAGCTTCTCTCCTGATACTTCACCATTAACCTGAAAAAGAACCAAAAATGTCCCAGATGTTATCTTTGCCATTAGAAGTGGTTTTAAATTTCCCTTCCTACTTCTATTAATTAATTAACTAATTTACAACACCCTATAGAAATATGCAATGCTAAATGCCAAAGCCAGACACTCCTAGTACATGGAGTTTCCAGAATCAAATTCTGACAAAATTTATTTCTAAGACACTGAAAATGTTGCTTTATAATTTATTTAAATCTAAGTAAAATAAGTATTGTAAAATCGTGTGTAATATTTCACTGTACTATTGAGTCAGATTCAATCCCTGGTTAAGTCTTTCTATTCACTTTTATCGTACATCCCCTGTTTCTGACAAATGGCAATAGCCAAGCTCACCTAAATGAGAGGCTGCTTATGAAATTTAAACAGAATTTTAGACTTTCTCAGCTTCTAGGCTTTCTACCACACTCCTCTGATGAAGTCCATGCTGCATCTTGTACAGGAAAAGATTTATAAAAGCTGGAAAAGGTGGCACTACGTTAAAGCAACTGGACATAAAATGTGAGTGATAAACCCTGAGGGCTGCTTAAAAATCACTACACTCATATATTCTATGTGAATTAACTGTGGAGTGTATGGTGGTCTCAGAAGGAGATCCTTCTACAGCAGGTATTGATACACATTTTCAGAAATAATCGATAAAAATACAACTTATTAGCTGGCATGTATTTTTGTAATAATACAGACAATTTTCATCCAACTTTTCAGCTGAACACACAAATGCTTTCCGAAGCAGGACAACAAGAAATATCACTTCAACAAACAGATGTTCTATAGGAATCAGTGCAGGTCTGGGCATGAACATATCATATTTTCCTTTTGTAGGTTTCAAGGTTTTTATATCTGAAAATCCATCCCATCATGCATTTCAGGGGTTGCCTTCAATATAGCCAAGATAGCAGTATTGAAATTTCTGACTCACCTTCAGCAAGAAGTCAAGAGAGCATCCAACACAGTCACCTATCCAATTTGCTTGCATTTCTTTTATACCATACCACTCAGGGAGGTCAGACAAAGCATCAAACATTGCCTGATGCAATAAAAGAAAAAAAATATGATGTTCAGCTCTTACAAACATGCAAATTAAGACCATGGGTTTAATTATAACTAACAGAAAAACAATAAGGTGCTGGTAAAAGACAGGAAAAGATATTTTTATACTGACTCAAATTAATCTCTTTCAGAGAAAAATTAACATGGCACACATTGGAGGTACAATGTGTCCAGCAGATATCCTATTGTTACTAAAAGAGGACATAATTTTGGACAGACTGAACCTCAAATACAGAACCCTTGAGTGAAAATGGACACAGAAAATATTCCTAATGGGTGTAAATTTTAAGAACTGTGAGCAACCTAATTAGCTGAACACAACCACTATAAATAAGATATGTGCTTGCAGGCATAATGGCTACAAATGGATTAGTTGCTCAAGACAACAGTTTCGAGATGGCAGTCAGAAAAAAAGACATTTATGTGTCCTAAAATTTTCCAGCTCTGACTTAAAATGGCAAGACATTTTCCAGCTGCCTACCCACTTTTAAATATTTTTTACTCATGTTTTCTTGAGCACAGTAGGCTCTAAAACTGAGGAGGGTCTTCAGGATGATGTGATGTTGTACAAAAAGAAATCAAACCATAATAATAAGGATTTACATTACATTCAAAATACGACTATTAGAACAGCTTTGAAATAAAGAGCGGAGGAAAAAAATGAAAAGTTGGCTTCTTTGTTAGCTAGAACGTCCCACAGCCAGACCTGTAAAGTCTGTGACCATCTGCACTCAGCAAGAGACAGATCCATACATTCACAGCCTACATGAACTACTCAAACTAGTACTTGCCTAAAGAATTTGAGCCAGTATGTTTTTAGGAAAAGAAATCTATAGAAAATTAAAGAAGAGGTACAAAGTTTGGATAACTTGAAGTTCATCTCACTTTTCACTACAAAGCACATTTTTGTTATGAATACTCCATAAATGTCCCAAGTCTTTCCTTTGGCAGAAGTACAGCCAGAGGCATGAGTAACTAGGACAGATGGTAGATATGTTGAACAATTACAGTTAAAATCTCAGAATAAGGCAACATGATGGGGAATTTTTTCATTAGCTGTGACTCCAACATCAAATATACATGCTCTTTATTATCTCATTAACTGCTAGCAACCCACAAAGATGGACACTACGTACTACATGCTGCTCAAATTAAATTGTTGGAAGGATAATTAGTGAATATAAAATTCATATTAGTAAAATGAGATGCATACAAGACGCTAAAAGGATTATATTCTAGTTAATACTCTGTTGTATACCCATCACTCAAAGTAAAATAAAGGACATATGCTTCATAAAACACATTATTGCATCATCATTTGGGATTAATATAGCTTTCTACATCCTTAAGAATCAAATTCCTTCTGATAAATAAAAGTATAGTAAAGTTTTAGAAGGTTTTTAATCACACTGTAACCTTAATGAGCTTTAGTTCACAATTGCAAGTGTACTGAATCACAGAGATTGCTCAAATCTCCTTATTCTCATTAATTTCAAGGTTCCAGAGACAACTGAGATTTATTTGCCGTGAATAATCCATGTATAAATATATCTACCAAACGATAAAGAATATCTGGTTATATATCTGGCATATACTATATTTGGAGTCATTCTTCAGAAGAACTTTATGTAATTTAGAAAGTATGAAATTGGGCCAATACACAGAACTGGCTGGATGCTTTAAGCAGATTTTTATAAAATCTCTACTTGGATATCCTATCTACATTTCATTTTTGCTGGCAGAAACACTGAAGTGTGCATGTGCTCTACTGAAGCTGTATGGTCTATAATTGTTAGCCAGAAAAACTGCCTAGATTTTTCAATGTAGGATTATTACATCAAGATCCTTAATAGCAGTGTGTTAACCATTTTAACTCTATTTAGCAGGCTTGATTAGAAGCTATAGGCTATAGTTTGCCTGAGCCCAATTATTCTCTTCATAATGCAATTGCTTCATGCAGTTAAGCACAATATTTAAGAGCCAAAAGAGCCAACTCTACTTTACCTGAATGAAGATAAAGCTATTTCCATGCTGTGACACAGACTAGCATTTTGGAAACAATAACCTTTCACACCTTAAAGTGTATATGAATAGTACAGTGTGACCAAAAAGAAGAAAAAATTCAACATGGAATTATGATTCTCTGCTCTTTGTAGTCAACACAGTGCTTTGGCTTTTTGTCAAGGCTATGAATGGCAATTAAAGAAAATCAACAACATGCAAAACACAATCAGTTTTTGTAGTGTTATAAAGGCAAAAAACTAGACTGGACGTAGACATACATCATTATAGTAACTGCTACTGAATGGTAAATTAGGATATACGCTATCAGGACAGTAGAAAAGCACATTAATTCTTGCACACGTTAATGCACTTTTACATTCACCTGTCAAAATTTACATTCTGTGTAAATGAGAAGGTTTTTAAAAACTGTTTGAAGGGAAAGTGAAAACTTTTCATCTTCAATTGCATTATGCTCTGCAAAAATATGAATACATACATAGACTGCTTGGCTATGTGGAACTCTTTAAATTGAAGACCTAAGTTAACTTCTGAATAGTATAAACTATCTTTTGAAATGTTAAATATTGTCTCCATGAATCTTGTTTCCATGTTCTACTTTAAAAGTCACTGATACGTTTGGTATAAACATCTTTTGAATTAAGTTAGTTTGATTAATCTTGCTGCTAATTATTGTTTTGCAATCACTGGCATGATTCCTTAGATAAAAAATGTTGATTCCTGAAGGTACATACATAGCCCAAGAGCTTGAGCTACAAGATCTGTTAACTCACTAGCACAGGAAAGACAAATAACAGGAGACTGAAGAAGATGTTGTCCTCCTGAACAACCACTATGCGTACTGATGCCCTGCTTACCAAGACATGGCTGAACATTGTTTGCTGATGGGAAGTAATAGAACAGTTTTCTCTCTCTTTGATTTCAGATAGCCTTTGCTCCCCCCCCCCTTTCTTTCTTCTTTAACTAAAATATCTTTATCCCAGCCTTTTCCTATCATATTCCCCCCTCCCCCTCTTCCTTTGAGGAGAGAATTGAGAGTGAGAGAGGTACAGCAGAGTTTAGTTGGCCATCAGTGTGAAACCACCACAAGTGTAAATACATTCTGGAAGTCTTACAGATTTGAAGATAGACAGACTCGGGGGGGGGGGGGGAAGTGAAAGAAACCAAAGCTACATTCAGGGCTAAGAATGCCCTTCAAGGTTCCCACATCTTCAGGAAAGACTGACTTAGGTTCTGGAGAAGCTGAAGATAAACTAATGCTCCACAGGACTGTTTTTCTAAGCAACTAGAAAATTCTGGTGCAGCTAAAAGATGAAAGTCAACCAGTACAGATGATCACAGAGTCATAAAATCAAGAGAAGCTTACTGTGAATTCATCATGGATAATGGTGGCCAGGTCTAAAACTAGAAATAAGGCATTCAGAATGCAGATAACCAATTTCACATACCCCACCTGTTTGGTCAGTTGAAGATTTATTGAGAAACAACTTGTAGTTGTTCAGTAATCTTCAGACAAAAGAAAAAACATCAAACCAAACAATAGAAATGTTTTATAATTTCCCAAGAGTTCCTAAAGTTCCCTACTTCCTAAAGTTCCCCTGCTTGTAGTTCAAAAAGGGTGAATTCTAATCAGCACCTAAAAAAAATCACTTTTCTAACACTGGGAAATAAAAATTTTAATACGAGCAATGCCTTCCATTAATCTCATACTGAGTAAAAGTATTCCAGCTTCTCTGTAGTAATAAATGCAATAAAACGAAATATTACATATAAAGTTATAAAGCTAAATATTTACTGTGCTTTCAGTGAATTCACTCTAATAAAGATTCACAAATTTGCTTCTTAACTGAAGCTTTTTAAATGAAGACTACAAAATGTCAGTGAAGGTTTAATTTCAAAAGCATTTAATTAAATAGCAAAACAAAGCTGTCTTTTACTAAACAAAATTAAAATTAAAAAAAGAAGCATTTTTCTAAGGAAAAATAAAAAAAAATTAAAGATGTTTGGATCAAAACAAAATTATTCACTTCATTTGACCAAGCTCCCAAAATAGTATCCAAATATAAACTAAAGATTACACAGAATCATTTAATAAAATGCAATACACTAACTAAAGTACAGGAAATTAAATTTAAGATGCCCACTACTTTATTTTGCATTCTATTGCATGGTTCCAGTTGTGATTACGTGGTACAGCGCCCATTGGTATTTTTAAATCTCTTCCTGTTCTGCTTTCTTTGGTTGGTGGTGCTGGGTTTTTTTAGTTGGTTATTTTCTTTTTACCTTCAGTAGTTACTCCCTGTAATGTCATAGGTCACTCTCAACTCTTACTTCCCAGGTGTGAAGTATAGTGAAAACACATATATAGGACTAATAACACAGATATTATGTATGATTCCAGTCCTTCTTTGTGCACGTCTGAACGGTCAGCAGTTTTTCTTTTATGTATTTTATGGTCAACAAACATCTCTGGTTTGACTATATGTAGCTGAGGCAAATAACTGACATCTCAAATGCCAAAAATAAAGCCAGTGTTCTCTTCAACAGTTCTTCTCAGTCTCACTGTAGCAACGCATAAGTGAAAACATTCCCTTTCCAGCACAACAGAGTGTATCTTTGGGGAAGAAAAAAACAAAAAAGAATAATCGATTCTGTAAATATAAAAGCTCTTTAAAAGAATTGCTATCATTTTTAGTAGTACTTAGCTCTTACTGTTTGCATTCATCTCATACCAAAAGGAAATTAAATTCATATTACTGTAGTGCTACGTGATGTGCTGCATTTGTGCTAGAGTGAAAGCACAGCCTGGCCCACAAATCCACACAACACTTTCCTGTCTTGCCAAGCAAACAAAACAGGTGTCATTTCTTTATTAACGAAGCACTAAGAGATGGAGCTCTTGGTCCCTGGCCAAGGGAGCTCTCAGCATGACTAAAGGGGGAGAGTTTCAAAGCAAGTTTTATCAAGCCCATTCTGTTAGAAGTAGAAAACTGTGAGCTAGACTCCAAGTAGAGGAAGTGAAAAATCACACATCCAGCATGAAGAACTTGGGAGCCAGCATTTCTGTTCTCCTCATCACGATGAGGCATTACCTCTCACTGTGAAATGCAAAGTACTGTCAATATTCTTAACATTCTAAAATGCAGTACTTTGGTTTCATTACAGGGTAGAAAAGTAACCATTTTAATAACACAGGAAAAAAAAAAAAAAGGCAGGAAAATCGAGTAAAAGACTATTATGTAAAAATTCAAATTATATTTAGGCCAAAGAGGCTGTCAGATGAAGTGGTAACAGAAAAAAAGAAGCTGGAAAAGAACTAATAGATGTTCTGGTGTTTTACACTTACAGAAAGTGAGAAGGATTTGTTTCTAAATGCCTGCACAAATTGAGTAATGAAGAAAAGATTGCTGTACGGCAACTATAAAAATTTAGGCAGAAATTTATAGGCCTTGTCTATTTCCCCAGCGTTTAAACTGTCTTCATGTTGCGCAAAATGGGAGGAGATTGAAGGCGAAACGCAAAGTTTCAAAGTTGCTCCTACTTTATTTATTTCTAATATTCTCTAGTTATTTGAATCAATCATTTTTTTTTTAATTGCTTTTGAAAAATCCAGAAATTTCAGCAAAATATAAAAACATGCATTGTATGCAATTAATTTTGGAAGAACAGGTGCAATGCAAACACTGACCTTGCAAGTTCTGATTTGTGGACTATGCTGACTGTGCTTTCAAGAAATCACCACCACAGTAATAACAATTTACAAATACAGTTACAAATAACATTTCCAGATTGATTTTTCCAATGAATCTGCCTACAGATTCAGCTGGGTAACCATAGCAACTAAATGTTTTAGCTTAAAACATCTTAAATGCACAGACAACAATTTGAATAATAATGCCATCACTGTTAAGGCATTATAATTTTATCAAAGAAGTCTGTCAAAAGAAAAATGACAATTAAAACGTCCTTTGAAAATCCATCCAAGCTGCTAGACCTTTTTAGATCTACCTTAAAAAATGGGTAACTAAAATACTTCCTGCTAATTGTTTAAAGAATGGTCAGTACTTTTGCCCTCGGAAAAAAAACACACGCTGCTTTGTCTGTTTGCATTTTTTGTTTCAAAGAAGGACTACGAACAGGTGCAGAAAAAATAAAGAATTCAAAGCAAATCCACAGAAGATGGTTCCTTTGGATGCAACAGGAATCTAAGATCCTGTATGCATATAAATTAAACAGACTACTGCAAGCACAGAAAATGATTTCACCACCCATCGCTGATCAGGTAGTGCCTTGTTGCTACCTGAGTAGTAAATAAGGAATGCAGATGAAGACTAATGTTCTAAGAATTTATTTTTATTAAGGTTGGGAGACAGAGAAAAAAAAAAAACAACAGAAAGACAAATGGGTGAAAGAGAAACACAGATGACTAGAAAGATCATCAACATGCAATATAAATAGGTTGTATAGTTAAATCAAGATAATTTGTGGATGCTCCAAATAGAAAATAAATTGTAGGCATCCATATCATTCAGTTATTATTGCTAGCTGGTAATTTGCATGAAGAACTAAAGAATAACAGACTCATTAAATATATTTTAAATGGATCCCTGTCGACAAAAAATGGTTTCAGTATAAGGACTTGTATTTTCCTCTAATCCATATGGGTAAGGTGTTACACACCAGAAATAAAGCAATTTTCAATGTGCTGTCTCACTGTGTTAAGTTAAAGAAAATCTAGGGATAACTTCTGGAACAAACAAGTGATTTGCAGAGAGCCTTGCTGCAGGAAAAGGTCAAGGAAGGTGGAGCTTTCTGGTATTTGGTCCTAAATTTCTGTAAACTTTTCTAAAGAAATAATAGTCACCTTTGAAGGTGCAAGCTACAGGTGAGCAGGGTCACCTCACAGCCTTCCCATGAGGTACCAAAACCAGATTAAAGCATCACTGGAGAAAGAGGAAGGGGAAAGGAGTGCACACAAAAAAGTTATTAACCATTTGAATCCAAAAGTAACTAACATGGAAAAAAAATACAAACCTTCCCCCAAAGGTGCAAGGATTAAATTGCTATCTGCTAATCTCTTTTCATCTCCAATTTTAAAATTTCAGAATAAAAAGTAGTAAAATCTCAGTGGATACAACACACTGAAAGCCTGATCCACTTAGCCTCACACTACCAGCTTTACACAAAGTTAGTAAGAACACCTTACATGTGGAACAAATCTTTGCTGTGTCAATGAATTTGTTCAAGCTGTGAGACATGGGAAATACAGGGGCAGGTGAGTACTGATAGGAATTCTGGCAGCGTGGCTCAAAGATCTAGCGGTTAGTCTGCAGACAGAAGAATGTAGGTCTTTGGATCAGAATGATTTGGACATCATCAATCTGGAACCACCTTGCTTTAGCCTTCTGGTCAATCTGAAAAGCAGCAGAAATGCAGAGGTACACCAAACAATTGGAAAAGAAATGGGAAATGAAGATCTCAAGTCCAGACAAGGTGTGGAAGGCTGAAGTTCTATTTCTATGTTGTTTTTTTGTTCTTTGAGACAAAAAGATTAACCATAGGAAATGACTAGTCCCATTAAAGATAATCTTTCTAATGTCCTCTCAAATTTCCCACTTACAGCAGCATGGCATATTAAGTACGACAAGTAATCATCACAATCTCAGGCCAGCTTGTACAAAAACACTTCCTGCTATTGCAGTATGCTTGAGTATGAAGGCTCACTTCAGGTTCCTGAAAATAACTACAGGAAAGTTACTTTATACATGTTAATTGCGAACTCCAAACAACTGAAGAAATAAAAAGGGAAGTGATATTTATAAAGAACCTGCTATTTTTCTAAAGAGATATATTCATTGATCAACTGCCAGGTAAAGATCAAAAACTATTTGTTGTGCTCATTTGTGATTAGAAGCACGTGTACCCAGAGTTTCTGAACATTAAAGAAAAGGAAGTTGTACTGGTAGTAGTTCTCATCCACGACGTAAGCCAGGTAGATCACTTTAATGCAGATGAGTGCCTTCAGGAACAAGAGACAACAAATAATGCCCCCATCAGAAGTGAAGATATTCTTATCACTAATGTTATCATTCTAAAATCATTTCGGTGTTAAAAATGCTTAGTTTCTTAGAGTCAAAGAGGTATCTTTGACTCATAAAAGGACTGGTCATACAAAAACCCCTTGGAAAGTACTTGGAATGACTACTGTAAGGAATAAATGTGTGGAAAGTTGAGTTTGGGGGATAATTAGTCAACATATTTAGATAGCAGAGTCAAAATTGTAGCATATATAATCTGTGATATAGCATTCCCTCTTGAGATGCTATTGTGAAGCTTCTTGGTTATGTCAGTGTGGACACACTGTCTCTAAGAGACTGAAGCATCTTGTCAGTGATAGCTCAGAGACAGTCTTCCTCACATGGGCAATCTCCAGCTGCAGTTTGCAGTTCACAGGCCATTCAGAAGGTAAGACACAATGTACCATATTAACTACTACTATTAGCTACTATTAGCTATCATTTGCAACTTGAAAGGAAAAAAATAAGTAATAAAAAACAAAATTTCTTAATCTTCTGAGCTGTGAAACCCATCTAATATCAATTATTGTATAAAAAAAATTCCCCTTAATAACCAAATGTACAAAGCCCTTGCCAAAAGAAACAGTGAGACTGTTTAAAATGTGCCAAGACCACAGCAAAAAAATTGGGAAAGTGAGTGAAGAGGAAAATCCAAACCACCTGCTAGTCACTGGCAGCATCTGTCATTACACTGAGAAGCAGTAGCACATGAAGGCAATGCTTGCCAAAGCACTTGAGCTAGGAGAAGTATGGCATAATTCATTGACTTATTTGTATGAACTACAGAATATAAATCAAGCACAGAACAAACTTTTGGGAAGCTTTGTAGTGATCTGTAGAATACTTTACCGTATTAATGCTTAAAGGTTGGTGGAAGTTGACCCAAACATTTATCCCTAAATAAGAAATAGAAGCAGCTCTCACTCGTGATGAGATGTTAAGAAGCATTTCTGCACCATAACCCTCCTCCTTCTTTTGTAGGTAAGGCATACAGTAGTCTCTCAAGGTGAGATCTTTTGCAGGGAGGTAGATGGTTGTGGATGAAAAAGGTCCTTGGCTTTCAGTAAAGCCTACTTACTGGATAATGAAATTTGGGAGACCTGATCATTTACAGAGCTTATGTCTTACCTATAATTATATTTCTTAACTTAGAGACTAAAGCAAAAAGATCCTCCTCCCTAGAGAAGGATGGATGAGCAAAAGATAATAATCCTGTAAACCAAAGGTGTTTTAAGGTTACTGAAAGGTTTCCATTTCAAGGTTGGGTTCTTTTTAGTAGAAATTTAAGGCTGATTCACCTCTCTCAGTGGGAAATAAAAGCCCTGTAATTTGGTCAAGCAGGGATACAACCCAGAAATATCAGTCATTACTTCCTATAACCTCTATAAAGACAATAGAAAAAAAATGTATTCATAAGAGTAGAAACTCTGGAGAACTTCCAGCCTCAAACTGAGGCAAATGGTAAGTTGGGGCAGACCCTGAAACATGACAGTGATCATGAAATCTGACAACAAGAGCACTGACAAAGAGCTCAGAACCTTGTGATCATTTTGTGATTGTGTAGACATGTTCAATTTTTCCTTCAACTACGGCAAATGTTCCCTCCTTACTGCCAGAACAATCAGAAAAAAAAAACATCTCAACTCTCCTCTTTGCACATAGAGAATCAAAGGATCAGGCATAAAATATAAGGTTTTCTCTTGATTATGAATGGACCCGACACGTATTCTCCCTAAAAGATTGTAGAAATTAGGTCTCTTGAATATGAGCTTTATTAAAGATTAATTTTTAATATTTTATTGGACATAGCTTTCTCAATCTATACTTGAGGTCCCAATACACAGAGCACCTGAATGGAATAAAGATTTCATCCAGATAAAAGAAGAAGTTGAACTTTTTTTTTTTTTTAAGAACTCAGATGTGGAAGATATACTGTATGCAGTCCAAATTTAAGCTCACAACAAAACACACACACATAAAAAGGGACAAATCACATATATTATTATTATATAATTACACATTTTGCAAACATGTAGACATAGAAAACCACATTCAGCTTTAATAAATACTTCTGGGAAAAGAGTCATCTCCTTAAATGCTACCACAAATTCCCAAAGCAGTATCCTCATACCTTTGCATACGCAGTAGTTTTAATGAACCATTGTTTGAGGTACTTCTGTTCCACTTTTGCTCCTGAACGCCATGAACAACCATTGTCATCCACCTGTTCATTAGCTAGAACGGTTTGATCTACTGGATCCCAATTGACCAAAGCCTAAAAACATTTCAGGAAAAAATATTTTAAGCAGGTATTTCAAAAACAGAATCTTACTTTTTAGATAACAGAAGAATTAGCCAGAAACATTTTTTGGGCTCCTATTTTCTACACTTTTATAACATCCATTTGTGTCAGCAGTACAGACTCAAGTGAGCATATTTTGAATGTTGAAAAGAAAAAAGTTTGCAGCATTTACCTGGTTTGATGGCTAACTGTACCAATTTCTAATACTGCAAATTACATAGTTTGATGCTTAAAAGTTGTCCACCACTAATCCAAAGGTGTTGAGAGTGAGACTGAAGGGGATAGATGACTGAGCATACACAACATGAGAGGAGATTGTCACACAGAAGTATTATATTGAAGTGAAAGACTTGTTATTTTCCACACATTTCTTGTCAGTTGTGTGAATTACTTTTGCAATCATCTTTCCTACCAGTTACCACTACAAATGCATTAAAGAAAATTTAAAGTGAAATAAATACTAGTGCTGTAGTCAGACATGGTGGGGAGGGAGTAAAAGCAAAACCTCCGCCTCTCAGTATTGAACAAGTTAGCTGATCATTTTTGATAAAGGGTGTAAGATCACACAGAAAAATCCTAAGAGCACTGTAACAGTCATTCCAGAAGTAGCATCGATGACAGACACTAAGTAGAAGAAATGAACAGACAGAAGTGATGGTCTATTAACTTGAGTTTTACCTACTATTCGAGAAAAATCAAAAAGTTAAGTCAGCTTAAATAAAAAGCACTAGCATCAGCTCCACAGCGCTGAAATACATTATTTAAAATGCTTATATTCTTTGGGTAATGGGGGAACTTACTATCTTAGCCTATCCACATTCTCTGCTTTTGTATCATTCACATTTCATCCATCACTGATGACCTTCTGAACTGTCTCAGTTTCCTGATAATGCTTAATTGTAGTTATGCTGTGCGTTCTTAGAAAAAGTAAATACAACAATCACTTCACAAACATTTTGGTGAGGACAGAAGAAAATACAGATGTACAGACCCTATCTTCCTGAGAGATGTTGTTGCTACTTCTGTTATCAGTATAGTTTACTACTCATTTACACAAAATTCATTATGAAAGAATGAATTAGTCTTTTTTTTTTTTAATAAAAATGAACTCATCTTCAAATCAAGCTTGAATAAGTTCAACATATCACCGGAATCTGTCTACCTTCCATCTGTTTCCTATCAATAACATTATACAGTTTTTACAACAGCCTTCAAAAAGTTTACTGGAAAATTATAAGTGATCAATATATTCTGCTATCGTAGACCTATTTTCTAACTTTCACACACGAGCTTTTTTTCAGTAATGACACAACACATTATGAACTTGGCTTTAAAGTTACGATCTTATCATTTATAAAGATCTACAAAATATCATGCTAAGTTAAAATAACACCAGGAAGTAATAAAATGTCAGCTGCATGAGGTAATATCAGCATTTGCTTGTATTAAGTTGGTTATGACTAAAAGTTGAAAAAAAAAAATACTGCTTTTGTTTTGATACTAGGTAAACTTGTGAAAACTCTGAAAATTAACCAGACTGATTTACGCAAGTATAATTATTTAGCATGACATATTCTCATGACTCATAATAGCAAAACTTATCTAGATAGATAATCCAAAGCCTGAAGCAAATACACATGTAAGAAATGCACAGCTGAATGGTCTTACCATGAACTTTTAGGCTTGCATTTTGCTCCTCCCATCTCTCAGAGCCTAATATTCAAAACCTGGATATTGAATTAAATCCTTAGATCCTACCTGTACTTCACAGGGGCAACTTTGTGAAAACAACAGCCTCAAACGACAGCCCCAGGAAGTAACTAAATTTCATCAATACAACAAGAGCACAGTGTGAAAGTGCGTATCTCACACAACTTATTTAGATCTGCTCTCTACAACAGGTCACAAGCTTTTAAGGAAGTCTTCATCTCATCTAACCTCAGATATCAGAACCTCAGGCAGCATAAGTATCATCTCCAGGTTTGGTGTCTATGGTACTAGACTGCAGGTACCTAATCAAAATAATCAATACGGTCTAGACAGCAATTCATCTCAAATGAAATGAGACACACTTGGCCAAGTCAATAATCTCTACAGTATATTGATCAGATCTGTACTGTAGGAAGAAGGAGAGTATTTTGCCGTGGTGAATTAAGACACACTGTCTCCAGAAGCCGCAGCATCCAGACAGGCACTGTTAACTCTCACAAAGTCCAGCTCCAAGACACACTCAACTTGTTTCCCAACCAGAGACATTTCTTGCCAGGCACACATACTCCTGGAGTGCTAACCACACCAACACTCGACACATATCATTCTTATCTCCATAGTAAGGCTAGGAATTATCTCCTATGCCTAAAAGAAATTGTAAAACAGGAGGCTTCAGGCTGTGCACAAGTACTGCCTAATGTATATTGCAGGTAAGCTGAAGACACAGGGTAGGTGTCTGCTTCAAGGATACATGACAGCTTGAAAAGACCAAGGGTTATGGGCTATATCTCTGCCATCTGTTTTCTGCCAAAAAGCAACCGGTTTATATTCAACAGAGATTAAATTCCCTACATGCTGACAGATGCCGATTTAAGATTTAAGTCCTCAAAGCACATCTAACCACTGGTACTCAAACACCACCAAAATCCTACAACAGTGTGAGTCTGCATGGAAAACTGCTTTTGTGTATCTCCTAAAGAAGCTGCAAGCCTTGAGCTTTTCAGATTCACCTCAAAAAAATATATCTATAGATAAAAAAAAATGTAAGTCCTAGCTTTTTGATAACAAGCTTATTTCTATTACCAAAAAAAAAAAAAAAAAAAAAAGGAAAATACAGAACAACAAAAAAAAAGAACCAAACTCTGCATACTAGGACACACCAAACATTCAATCTTCTTGCTAGCTGTCACAGCATCTCTGAATATATTTTTTTTGACAGAAATAGGAAAAGTGGATCAGGAATACTTCATCTTTCCAAGTGCAACATTTCATCATCAACCTCTATCTCTGGGTTTGTAGCATAAGTGCACTACATCCTTAGTTATATCATGTAGGATTTTCTGGTTCCCATACAATACAATGGAAACTTTAAAGCTAATTTATTAGTTTTCACTTTAGGTTAGGAACATTCACTAACTTGTAGCTTTGTTTAGATGCAGCTCAGTAGTTCAGGTATTCTGGAATTGAGTTTCTTTGGCTAGATAATTCTTCCGGATGCTAATTTAGCACCTTTGTTTCACCTCCTGCTTAAAGGTAAACTGAACTCTTCTCTTTTGAGATAGTCTCATGTCATTCATAAAAATAATACAAAAGTCCAGATTTTATTAATGTACTTCTAGCTGAAAAGCAGCTCTGATATTCTTACAGCATCTAGCATTTCTGTAATATGTTACAGGCCACAATCAGAGTTCAGGAATTAGATGGTTACACACAACGTCCTATTATCCTATCCAATTCTATCAGTTCTGAGACAGCATCACAGTACTACAATGCAGTCAAAAAATCTCACTGCTGAAGAGACTCTTCACAACCCCGTTATCTTTTACATCTTCAAGAGAGAGAAGTTAAGACCTAGAAAATTCTGTACTGAAGCCAGAAAAACAACTAATGGTAGCTAGATTCTGATCCTGCATTTCAGTGTAAACATTTCTGGTCTGACATGCTGTAATACCCATTCGTGTTCATTACACACAAAATTCATTATATTCTGCAGTGATTTAAAACCAGAGCACCATAAATATCTAATCACTTAATGAATGCAAATGAATGATCCAGAAATGCATCCAGAAGTGCTGATGTAATAAATGAGTAGAGCTAGTGCGGTACAAAATATTACAGGCCAAAGTTTGTACCTACCTCTTTTTGATACACCATCCCAGATTCAAAAAGCTTAAGAAAGAGGTATTGCGTCCATTTGTAGTACTCTGGTAAACAAGTGGTTATTTCCTGTAGAAATGAAATGAAATAAAAATACCTGAAGCTATTCTTAGTATCTTCTTAGCACATTTCAATTTAAGCAATTAACTCAGCAATGTATAGTAGATGCCAAACAGAAAATAAAATGCATTTTTGGATAATGTTCATTATGAGTGATATTCACCTGTACACAAAACCAGAGAACATAGGCCTTGGGGAGCTTTGACATTGCACAGCAAAGTTTACTTGTTGACACGGAATAAAAGAACACTGTAATATCAATGCTGATAGATAGGAGAGCACCAGAATGGAACTGCCCACAGCTGACTGAAGAGGGAAACAGCCAAATTAGGAAGAAAATAAAGCAGAGCCATTCAAGAAGTCATCTCAGGCATGACGGCTTTTTCTCTGTTAAGTACTGAAAAGCATGAAGAGCCACTGCTGGCTGTTCAGAGACAGCTCAGAGCTGGCTATGGAGAGAGCAGAGCAGTGTGGAGCCGAACCAGTGCCTGTAGAGGACAGAACAGCACTGAGGAAGTGAGGGTGCTGACAGGAGATAATGCTGGGCTGGCAGGCAGGGACCAGGGCGTAAGGCTCTAAACTTCAAGATGGAAGAGCTGTGAAGGGTATCTCACAAGTCGTCACAAGTGTAAGAGAGAAGTAAAGACAGATAAAAATAAATGACAGCATAAAAAAGAGGAGTGGGCGTTGAGGAAACAGCGTGTAAAAATATCATAGATAGTCCTTTTTTTTTTTTTTTTTTTAAACTTGCCAACATTTCTGAAGTTGGTTGCAAATACTAATAACTAAAACAATCTACTTACCAACACTTACGAAGCAACAAAATGCATTTCAAATAAGCACAGGTATGCAAAGCTCACTAAAGCACAATGTGATTATTGACTCAATGCTGTCTACACGAACGCAGTGCTTTACAGGTGCAATGGACACACATATGCTTTCACCCACGTATTTTAAAGTTGGTCAAAGTGAAAACAACCACATAAGTCAGCACTGATGTTCTAATTGCCTCCTAAATACGCAGCAATAAACAAAACACATTTTTCCTGTCAACACCTTTTCTGTTTAATTTGTGCTTTTGTAAAGACATATTTCGACAAATTTGGACTCATTGGCACTTACTGAAGTTGAAGATAACTCCTATAGTGAAACTCAAAGCAACAAGAATATACCTTGATGTCAGCCTTACAGGGTTTTCAGTATGCCAGCTAAGTGCAAACTGAATACATTTATCAACAAATTTATCCACAAATAACACAGTATCTTTCACTTAGGCTTTCCCATCATCTAAGCATCCCACCACTGTGACAGATGACATCAGCAATAGCCTCAACGGCTCAAATGACATCTGAAACACCCTAGTATAAAAATTTCACCATTTCTACAACTTTATATTCCAGTGCTGAAACATTGCTTTGAACAATTAATATGACCTTTGAGTAGATATGCCTCAACAGTGAGTTGAAGAGGCTTTCCAGACCAGACATTTAGTGGCAAGTTCTCAGCACAGCATGTGAAGGCTTAGCCACAAAAATCAGCTGCTTGATTGAAATCCTGCTCTCTGCACTTAAAAGAATTTTTAAAAAGTAAGAAATCTACTTTATCTCTATTCAACTACACTCTGTCCATTTGATCATATGTACACGTACACACATACATGTGCATGTTATGCACACATTTTTCCTCTGCAAAGTTAGTTCTGTCAGTGTGATGCTGCTCAGGCAAGGGAGTTTCATCTCCTAATACCAGAAATCCAAAAGAACAAAGACCATTCCTTGCAGTACAGCATAAGATTACGTGAGCAACAGGTAAACAGAGAAGACAACCAAAGTGAGATGTCACATAAAAAAGATGAACTGAGCTTTGTCCTTCTGGTCCTGGCTGGCAGATGTGTGTTAACAGAAATAAAAGAGATGGCATTTCTCAGGCTGAACAGGGTGAGGTACACAGAATCACAAGTCCATGCTCTCTCACAAGCTGTAAACCGACCCACATTTTAGAAAGGAATGCAGCAGAAATAGATCACCGAAGTTAATCTGCAGTCTGGTCACTGCAAAATATCCAAAGGTCCAAACAGATCACTCAAGCTCATCACTTATTTAACTCTATAACAGTGAAGACTCGAAGCAACAGATGTTGGTTCAGAGAGAGAAATGATGTCACTGTCAAGCAATATGAGCAAGCATTTATGTGACTGCTGATGATGACCAGTCAGCAACCTCCTTACAACCTAGAAATGTCTTATTTGTTTCTCCTGTTGTTTATCACATCAAGATGTACAGTGAAAAATAATTTTTCCGTGTATTCTGGATTTTGGTTAAAGAAATAATGTCTGATAAAAAGCTTCCAGTTGGCTGCCATTATCCTTAAGTTCAAGTGACTGGTAAAGTTTCTAATTAAGCTTCAAATGCATGACAAACATTTACAATGCATTAACAGAATTGACCTAACTGAGAAATGCAGAGAAGGGTTTGTACAAAGGCTTTGCAAAATAGCATGACAGGACCCATCCAGCCTTTTAAAAAGATACCTGTGAGCTGAGCACTAACAAAACAACACACGTTTATAATCCTATATCATGAAGCAGATCAGCAAACACATATAAAAAGGATATTAGCACATTTATTCCAAAGATGAAATACACACTAAAACCCAGAACCCTTTTTACAAATACGAAATATATATTGCTCTGCTGTCAATTGCACGTGCTCTTCAGAAATCTGTGTCAGATTTAGTGGCAACCCATCACCACAGCACCTGAGAAATTACCACAAAACCACAAAGAGGAGTGATGGCATCTCCCCCCTCCTTCCCACCCATTTTCTCTTTTCCTCCTGTCAGGTTGCTAGCTAAAATATGTACCTGCTGCTGTCACCAAAGCTTTACCCACTGCTTATTGTTACTTCTCCTTCCTCCAACATGAATGACACAATTAAAACAAACCACTTTTAGAAGTGGCCTGCATGCAAGATCAGCAGATATTGCCAAGGAATACTGAGGACCCCCATCCCCACACCTACAACTGCCTTGCTTAATCCAGTTCCCTCAGCACAGCAATCTGTCCCAGACAGTGTGAGGAAGGGGTTAGTGTTACAAGCTGGCATCAACACGCAGACACAAAGGTATATTTCTTTCTGCAAATAAATTCTCAGCTCCAGATTAACCGGCATTCGGACTCTACTGTGACAGCAGTGAAACTCCATAAGCACCTGGTTCATGTTAAGGTCAAAGAATCAATCACCAGGAAGAACCCGATACAAAACTGAAGCTGTCAAACAATGGTAAAGCCAGCAGGAGAGAATTTTCAATAAAGAAAATCAAGTCCTGCATGGCAAATTTTTGTCATTAATAAAACTGTTCGAATGCCCTGTCTTGAAATTCATTATTTGTTCTAAATCTGCCACATTCTTACAACTGTCTATTTTGTAGCTAAAGAAAAAGGTTATATCTTCAAGCGACTTCCACAGCTATTATTTTTTTTTAAATGTAAGCTACATTTATAGACTACATAGAAGTATTTATTTGCCATAAAGATCCACTTGTTTGGGGGATAATTAATTTCCTCATTTATTACTAATCACTTTGTTTCTAGCACTTACACTGTACTGAAGGCAGCCGTGTTACACTTGACTAAAAAGACAATAAGGAGAAAAATTGAAATGAATTTTTTTAGGATCTATCTGGGAAGATTAAACATCCTTAATCCCTTTCTTTTTCTGTTTTGGTATTAAAGGGCATATATCACCTAAATGCAAATATAATTATTTAATTTTTGGAATTTAGAGTTCGACTGAATGACATTTCTAAATTCATTTGAATATTTGTATTTCAAAGGCCCTCAGTTTCATGAATTATTAGCTACAAACACTGTGCAGTTCTTACATTTTAGAGCACAAATATCTATCCTACAAAAAAAGCAGCCTTATATCAATGGCACCTTTTTCGATTCAATTACAAGTAGGACAACTGATTATCAGTGAGAGGTGGATAAGAGGAAAATCTAACAGTTAAATCCCTGTCTGCTGTTACATTTTTATGTGTGTCCGGACAGAATGACAACTTCAAAACAAAACAGAAAAATGTTTGAACAACGAGAATTTAACAAAGGTTTCTTCTTTTAAAATGCACAGTGCAGAAGGGCAGCGTTGATCATACTGAAAAATTCTGGCAGTACAAGCTACCTTTTAGAAGAAAGTTACATAAGACAGTGGTAAACCGATGAATGAGTGGTAGCGTGCATTCAGCCTGATGGCACTGCTGGGCAAAAGAAAGGGGAAGTCATACTCTCTCCGCCTCTTGGTGCTGATGATACAAATCTTCAACAATTGCACTTAATAATTCTTCTGAAAATAATCTTTAGAAGTGACAGGCAGTTTGCAGTGCTGTCTGGGATGGCATTCTGGAGAAATGTGATCACCAGGAAAGACAAAATTGTTGTTGACTTAAAAACAAAACAAAAATGGTTTTTATTTTCCAAGTGCTTTAACGTCTCTCAAAGACGTTTTTTCCATCCTTAAACTGCATCTTTTTAACCCTGGATCTGCAGGTTCACAACAGAAACGTTCTGTCTCCCTTATTTAGTTTTTTATTACTTTAAATCTTTCTCCAGAATAATACTGTTTTCAAAAAAATTACTATTTGACACACTTAAAATATCTACATTTCAGGGAAATAATGTCAGAGCAATATTAGTATTCAAGCCTCCTCTAAAGCAAAGTACTTACAGAGCTTTTTCAATCCATTTAATTACATTGTCGTTTGCTTGCATTTTCTGTTTAGCAGAAAATTTTCCAAGTGCCTTTGTAACCTGGCTTTCTGAAATAATCTCACGAGTTTTTATGCTGTCTTTGTTAAGCTTTGCTGGTTAAGTAATTTCACTGACTGCGACAGCACACAAATCAAAATGAGGAAGTATTTTTAAGAGAGAACAGTGAGAAGAAACAGATGGATAACAAGAAACTTCTATTATCCAGGAGAGCTGGGATTTGCTCACAGTAATTTTACAAGCAAAAAATAAAAACTAGGCTTAATACTCCTAGACAGAACTTTCTTGAACACCAGACATGACTTTGCAAGCAGTCAGCTTCCACGCACTGAATATTCCAAATGCACTTTTTATTCCTTTCTCATCTTTTTTTCCCCCCAACATTTGTAAAATAGTAAAATGTGTGTAAGTTTTGCCTAATTATCTCAGCTGGCCATACCGAATTCTTTGGCAGCTACTACAAAACTTCCATGCTTTACAAAGGCAATTCACCCCACACTTAAATAGGGACCTAAGGTAGGAGAATGTGTTTCCCTAGCAGGTACTTACTAGGTACTATGCTTTAACAGAATGAAGGAGCACACTGGAAAAAGACCAATGGAATTTGATTAAAAACCAACTCCTGTTTTGTACAACAGTCTCAGTTAATTACACTAACTCATATCAAAGATGTTTTTCTCTCATTTTTCATAGGAGTCACTAACACTGGTGGGTTTGTTTGCAATGTCACAGTATTTTGCAAACCACTGATTTACTGCCATACAAGTATAGAATAATAAGAAGAAAATATTCCTTACCTCAAGGAGCTCACTTTTAAGGTAAGTACCTGCACAGCACGGTGCACTGCTGCTCAGAGTTAGCCCAGCAGCAGTACAGCTGAGTCAGTAAGATGCTCTGCTCAGTTGAATTAGCCTTGCAGAGAAGCAGGCTTTAGCAGCCTGGACAATACACTGCTGTAACTAAAGCCATTCCTTTCCACAGACGTTCTTCGACCTAGCTCAGACATCTGTGCATTTAATTTACTATAATGGTATATTTAATATAATACTATAATACAATGTACAATAGGTATATTTCAGGCATCACACATTTTTTGCCTTGATTAAACATCTCTCTGTTTCTAATGGTTACCATCCAGGTCACTCTCACTGCAGTTAATAAGGCAAGCTTTCTAGGTAACAAAAATTAATTAAGGAGTAAAAATGCAGACATTTCATTGTGTTTTGAAGAACACATTTCAGTTGTTTTAAAAACTCATCTTTCAAAAACACAGACTACGTGCCTCTGGAGCATTCTGAATTATTTTAATTATACAACTGTTAAAAACGAACTTAGTTGTACAGTATTAATGCCCATTCCAAATATATTCAGAGGCTTCTGAAAGCTCATTAACTATAACAGGGTTTGCTAGGAAAGTGGAGGTAGGTCTCAAAGAACAGGCACGAGGACGACAAATGAGCTTTCCTTGTACACCTATACTTCCTGACATGGTTTTCATTACTACCAGTTCTTCACCTCTTCTTCAGAACATAAGGATTACACATAAAGAACATAAAGGTCTGTATAGACCAGTGAACTTCCCAATTTTCTTGAAAGGCACTCTAGGACATCCAGCCCCTGTGTGTTCCATATGCACATACTGATACGCACACACGACTTCGCTGTTTGGTGCTATTGCTGTACTGCACATAAAGAAAACTTCTGAGATAATAACACTTTAAAATTTAAGAAAATAATGGTCAAGAATGTGTGAAGTGAACCTTAGACAAAAAAGAATTCTTTTCAGAGCAACTTTTGTTACCAAGAAAACTAAAATCTTAATGAAAATGCTCTTACTGAACATCTTGCCATATATAAGATATGACAAAGTATTATTTCATTTTAATGTAGAAACACACAAAAGAAAAAACAACTTCACCTTCTCAATTAACAACAACAGATGGCAGGTCTCATACTGCCAGAAAATTAATCCTTTTCCTTTTCAGAGCTACAAAACTGTAATAAAAATTCAAGATTAGCATCTCCATCAGGCTATTCAGAATCATATTAAGGTGATAAGTAACGATTATTGCTAAGAATATAAAGTTAGCGACTGTGGCTGATTCACCAGTTAATGCAATAACCCTACTATGATTGCTTCAAAAATTAATTTCTTTCATTTTTATCTTGAAAGTGAGATTAGCTATGTCTGGTTGTGTTGGTAAGGTTTTTAAGGTGAACGTCTGACTCTCAAGCATTAGTGTTTTAAAATAGAATTTCTAGTTTCCAAAGTGGCTGTGATATGGACAACAGTGATAATGCAGGATTGTCCTTCATGTTTAAAAGAACATGACCAAACTCACATTTTAAGGCACTAGCTTTAAACCATAGACTATGTTATAAAACATGCATTGAAAGAAGCACTTATCCAAAAAAATATATATACACCTTAACAGAACTATTCTGCTTCATAAACATCTGTTTAGACCATTACTTAAACTCCTAACAAAGAAAATTGCTACTCTGAAAGCAGCAAAAAAGTGGTGAAATATCCAAGTGTAAACACAAAGTAAACATGAAATCACTTCAAAGAAAAGAAAGATTCTCCTACAGTTTGAGATATTCAGATTATGTCAATAAAACAAAGGTGACAGAAGTTTGGTAAGAAGTATCACAGAAGGTCTATTTACCACTTTAATCAAATGCAATTTTACAGCTTACAGCAACAACCTCACCTGCTCACTTTCAAGGCTTCTATGTTGTCACGTTCAAAATCTTAAAGTTTCAGATTATGCAGTATTCCATCACACAGTAAAATAAAGCAGCATACTCTAGAAAAGAAAATCTTACCCTTTCCCAAGTGAAAGACAGACCTAGTGCATCAAACTGTTCCCTCATGTGTTGAATATTACTGCAGAAAGAAAAAAGAGAAGTATTCACTTACAATTACTCATATCATGTGACTGCATTTAACGCCAGGTGCCTATAAAATTCTGAGAAATCAAAGTACCAGTTAACATCTACACACTATTATCTCACTACCAATCAATACAATAAACTGTCAGAATATTCATCTTAAATAATAATTTTAAAAATCACTATGCTGGTATGTATCCTGGTTCCATTTCAAGGGCTGTGTATACAATTATTCTGTACATATTTGGATGCAGATTTCAGATATACCCAACGATTCCCTTCTGTACAACACATCTCACATCTTCTGTCTGGTATTGCTAGGAATGCAGAGCTCTGTTTAAACCTGAAAAGGTTTCCCAGAAGAGTAATATCAGTATAAGCAAACAAGGAAATCTTACAACACAACTTCCAGTAGGAAAAATTATACCTTCAGTAATACTGCTTAAAATATCAAATTCCAGGGTATTCTCGCAAAGCTTCTGCCTCTACCCTGATTTTTGCTAACAAAGGCTTCTATATGTTTCATTTAAGCAACTCCATCTTCATCAGTTTTTTTTTCCCTGACTTCAAGAATATAAGGAGTAATAATCAACTGAAGCTCATTTTTAACTCATCTCTTCAGAACATGATAATGATCTGAATTTCACTGTTCACTCCTAATCAAGCAAGCTGAGATGTTCATGATGTTCCCCCTTTCAAAGAGGTGTCAGCCTCTGTTCCACAGATGACTAAAACGTGTCCCATGTTACAGCTCCAAATACACCTGTCATGTCTGCTGCAGGCTTCAGAAACACTTAGGACAGGAGACAGTGGATAAAATAGATGCACTGTCCAGAGTGGTCAGAATGTATCCCGTCTGTACCATGAGCCAATTTCCTTCTTTTGTAAAATCACACACACAAAAACAAACAAAAAAAAAACAACAAACAAAAAAACTACAGAAATTATTTTCTTGCTTGGCTGTTATAATCAGTCCCAATGATGATGTACTAACTTGTCTCAATTGGTGTTATAATATTGCTAGTTAACTCACAGACAACTATTCTTTCCAGTACTAAATTTTAAAGGCAAAATTTTACTTCTCATATGAAATATGTACATGCAACTTGCACATGTAACTACTAGGCAGATTGGTTTAAACATATGAAACAATGAGAAAAAAGACACTGCTCAAGCAGGATCCTGCCACATGTTTCCATGTGATCCTGCTTGGATGAAGCAGGCTGAGCTGACAGGGCAGCTAACTATAGCCCAGTCTCTGCCCCACAGGCTCACCATTTTTTATTGAGCCCATTCAGCTCACTTAGGCAGCAGAACAGCTTTCTTCTGAGCAGTTTAACAAGATGCCCTGTGTACCAAAGCTAATACAACAGGTGAGGAGAGAGCACGTGGCAGTGAGGAGAAAACCCTGACCTTTTTGTAATCAGCAAGTATATGTCAGCCTAGTACTCTCCGGACTACAAACTTCAATCTCTGCGCCTCATATGACACGTAAATACAGATCACAGTAATGCTCCTCCTGGTGAAGACTCTGACAAGATAATAGAGTTAAAAATGAGCCATTTGGATATAATAGATACGTCGATTTTTACAGCTTAGCTACAGCAGGCTTATTAAATGAAGACAGAAATCACCAGCTTACCCACCACACTCTCCAGAAAAATAATAAACCCCTGTAACAAAAGCAGTGTATTTGTCCAAAGCAAGGCACACTGGTAGCAGATTTTTTGCTGAGAGCCCAGGCATTTCCACATAGCCACAGGTTTCTAATTTCCTATTTGCTAACTTCACATTCAGTATAACTGATGTCTCACAACGCACTGTGCGCACCGTAACTTTCCAGGCTTGGTCAAAAAAATGAAAACAATGGTTTGGATGGTTTGGATCATTTTCTTTCTTTTTTTTTGGTGGCAACAGACATTTTCATACCAAGCCAACAAGAAGGAAATT
>JAPSGF010000073.1:953610-1019224 GCA_035772895.1 Perdix hodgsoniae
GTTGCCACCATATTTTAGTAGGAAAAGTAGCAAACGATCTTAACCAAGAACCAGAAGTATGCAGGAACTTAACAGAAACAGCATTATCTCAAGGTCTGTTCTGGGCTAGGGTAGAGTTAACTTTCTTCCTAGAAGCTGGTATGGTGCTGTGTTTTGAATGTAGGATGAGAATAATGTTGATAACGTGAAATTTTAGTCATTGCTGAGCAGCACTTGCACTAAGACTTCCAGCTTCTTGTGCTGCCCAGTGAGGGGCTAGGGGTGCACAAGGATCTGAGAGGAGCACAGCCAGCACAGATGACCCAGACAGGCCAAAGGGATGTCCCATACTCTGTGGTGTAGTGCTGAACAGTAAAACAAGGAGGACTAGGTTGGCAAGGGCTGCTGCTTGGGCTGGTGGTAACTGTATTGCATGTCATTGCTTTGTTTATTCTTTTTGTTCTCTTTCTTTTCTATCCCTCCTTACTAAATTGTTTTTTATCTCAACCCACAAGCCCCTGATCCTTTCAGTTTTCTCTTCAACCAGCTTGGGGGCAGGAAAAGGGGGGGATGCAGAATGAGCAAACAGCTCTGTGGTGCTTGGCTGTGTGCAGGGATAAGCCACTACGAGGTGTAAAAATATACCACAGCTTCAGGAATGCACCTAGAGCACAACAAACAACTTCACTTGGAAAACTAGTTTCTAAGCCTTGAACAACAAATTCTGAGGACTAAAGCACAAAATGTCCTCAAAATTTCTCAGCAATAATGGCTGCTTATCATTTTTAAAGACCCAATCTCAAATGAGAAAATTAACTTCTATCTCACAGTACTGAAAACTGCCAGTAAACCTAACCACGTAGCTCATTCTTAACTGTGTATTCTACACTACGATTTAACTCACTTTAACAAAATTCTGATTTATTTCTTATTCACCGCTTTAGACATTTGGGAAATGTCACTTTTGCAATATTCTAGCTGTTTACAAGTAATTGAGAAGGAAGCCCTGAAAATCATCTTGACACATCAAGCTTTTGAAATTGATTCACCTGCACACTTCTACAAAACAACAGCAAATTAGCCTCCTTCTTCCTATACTTCATTTCTTCTATGCTGTTTTTGCTCTGTTTTGTTACTTTCTGGGCTTCACAGTCCAAACTTTTACACTACCAGTATTTATTAAAAATCACCTTTGTGTCCAGCTTGCAGGGTGAAGACCATGCTCAATTGCTGCATTTTCTGCTGGTAAACCAAACGCGTCCCATCCCATTGGATTTAGCACCTGCCAGCAAAAAATGAAAAACACAATCTTATGCAACCTTCTGGAATGACATTAGCAACACACACAAGCCTCAAAATAACCAACCATGGTTTGCATTTTAGCATTTGCTTTATCTGAATTGAACTTCTTCAAAGCATGCCCACGAGGGCTACGTCAGCTTTAAGTGATGAATATGAAACAAACTCACTATCAACAATTTGATGTTGGAGGGGGCTCACAGTATTATGCAATAAATCCTCAAGACTATTTCATTACTGAGTTGGCAGTGACAAAAATCAAACCTTTGTAATTTGTGTGGTGGTCAAAATTAGCAGCGGATGTTACAGCTAAGCAGAATCAAACATTCACCTCAGAGAAAGAAAAGAAGAAAGCATGCAAAATTATTTGAACCAAGGGTTTTATAACTATACCTGACATGCAGACTACTAATTGTTTCTTCTTTTGCTGAGGAGAAAAAAACACAACATGCTCTATGATAACCTTAAGTCTGTCAGATAAAAACAAGATGATGAGGAAAAATATTTTGGTCAAGTTTTACTTAAAAAATCTGTTGTAAATATAGACTGCAGACTGACACAATGTATTTCAGGACCTCAAATAAATAAAGGCTAAAAAATGTTTAACGATATATATAGTATAATTTTTATTGAAATATATATCTCTCCCATTAAGGTGAGAACTATTTAGAAAAACATCTTATCTAGCAAAAAAAGTATATATTAAAAAAACTCTAAGAATTAGGACAAGAATGGTCAATGCTTAATCTACTATCATTAGACACACTGACATGTTAGGTAAAAGCCAGTCCCACTTATTATACCTACAAATGTGCAGTAAATTCAACCAATACGATTATAGTTATACAAGCTTAATGATACCCCTTAAATACATACTTACAAAAAGAACTTGTTCTTTAGAAGCATGTAAGCAAAAAGCAATGAGAAAGCAAGCCTAGTCCATACAGAAAAATCTGTTTATTACTGACATACAGGATCTCCTTTGGTCTCTGGTTAGAACTACTTTTATTTCTTTGCCACATCCTTCCAATCCTCTGACTTCAACTGACTCTTTCATAAAACATATTTTATAGACATGTTTATAAAGGTGCCTTTGGCATCCACTGAGTGCAAAAGCAAAATAATTTAACAGATGCGAGTCCTAAGCATTCTAGTTTTTAATGCTGAGCTTAAACTAAACCTACTGCATATGATTATATGCAGATGGTGCAGCAATAAACCAGGTTTTAACCTGTGATCAGGCACCTCTCATGGCAGGACAGTAAGTGCCTATACAAACCACATTTTTAGTGTAAAAGTCTAATAGAAATTAAAATGCTAAAATATCTTAGAAATGACCCCCTTTATCAGAGAGATTATTCCTCACATTACAATGTCAGGAAATGTCAGACTTGGATTTGAACTTCTCACCTCCTCACATCTTAAGCATTCAATGGAAGCATCTCATTTGGAGCCTAAGCCACTTGACATGCCCTGCTGGTGCACACTCGCCCACAGCCCTTCCCCCTTCCACGTCCCCACCATAAACAAAGTCATTGGTATAAAAGAGGGGGAAAAAAAGTCAACCTTACAGAAACAACAAATCCCAACAGAGTTTTGTAAGGACACAGTAAAGTATTACTCTGTATAGTTCAATTTGATCGTTACTTGTGCTGACCAGCTAAGGACAGAAATGACCACACAAGATAGGTATTTTTTCCATGTGGCATACAGACTTCCTCTTTTTTAAGCCCCGTTTCTCTAGCTGAACAAACACATCCCCAGAAATGTTTTCTTTTACTGATATACATTAAGTGAGATTAAAGACAAAAATTGCTCCTGGCAAATGCTTGTAAAATCTGGCTTTGGAATATCTCCTGGGTACAGATGGATAGCCAAAGCCAAGGCACAACAAAGCCCATTTCTCACGCTCATGAGCAAAAGGACGAGGAAATGACAGCTTCACTCCTGGCTGCAGTCTCTTTGAATGAGCCGACTGATGCTCAGACAGCTAGCATGCACACATTTTATCCGTGTACCACCAGTGCTAGCAGGAGATCAGCACTAGCAGGAGTTATCTGCTCACACAGATCTTCCCAATTCTATCATGTATATTAAAAGTATCACACAGTATATTCACTTATCACAGTCAAATACAGTTCAATTTAACAACCAGTAGCATTCCTCGAGTTGAAGGGTTGAAGAAATATACAACTTCAAGTTTGAGGAAGAAACCTGAATTTAAAGAGATATTAAAAATATCCTCAGATTAATCTCCAGGAGAGATCTATTTATATAGTTGCTATAGAGATGGATGTAACATGCACGGTGGTTTAAAAAATGATTTCAAGTTCATTGTCTCCTTTACTTCTGTACCGTGAATGGATGTGAAAGGTCTGAGAAATGCAATTGTCGAAACAATAGGTCAGCTTCTTCTGCCTGCAAAGCGTGTTACCCATCTTCATGCAGCACTTGGCATTATGTATTAAATTGACTTAGCCAACACAAAACAAGGCTGAGATAAACTGTATAGCTCCAGCAAACACAACAAATCTCAAGAGACATAGAAAAGAAGAAAAAAATACACTACTAACCTGTCAAAATTTGGCACAAAGAATAAAGGAACAGTTCAATTGCCCTGCTTAAAACAAAGTAAAAATAGGGACAAAGCAATCTGGAAGACCAAAGGGTACTCCTTGAAGATCTCTAGGGTTTGGCCAAAGGTTCTAACTAGCAGAAAACATGGCTGCTCTCTCTAACATCACAGATGAGCAGAAAGAAAGTAAAAAGAGAGTCATCAACTTTCTTAAATGCTGACTCGATTGCTTCTGTGTGGCCTTTAAACTTCATGAAATCACGGGATCAATCCCGCTCAGTGGAGTGACTGTTCTTCCAATCATCACTTCTCCATACAGACAGGATCTTCTCCAAATCACTTGGAAAAAGAAAGACAAGTAATGAACCAATCTTGTAGGAGAGAAGCCCGGGTAATCTGAAGATGTCTATACCAGGTAAAAGGAGGCAGATGATAGCCTCACAGCCATTTTAAGATGGTAGAAGCCAGTGCAGTCCCCACAGCCAGCTGTGTTTCTGCAGTCACTCCTTCCTTGTATTAATTCTCCCTTTGTGGGCACAAGCACTGGTAGGTCTCCACAGAGAAGCAGTTACTTACACTCTGCCTGGTTAAAAGCACCAGGTTAGTTATTCACACCAATGACATACCCTAAGATCCTCAGGAGCTCGCAAAATCAGGCAGGATGGAATATTTTCTGCCACTCAACACTCTACATTTTGCATAGGACCATGAATGACATATCGGCATACAGAGAACTTTTCACAAGCAGATTATTAAAAAGGAAAACAGCTGCATCTTGAAACACCTAAACCCAAAGTCTCTGAATTCATAGTGGCTTGTAGCAAAGCAGTAAGGATCATTTCATAGTGCAGCCAGAAATCTGCCATTAATGCTGGCTGGAGCATTAGACACAGAAGATGCTACAGTAACTCCATTAATTCACTCTGAGGGCTCAGCTCTTCCTCAGAAGATTCCCATCTGCCATGACAGTCGGCCCATCACACTGACACTAGTGGGTGAGATCAGTAAGCACGACATAACACAAAGCTGACAATGATTTTTTAACACTCAGTTCTATGCCTCCATGGGCAAAAGTAGGAAAAAACCATGCAGTGAATTGTTCTTAATGTTTGTAAAGAAGCAAAGAACCTGTCTGCTTGCCTGAAGTGCTCAGTGTGTCCGAACGCTATGACCAGAGAGCTGATGCATCTTGCTTAAATTCAGATCAATGCATTCTAAATTCTAAGCAAGCAAGCACAAGTAGCATCAAAAATGTCTGCAAATAAACACATTTATCTACAAAGAGTATGTGATAAGAGAAGGAAAAATGAAAATGAAAAGGCCTGCTGACTATGTGCATCAATACAGCAAAGCTTGTACACGTGCCCCTAGTCATAGTGCCCTGACACAACTGATGTGAACTAATTCCAATTACTGATTAAAAAGATAATCCATGCCTACAAGTTCCATCTTCCAGAAACCACCCCTGGTTTCAGTGGCAACTTTTTGTCATTCCCCCTGCACTTGATCTCACAAGTGCAAACACACAAGTGAGAGACAGGAAGGATGCAAAGGCAAAGGACAGCAGAGCTGATCCTTCTACTGGCTGCTTAAAATAAGGCTGCACTGAACAGGCTGAAAAACCTGTAAAATCTGTAAAATCAAGACCTTCACTGAATGACCTAGATTGACTGCTTACCCAGAGAGCAGTGGTCAGTGTCTCAGTGTCTGGATGGAGATTGGTGACCAGTGCTGTCCCTCAGAGGACAGAATGACATCAACAGAGGAATTGAGAGCACCCTCAACAAGTGTGAGCAGATGACACCAAGCTGTGGTGGGCAGTCAACACAACTGAGGAATAGGATGCCATCCAGAGGAACCAAGACAGGCTGGGACAGTGGGCACAAGAGAACCTCATAAGGCTCAACACATCCAAGTGCAAGATCTTGCACCTGGGACATAGCAACCCCCACTATCAGTACAAACTGATGTAAGGATGGAGCACAGCCCTGCCTTGGGGTACTGGTGGATGTCAAGCTGGACATGAGCCAGCAATGTGCCCTCACAGCCCAGAAAGCCAACCAAATCCTAGGCTGCATTCAAAGAAACACAGTCAGCAGGACAAGGAAGGTGATCCTGCCCCTCTGCTCTGTGCTGAAGAAGCCTCACCTGGAGCACTGCATCCAGATGTGGAGTCCACAGTATAGGTAAAAAAGAGGGGAGACTAAGATTGGATGTAAGGAAAGATTATTTTACAGTAAGGGTAGTGAGGCACAGGAACAGGCTGCCCAGAGAGCTGGTGGATGCCCCATACGTGGAGACATTGAAGTTCAGGCTGGACCAGCCTGTGAATAATCTATCTTTAAAGGTTCCTTCCCATTCAGATGATTCTATGATTCTTTGATGACAACAGCCAAAAACCACCAGGAAGAAGAACAAAGAGATAGGGAACACCTGGAAATAGATGAAAATAATGAATCTGAGTAGCGTGCACAGTCTAGCAAGAAGTATTTCAGTGATTCTCTGCAGTAACAATGCAGCACACTAGCATTTTGATAAAGCACTTTGAAATTAAAAAATAATCAACCCACACAGATTTTAATCAAAACACAATAACTCCACTTACATAATGCTCTCATTTAGTTCTCATCCCCACAAGATACAAAATACAAAAACTTATTCCATGTCCACACACTATCTCTAACATTTTGAAAATGAAGGTGGTTCTCTCCTCCATAATCTCTCACATTCTTGTCTAACTTAATTGCATTTAAGATAGCATCTCATTTTCTCCCTCTTTCTTTCAAAATGCAATAGAGTGAGCTAATCAACACCTTTGGTATTTGGTAAGGTTCAATTCATAGAATATCTGTTATATTTCCCACGTGATTTGTACCACAGAAAATAATTTCACCAATGGCCACACCAACTTTACACACACAGAAAGTGGTGCAGAATACCAGCTAATGTTGACTGGAAAATGGGAATGTATTGAGATAGCATATCCTACTGATGAATTCATTATGAAGTTTTAATTAAACTTGCCTGTCCGTTCACTTCTGCAATTTCAAGAGTATTAAGATTCACTGCTGGAAAGGAAAACAACTAATGAAAAATACATCCAATTTAAAAAAAGATATTCTGGATAAAAAGAAAATGTTCCTTAGGTCATTTGGGGATATTGTTACTGAAAATATTCCAACATTTCCATCTTATCTATCAGGAGCAGTTTGAGTATAAGTGACAAAATCCAATCACAACGTACCAGAATTTCACCAGAACTGTCCAATGACCATTGCCATTTCTGTACAACTCAGAGGAGAGCCTCACGTGGTATCAATTTCAATTCAGAATTTTATTAAAAAGGTATCACAGGAACTATTGAGCTGAATCACTCTGCTTACTGATTGCTAAGAGAATTATCTCCAATCCTCTGAGAGGCAAAAATTATCCACTTTGGAATTTATCAAAGACATGATAATGATAGCATGATAAAGTAATGGTAAATACTTTTTCCCTGAGCAGTGGCTGACTGGAAATATCTGCCATGGTGAAAATCACCGTGACCAGCTATAATTTGTACTTGGCACTCTCAACTAATGAACAGGAACTTTAACTTCTTACAAAACTCCTGCATTTGACTTCACAACGTATTCATACGACACTCGTATGGTCGCAGAGAAAAAAAAAACATATTTTAGCTCCATATTTGTTTACTAACAGGTATGAAATTGTAAATTAAAATATGCAAGCTATTTTTTGGAAAGAGCATGGCTCGCTGCATTCATGCTAAGTAATCTTTACTGTTTACAGCCCCTGCATGAAATCTCCAAACTTCACCTTCAGTAATTACAATGTAAAGTCATCATCTTCTAACAGATGTACTCCACTAAGTATCCTAAGACAAAAGCACTAAGGAGTTTGCTTCCCACACACTGCCCACAGGCATTTGAGGAGTGCTGGACTAACAGACAGCGCTTCATTGGTCAGATCTTCCAGTGAAACAAGCAGCATTTCAGTGCCCATCAGCACAGCACAACATGCTGACCCCAAAGGTACAGTGCTGCTGACTACCTCAGTGCTGTCACAGACACGTTCCTGTAGCTCCTACAGCAAACACTGCAAAGCTCATCACTCATCAGGACATTGAAGAAGTGATTGCCTATTGTGATGTTATATTTGCATTAAATCCCCCCCCCCCATGCACACCGCTTAATAAATCACTGGCATGCATGCATCACGGATAAGGCTGCTGCTCATTAGGTGATCTGTTTGATTGCCAATTTTCAACGTTGTTTGTCACTAGTATTATCTACGGCTTTATGCTGAAGCAATATTTATCTCAAAAGCTGGGGAAAAAGTGCAAAAAAAAAATGTATTTTCCCACTTCACAAGTTGGTGAAGTACAGCCTTCTGGCAGCTTGGAGTGTATCACCTCTCTGTTTTAAGTGAAACAAAAACAGATTCTATCCTGCCAGGAAAAAGAAATACTAACGTTCCATTTTTTAAAAAGGTAAATACAGCACTAAATGACTGAGCCCCTTCCCAGCTAGGATATCAAACTACCCGCAGCATGAAGAAATTCCACAAACACATTCCAAAGAATAGTTCCAATTTACTAACGGAACTCTAATCCACTTGCAAAGCCATTCAAATTTACCCTTAAGTGTTATATCAAACAAGCCAAATCTTTGCCTGTTCAGATTTAATCAATATGAAAGAAATGTACTGTCCTCTCATGGTGTTTTCTTAAAAAAAAAAAAACATCTTATTCAACATACATTACTTTATATGGCTGAGTAAGACAGTAATGTAGAAATAACCTTCCCTCCCTGCTATCTTCCCTTGCTGTTTGCTGGACAATAAATAAGTTGCTTTAGTCTGAAGTTTTCTGTGGGCACTGTGAGTCTGAATGTTTCCACCAATGTTTTTCATGGTAACTGCTCATCACTCTTCACTGCATAACAAACATTTGCTGTGTAAACATCAGCAGTCATTGAACTTTCAAATATGCAATACTAATGCTGAATTTCCAGCAATAAAAAAAGCAATAGAATTACTTAAAAATATATATATATTAATATGTATCATTTTGAAGTTTTCTTTTTGTGTACAGAGAAATTTCAGTCATTCCCTGACCACAGGGAAAACTATTTTTATTGGGCATATCACATTTTCTAATAAGACACATATCTAATAAGCCAACTACATTCCATCACAGTGGAAATCTTTAACAGATTGGATAACTGTGAAAGCATTCAGAGAAAACACCTAAAGCCAAATAAATCAACAGTGTGAAGAAAATAAGTTATGAAGACTAAATGTGGCTGATGGAGAAATTAGCATGACTATTAAAAAACCATAAGTTTTTAGGCTAAGTAGAAGTCTGAGCAATCTAATGCACACCACTAGCACGACAGCTCTTAGTCCAACATGCTCAGGAATCATCTGAGAGTCTTAAATGCTTTCTGACAGTACCTGAGGTCTGTATTGCTTGTCAGCCCACCTCTAGTCACAGCCTAATCATAAACAGATGCTCCGAGTAGTTAAAGCAGTGGAAGATAAAACTTTTAATAGCACTTCAGCATGTTTTACAGACACTCTAATGTGCTTAAATCATTCTCTTTGCTTTAGCTAGAACAAGAGGAAGCATGTTCTCATTTTCTGAACAGAAAATCAGCTGATATCTCTGCCATTGCTGTGTTATGAAATGTTATGTCCAGTGGTGTTGATCAAAGGTCTCATCAGGTTTCCAGTTGGCTATTTTTATTTTTTTAAAGAGAGCTGAATTCTAGTCATTCACAGAAGTTAGGGCAGATTATTATTAAAGGAGACATTGTGGTTTTTTTCCTCTTTAAAAGTCTGTGTTATTTATTCCTTTTTCTCATAATTTTAAAAGTGTGAGAATAGATTCCTGTAAAACAGGACATATTCAGTACACAGCAGCTCCATCACTGGCATCAAATTAACAGGAAAGGCAACACACTGACTAATTCAGTGAGAACACCTTTAGAGTCTCATGGACTGTAATAAATCCATGCATTTCTAGCAAGGAGACTGCACTTAGTACCACAACTAAAAATTAACTTTTTTTTTTCTCCATTTCACCTTCATTTGCACTGAGGTTTCGATTCCTGTTTTACTGATCTTCTCTCTCATACATTCCTTTTTCAGACTCAGATTTTTGCCTAAAGTGATTTGTTCTTTTTTTTCCCTACTCCAAAATAGAATACTCCCTTTCCATGTTCCTCTTTCCCACATTCTTAACAAATTCCCCCTACCAAATGTCTTCTCTCCCCTTAAAATGTTTATCACTCAGGCCTCAATTCTACCAAAATCCTTCAGATGTTACCCACCAGACTTCATGGCAGAACACCAACCATGATCCCATCCGCAGGCTGCAGGGACCAAGTTCCAACCATACCTTCTGCTCAGTGCACAGAGTAAAGGGAGGGAAGGAGCAGAGACACGAATGGTGTTGACTTCTGAGGCTTACCAGTTTTATGCTGTTAGCTACAGGATGTGAACTTCTCCCTCAATTTTTTGCATAGATTTCATTTAGGCCTTCAGTCTTCTCTCATAGAAACAGTGTGGCCCACAGTTCTCACTGACATTGTGCCACACACTAACAAAAAACAGCATCAGCTACACCATTAGAGATAATTTCTAAAGATCAGTTAGCAACAGTGAGCTCTGAAGATCACATTTTTTTAGTAGTCTCAAATGTCAGTGTTCAGAAGTCCAAAAGTCACTACAGTATTCATAGCTTATAATCCAACTAAGTCCTTCTAGACTTTGGAAAAATACTAATTTCCTGCCCAATTATATTAACACATTCACAAAACAAAAGAGAAAACAAAGAGGAAACAAAAAACCAACCCTACTGCAGATCCTTTCTTACCTGCATCCCTCTCATTTTCTGATACCGAGCAACGGTATCACTGATGGTGTAGACACGAACATGACCCATGTGAAGTTTTCCAGAAGGATATGGGAACATAGAAAGCACGTAAAATTTTGGTCTTGATTTCTAGAAAGGAATTGTTAGAAAGTTTTAACCACAAGTTAACATTTGCCTGGAATAAATACACGTGTACATTACAAACTACAAATTACCATGAAAAGAAACAAAATTCAGAGCCTTAGCAAAAGTCCTGCAAACTCCAAAGTTCGGGCCTGCAAACAGATATTTTACCAGACTTTGCATCCCCCTCATCAATTTATATTGATAGTTATATGGCACTTGAAAATCACATTTTTAATAAACTGTTATCAACTAAAGATAAATTGACAACAGCTTAACAATCACCATTCTGTACCACAGCAGCTGAATGGCATTACCTGCATATTCCTAATGCTTCCAATCAATTAAAGAAAATGATAGATAAACCAATTCCCTGAAGTTTCAGTAAGTGTTTTACATTGTATTTACAATGGATATGGAGCTCACACATGGCCAAATTTGTGTAACATACTGAGAAACTACCTCACTTGTAATGGTACAAACATCCACTGAAGTGAAACCCCTCTCCTCAGCTTTACTCTTACACTCAGATACAAAGTAGTCTTAAAGTAGTATCCTGAAATTTAAGTTAGTTAAGTTTGAGTAAACTGACAAAAGTTAGAGGAAATCAAATACTGTATCTCCCATAACTTATTCCTAAAATATTTTGATTGCCACTGAATTTATCTTTGACGCATGCTTGATAAGCTATTACATTATTTTATTTTTAATAACAATGCAAACAACAACAACAACAACAAAGGATGGGGATTTACTATTCTGAACTCCATATTTGTATTTATCATGTTGCCTCTTAATAAGAGATTTTCTACTGTAGTGGTCAGGACAAAACAAATACACGCTTTAAAATGCCATTCATAACTTAGCATATGTATTATACGTACAAGCTATCTACATGTGCATATATTAGCACACAAGAAAAGGAAAAAGGCTTAAGTTAATGCCTTCCCTGCTAAATGTACACACACCTGCTGTTTTCATCTGTTTTCTTCATCAGAAAAAGCAAGCCCCCTTCCTGTCTTTGACAGTTGGATAGCATTTATTTATTTTTTGCTTGAGAAGAGGCACATTTTAGGATAGAAGAATATACGAACAAGGGGGGGCTAAAAATAAGTGTTGATCTCTACGTGACTGAGCATAACTGAGAAATCAAAGAGTCAGATACAGAGGCTACAGTTGTTTTCAACATCTTCCTTTCTGTGGGAACGTGTATTTTCTGTAAGTTACTCGTTACTTCTAACTCACTGTAAAATAGAATATATTGTTTAAAATAATCAGCTTCCTGCAACAAAGACCACAGTGCCCAATATAACAGCTTCTGTCATAACCACAGAGAACATTACTTCAAAAAGTTAGGAAAGTAAAAGATGTTTATTTTAATACTTTAAATAATTTCTGAATGTGATACAAAATTGGAAGAAATAATTGAGTAAACACTGTGTACATTTACAAGCTCATATTCTGCTGAACACCATGTTCTTCCTTTCTTCTCCCACCTACTGCAGTATTTGCTTTTAATAATCTACTATTTTATAAAACTGTTCCCCTCTCAACTATAATATACATCTCATCATTGTGAGCTAATTGCATTAAGTATTTTTGAATTAATTTTATTTTAAGGAAACAAAAACATCAAACATAGTTTCCACATTTCTCATAATGCTTACATCTGTTTCTGAAATTCTGCAGAACTGCTCCTTTATTCTTGGGAACCACCAATTTTCCACTCTTCTCCTTGTCTCCTGCCCATAGTTTTTCTCCCATCTCCCCGTTTCGCTGTAAATAGTTCTGATACAAGCAGGAACTGGACTCCTCTGCCATTTAATGAGTGCCAAGAAGCCATTCTGTTGTCTGTTCAAACATGAGGAACGGGCACCAACTCTCCAACAAACCGACTGCATTCTTAGTGCTACAGTGTCCATTCTGAAAAGATAAAAATACATAGCTCAGTCTCCAATACAGAGCAGTCTTTCATAGGTTACTAAGATTATACAGAAATTTGGTAGCTCTGAAATATTTTTCTTGCTCAGTTTAGATTACTTTGTTTTCTATTTGCATTTTATTCCCATGCATTTAAATTATACAAGCATTTATATTTTACCTAAGCGAATGAACTGTGGCCCTAGCACTGAACAACAGTGTTATGATAGATTTCTTCTATAGCATTCCAACTCCCATAAAAGCAGCATTAGTCACTGAAGACCCAAGGAACTCAGCTGACTGAACAGAAGTGGGCTAGCGGTGTTAGTAATCATTTAGAATGAATATAGGGAGAAGAGGAAGTCGGATGAAATTATTCAGTAAAACTCCTGAATTTGTCATCAAGGATAAGAGATGGGGGAGGATTACTATAATTAGTAGATTTCAGCTAGGTATTCTAAATTGAGTACTGTGCTAAGGGCTTCCTTGTGAGTATAGCTTCCTGCTAGAACTATCTGGGAAACTTATACAATTCAGAACAGGTCTGAATTAATAAGGTAAGAAAGAATTGGTTCTAGAGAGATCTATTCTCCGTAAACTGGAAATCCAATTAAAAGAACTCCTCATGTTTCAGAATGAGCGTTCCAAAATAAAAATTACTCAGATGTGAAAGAGATCGAATAGTGTTCAAGCTCATGATTGGTCTCAATCAGATACAAAAGCATAAAATCATTAAGGCTGGAAAAGACCACTAAGATCACCTACTCCAACTGCCAACCCACCCCACCATGCCCACTGACCACGTCCCTCAGTGTCACATCCACACACGGTTCTTGAACATCTCCAGGGACAGTGACTGCACCACCTCCCTGGGCAGCCTGTGCCACTGCCCTACCATTCTTTGGACGTGGTCCAGGGCTTTGATGTTTTTCTTGTAGTCAGGGGCCTAAAACTGAACACGGTACTCTAGGTGTAGCCTCACTAGCGCAGATTACAGAAGGATGATCACCTCCCTGCTGGCTTCCCTATTTCTAATACAAAACATCTAATTCTTATACAAAATATTCACTGATTTTACCAGATATTTTTTTTCTACAGTAGAAAATAAGGCATGAAATAAAACTGCCATGAATAAACTTTTATATTTCCCCCCATGTTACACATTATACTTCTTTTCTGTACATCACATATATGCATACACATGCCTTCCCTGTCCGCCTCATTGCCTGCCTCCAGAATTGCACTTTTCTCCCCTCCTTAACAAGCAGTCTCTTTCAAATACTCTTTAATTACACAAGCCACGGCAGCGCCTTGAACTTTTTCCTTGCTAAATCTCTAAAACCCTTCTCAGTTGTAATAACAAATCCAGGACTGGACTCAGGAATCCAAGCACAGTCGTGTATGAGTTACTCAGAAGCCACTCCATTTCCTAGCCTCTACAGTGTGATGACACTTACACACGCAGCACATTAGCAAGAACTTCTTAATACTTGCCTACTTTACTGTAATTCTTCCTACTTCTTTATTAACCCTATTACTTCGGCTCTGTAAGAGAAAGGAGCTCCGCCTCTCCCTCCAGAAGCCGCTTTCAGCACTGAGGTGAGGCTGGGGTCTCCCCAACCCCTCACGGGCTCCTCAGGCCGTGCAGGGCACGGGAGGACAGCAGAAGCAGCGTACGTACGGCGTGGCCTCAGCCGGTGTGTGCACACAGCTGCAGGACAAGAACGGTGCCACAGGTACGGGCACCCCTCCCCGCTGCCGCAGGCTGCGCGCCAGGTACCGCACACCCCTGTAGTGTGAGAAGCGCGTGAGACAGAACCGTTCTGATAGAACGGAAAGGAACGCAGCTCGAGACTCTGCACCGCAGCGATGCTGTAGCGCGCAGGCAAGGGAGAGCGGGAGAACCGGCAGAGCAACGGGGAGGCTGAGGAAGAGGAGGACTGAGACGCGGGAGGCGCGGGGCGGACGGGGCCGGACGGAGGTCGGAGACGTGCTGGCGGGAGGCGGGGGACGGTTACCTGCGCGCGGGAAGGCGCGGCTGCACCACGCGCGCCCTCAGCCACCGCCTCCCACTCTGGGCGCCGCCATCTTGCGGTGGGTGGGGCGGTAGCTCTGCGCCTGCGCCGTCCCACACGCATGCGCAGTGGAGCGGGGCGGGGCCGTGCCTGTCCCACGCCGCCGGGTTGGGCGGCTGGATGGAGACGCGTTGGTCCTGTGGCTGTTGGACGATGCTGCATTGAGAAGGGACGTTCTAGTGCTGGGTTTGGTTTTTGGTTTTTGTTTTTTTTTTTTTTCCCTTTTCTTTTTCTAATGAGAAAAAAATAAAGCAGAAGTCAATAAAGACAATTTAGAGCAGCATAATTAATTCTAGATCTGGCTGGAAAACATCTTACCCAGCTGTCAACGCTGTACAGTTCAGAGTTGTTTTTAATTACAGCAAGTTGCTTGTCATAGCATACAAGGAACAAGAAATACATGTATTTACTCCTGTGGATTGTGCCCTTTTGCTTCCAGCAACAACTGGTTCTTTAAGTTTTTAAACCGCTTTATTGACCACTGTTTTTCTGCTGGAGTTTAAATTAACACATTCTGTTTGTGCAATGCAGTGCCTACACTAAGGTGAAGCTTCCTGTCTGCTAGAGCCAGAGCCTTCTTATGTGACTAAAAATACGTGTTTACCAAATAAATTTCTGCTTGGTTGTGTGTACCTGTCAAGTCTGTTTATGCTGTGAGCTTTTTGCCACAAAAACAAACAGAGCAGCTCTGATACTTGCGCTGCTTATAGACTACTGCAGCTCTGCCAGAGCTGTATGTATAATTTTGGTATGCAGGGGACAGACAGAGGTCAGTTCTCACCTGAGACCTTGCTCCAGGATCTTGTGAGCAGCAGTGATGTTTGTATGTTGAAGGATGATGTTCTGCACACCTATCTAGATAGGATCCAAGTGATTTTTGTCACTCTGGTGCCTGAAGCTGGCTTAGTTCATTCAGGGATTGGCTCCTTATTTACTTATGCAGCGTGTGAGACTTGAGAAGTCTGTCCCTGATCTCTCCTGAGTCATGTGGGTTAATTTAAGAGCTCAATATCCCCTAGTTCTCTGCCCAGTGTGACTGCCTGTTAGACAGAGAGATAAGTGAGCACTCAACCCAACCCATGCCCAGCCTATCAAGATGAGCCATAGCTGAATTTAATTCTCATTCATACACTGGGCTGTGAACTATGACAGTAGACAGATCCGCTTTGTGATCTCTGCTGGATTCAGCTGGTTCCCACTTCTAAAGTGAAAGGAGCTGCCACAAAAGCACTGGCAGTCCTTGTGGGTGGAAGCCTCTTCACTTTGTGCAGAAAGCACTTCTCACCTCAACCTGGTACGCAATATGGTAAAGATCAGACTGAACGGAGGTGGCAAAATATGAGAGAATTGTTCTATCTTGTCCTTAAAATACTTTGAAAATCCAATTGTTCTCAAATTCACAATTATCTAAATCTCTGGAATGTTAAAGTACCAAACATTAAACATATTGACCTATATTTCTCAAGGCCTGCCATCAAGATTATAGCTGATTGAGTCATCAGACCTTTGTCTTATTTTTTAATCCATTCATCTCACTAAAAAAATTGCTTTCTCATCCTCCCAATCTGCTTATAGATTTCATTTGCTTGAAGCGAAGGATAATCTGTTTAGATAAATACTAAATTAATTGCAATCTTAAATGCCTCCAAGGAAGCTAGATGGATGTTATACAGAAATGCAGACCTACCATACCTTGGGAGCACTTAGGGCTGGGCCCACGTGGAGCCTCAAGCACTTCTATATTCACCAAATTATACAGCAACTCAAAGAGGATGTGGGTCAAGGTCAGACATCATAATACTGCTGAAATGTGCATACTGCTAAAGTAGGTACTACTGGAGGGTGTTGTCAATGGATGGAAATTCTCTCGAAGAACAACACTGCACTACAATGGAGGTCTGCCTACATGCACCACTTAGCACCCACTATTAAAAAAAAAAAAAAAAAAAAGTGGAGAAAAACAAGGAATGAATATCATTTTCAATTACTCCTTAGTTCCATCTGGGAGGAATTGGTGGTATGATTCTTGTAGCAATTAGACAGATCAACACAATGGGAAAGGCATTACAGCAAAGATGCAATAACAGAGGACCAGCACAATAGAAAGGTGCTACAAGGGAAGGAAAGAAGATTGGTTACCTGGATCAGAAGATCCTAGGTTTGCAAAGGAAAGCTTCACCAAGGAGAACCCTCTGGAAAGTGACCCTTCCCCTTAAACAGGGTTTAGGAGAAGTGCAGCCAGGCTCCATCCCTTCTGCTCATACAGCTGAATCACCTTCACCTGTGCTCCCATGGCTGACTCTGCTCGCCTCAGGTGATCAATCAGTGCTTCAGGCTGTGACTCAACAGTTACCATACAATTCTGATTAGCTGGGGGTTGGATGTTAGTAGAGGATCTTTAAGGTCCATTCCAACCCAAGCCATTCTATGATTCTGTGAAAAACAAATAAAAAACATTCAGCACAGGTTTCAGTTGTGTATTATTTCAGGACAGATAGAAGATGACTTCTGTCAGCAGTAGATACTACTGAGACCTTACTCAAAGAATACACTGACCTTTTCATTTGTGTCACTTTCCCATTGATTTTACTGAAGCTCATTCTGCTGCATGTAGATTCTGATAGAGAAGAAGACAGACACTATCAGATGAAGCTAAAGAAGATGCATGATTGTCTGTAAACAAATTAAAAAGAAGTGAGGTAAACTGAGATCAATCAAAACCAGACACAGAAAGAAAGAAGAGCAAAGCTATTTTGAGCAGCATGATAATCCAGGAAGATAAAAAACACATGCACATGTATGCTGATATCTGGCATTTAGGCTTGCTTATTGGTTTAGTCATGATAAGATCAGTAGAGTTACCAATCTGCTAGGCACTAATTGTTTGGAATCACCATTTTAAAAGTTTTCACTGAGATTCGGTGTCACTGAGAAGTTCAAGAAACTACACATGGTCTAAGGAGAAAAGCCAAACATACGTTAAAGCTTTCTTGCAAATGCTGATACAAATGTTTCCTAACTTTTTTAACACATATTTTCCTCACCCACTAACAGCCGGTAAGCCTTTTCTGTCTTCTGTGCCCTATCTGCACGTTCTGATGGATGTAAGGTTAGCCAAGTTGTGAAAGTAGAATAATTTACCTGCTGCGTGTAAGACAAACACAAAAAGAGTCAGGGAAATGGACTAGGGCAGTGATGCTTTTAGAGGGCTTGAGATACTGCTGAAGATTACAGAGGGTTTAGAGGCTACTGTACCTCTGCTTTGTTCTTTAATTTCTGTGCGCGTGAGTTGAATCAATACAGTAGCAGAGTTTATACCACGCACATCACTACATTCAAGTGTCCAGATGTGCCAGGGGCTCCAGCCGGAATATCGAACTATGAAGCCTTCAAATAGTAGGGTGTGCTGTAACGTAATGGATACAAGAGATCCTCAGGCTTTTCCAAACAGTGGACCTACCCCCTCTCCCATTATTCCCACCTTCTCAAACAAAACCTTGGGTTTACTTGTTAATCTGGGCCATTTGCATGGACTCCTTTCATTATGAGAAATTAGTGATACAATGACATTAGTATTTACCTTTCTGCAAACCTTGATAGTAAGTTATTTTCTATACGGTTGGTATTCTTCTGTTTCTTTTTTTCATGCTGGAACTGCATAGCATTTGCACTGTCTTGTTTGTTAGCATTTTTATTAATCAACACAAAGCCCGGAGATAATTTAGTCATTAGATAATTCATTAGTTCCTGTATGAGGAATCTGCAGAAGTGCCCCAGTTGCCTTTCACTTAAATAGACATGCTTCCCACATTACTGTATAAGTTACTAGAGTTGATGTTAGTATTTCCTGGCATTGTTCTTTTGCTCCAGTATAAAAAATATTCCCGGTATTTTTCTGGCCTCCTACAAAAAGAGGACTAAAAGACAGTATTTGGAGTAAAAAATAATGTTTATTGCCTTCATACTTCAAATCCAGCTTTGTTTCATGTAATTAGTTTGCTTCTTGTTTTGTTGTTGTTTGTTGTGTTGTTTTTTTTTCCATTAGACTCCCTTAGAACAGCTTTTGCTTATGAATTTCATTTTCACTTTATCAACATATATGTGTATTTAGAGGTTTTGCTTTAAAGCTTAAGGTCAGATAACAAACACAAGTGACTGGATTGCAGAGGTGTGAAGAGTAGCACTAGATAATATTAAAAAAATAATTAATAGACTACATAATATAAATAAAAGAAAAAAGAAAAAAAACAGCAACCTTCTCTCAAAGCCCTATCTCCCATCTGAGACCAGATCTCAAGGGGAAGAATTCCAAATGACTCCATGAAGATAAATAAATAGAACCTTCATTTTTGCAATAGAGTTTACTTAAAGGGCACTCAGATATTGCAGTAATGGGAGAATAAACTCTTGAAAAATACAGAAAGGTAGAGTTACACTTTTAGGATAGAAGGGAATGGATTTGGATAAGACACAATACTAGGGGTAGAGCTTAACCTGTTCATAATAGTATTAAGTGATATGGTTGGTGCTCACTCTGGTGGGAGACTGACCTTAGTCACGAAGGAGGTTCCTTTCATGCAAAACATTTAAATCAACACAAGTTCATCATCTCTTGATTTTGCAAGGTGGGCAACTTACACAATACACAAATGGAAAAAGATAGAAGCTAAATAACAAATAAATACATTCCTCCCATCCAGGAGGCTGTGCTTTGCAACCCAGATGGTCCCATCTAGTTGGAAAATCCATGAACGTGGGCCTGTCTGAGTGCCACTTGTCCTGCCACAGAGTGACAAGGAAGGATTTTGAAAATGCTTAAGATCAAGGCTTAGTGGCATCCTATTTACCAGCATTGTTTTGAAAGACAGATGTTGGCCCCAGACATGGGTCTGGGTCCTATTTCAGTTCTAGGTAAGCCTCATTCTGAGCCCATTTTGTTCAGCACGTATGTTGAGGTGGGTGTCTGCAAGGGAATGTGTTGAACCCAAAATGCACATCCAGCTTATTCAGATCAGTATCTCTGACAGTCAAGAGTTTCTTACCTATTCAGACCAAAGTTCACAAGTTAAGTGTGTACCTGTAGGTGAAGAGATGTTTGCAAAATCAATACTTTTGGTTGTTGTTTTCTTTCTTTCATCAACAATCCAATTTTCAAGCAAAGTAATCCATGCTGTTTATCCACCGTGGCCACCTTCTAATTCACTGGCACAATTTTGTTGTTGTTCAAAACTAGTCAGACATAGCGAAGAGCAAAACTACGCTTATTCAGCATTTACTACAAAACTGCAAAACTACAAAACTACACTTATGCAGAGTTTGATGTTTCTTACCTTTAATCTGAAAAAAAAACCCAGGATGTTTTAAAGATCATTAAAGTTCTAAACAGTCCTGGTGAACCAGTGGACTGCCTGTGGTGATATACTGTCACTAAGTTGTCCACAACTCAGATGCATCTGGAACTGATAGCCTCTCTTTTTTACACATAGGAGTGTAATTTTTGGAGACTGGCCACAGAGTAAGACAGCAGGGAAAGCAAACAGTTGCCTGTCCCATCAGGGAGGTGAAATGGCTTGGCAAAGGGCTCAATGACTGCCAGAGCCAGAATGAAGCCAGGGATCATCCAGTTGAGAGCAGTGTAGGAATGTAAATGGAGCAGGAGAAAAATGATGAAACCTGTCCCTTTGGGTTGGCAGGGAAACTGTTGGGCTGTGTCAGTCCCTATCATCCTCTTTCACAGAAAAACTGTGTTTTACAGCAGCGTGCACTACTGCATCAGAGAAGAAAGAGTAAACAGGAAGGCATGCATTAATGAACCCCTTGTTGTGTGATGATGTTTCTTTTGCTAAGGACTGGGCCCTCATGTTAAAATGGGTGGAGAATGGACACTTTCCATTCACTATAACAACCTGCTTTTTACACTGATGGCCAAACTTCATCATAGCAATTATCCAACATCTAGACTGCACTTAAACTTTCTAATGATATCTGACAGCAGGAAACAATCTGAGTGCTGGATAAAATCATCCTGCACACCACGGTTGTCTTTTCAGCTGTTAGCAGGCTTCAGGAAGGACTGCAGTAGAACAGGATGAAAACATCTCAAAGTCTTAACATTAATGAACAACAACAACAAAATATCTGTATTGTGTGGAAAAGTTAAAATACTGATTTATACTAAAAAGCTCATTGCAGCTTGGAAATTGTTGTGCATGCATACTTAAGGATGTTTGTAGATACTGGCCGCGTATATAAAAATATAGCGGACATATGCACATATAAACATGCCCCACATGGAAGAAAATAGGATTTAGGTTTTTCATTTCCTTGTATTTCTACATACAGTGTAATTACTAAAGGAGAAAGAATGATTGCATTATTCTTGCTAGTTGAACTGAAAACAAGATGAAAGGAGCCCATGTTTACCAGGGGAGCACAGTGCTAGAATAATCTGATAGCTTTCCCTAAATGAGATAATGGATTTTCCAACATTGAAAATGTGGTAAATCTCATTTGGACCTCAGTAAAGCACTTGATACACTCCTAAATGGCAAAATATTAATGAAGCAAAAGAAGCTGGAGATTACAGAGGACATGAAAGGCAGGAAGGAATTCACTGATGGAAAAGAGCAGAGGAAAGGGAAGAAGAGACAAGAGCCAAGAAGCAAGTTACTGCAAAAGTTACTCAAGGGTCACTTTTAGGACCAGTGCCGGTAATATTTTCATTACCTACACTGGCATATGAATATGATAGGTGTGCTATTGAAATCTGAAGATGGAGGAACACAGCTAATACAGAAGACAACAATCATATATTAAAAACTTTTTGATTTGGACAGGTACATAAATGGGAAACAGTGTTTGATTAGAAGACAGTGTAAGGGCGTACACTTCAGGGTTAATGAGAAATTTCTTCTCTAAGTGAGAAGAGAGATGACTCAGGCAGACAGAATTCTGGGTATCATAGATGATCACCAGATAACTATGAATCAACTGTAGAATGAAGCTGTGAAATAGGTGGACATGCTCATGGCACACTTCAGACAAGGTATTTCCAGCAGAAAGAAAAAGTTTCATTGTAAAGGCATGGATGAATGCACACCTGCAACACAGTATACAGCCCCTGTCACATTTCTGTAAGAAAGATGAATTCACCTGCAACGAGTGCAGAGAGGTACCACAAAGCGTGTTATATGAGAGGTGACATAAAGCACTGCTGAGACTGAATTATAAAGGCTATGGCAGGATACTGACTTACATTTAAGAATGCGTTGGTTGGGTTATTACCAAGAACAGGGAAGAACCTGTTCTTTTAAGGAAACTAATAATAAAACCTAGACATACTGCATTTAGACTAGAAAGAAAAAACAGATTATCACTACTGCATCAGAGAGGTCCTGTAACAACTTTCCACAAGGGTGGAAACAACCTCCCTCTTCCAATAAACTGCACTACATTTAGGACAAAATTCAACCCATTAGCAGGAAAGGTGATGTGACATGATCCCTGTGGAGAGCTGGGGTCTGCTCTATGTTTGATAACTGAGGAGGCTCCTTGAAGTACTGTAACTTATTTCCCTGGAAAAATTCTGAATTACCTTCTGAAGCGACCCTGCTCTATAGACACAAGCTTTGAATCACATTCTGCAGTATGGTGGGGAGCCTGGAGGTCCTACAGGTGCAAAGCTGTAAATCATTTTCTTCTGACCCCTCAAAACTGCTTATGCTCTAATAAAAAAGTTAACTTTTGACAGGGGGAAAGTTCTTTAACATATTTTTAAGCAAAAAAGCTGCCTGCATAGCTTGCAGGCATACCAGATGTACCAGATAAGCTCATTCAGCATTTCTTATTTATGTTGAAATGATGTGATGGAGATGGGCAGGAGAGCATGTTCTGTGCTTTCCTGCCCCAAAAAGAAGATTCAAGCAAAGGATATGCAATTTCAGCAAAGGATGTACTTTCATTCATTTCTTATCAACGTAAAATCGTTTGTTCATGCAACAATGACCTAAGCCTGGGAACAATGGTCATGGACTCAACCCTTTACTCTATTAGCATTTTTCTATCATTGAGCCATGACAGCACCTTGCTGTTGGGTGATAAAGGAGGCATTGCAGTGCAGCAAAAGGCAAGCAGACAGTTTTGTTGTGCTAGGACACTGTGCCCACTTTCTGCCTAAGGCAACCAGCTCATCTTCTCTGTGGGCATGCACAAAAGGAACTGGACCACACAGAGCCCATGCTGGGCATTGCTCTGGAGGCGGTGTTGGCCAGGGCCTATTTCAGTTGAGAAAGGCTTTTCACTAAGGGAGAAAGACCATCTGGTGGCAATGCAAGGCAACTAAGTCAGAGCCTTCTTCTCTTCATGGACTTCAGGGAACTAGCCTTGCTTAAGCTTGCTTTTATAAATAGCTTGCCATAGCTTGCTTTTGTAAATGCTTTTGTTTTCAGCTGTGCCCTCTGGACATGATGGACTGTTGTAAAGTTGGTTGCATTTTAGAATTATTTTTTTATGTACCTTTGCATTTTAGAATTATTTTTTTATGTACCCTGCTTATCGTGCTTGTGTGGGGAGGAGAATCTGCAGAAAGGCCAGCAGTGCAGAAGGAATGTTTTTGGTGAAAAATGGTGTGATGTTCAGTGCAAGTCTGTGTGCCACACTACTGATGCAGTGAGGACTCTGTGATCAACAAACACAATAAATGAAAAATGTGAGAGTTCCACAAGAAGTGCTAATAATCTGTCGTCAGACTCAGCCCAATAGCAAAGAAGAAAGGGGAAACAAATGCCGGTTTTGAGAGCCCCAAGTCGCAGAAAGGGGGTTGTGCCAGTGGTGCAGCCTGACGTTGTGGCCACCCAGGCAGCCACATGGCTGCTCCAACTTGTATAGCTTGAAAGCCTGAAGGATCCCACATCTGGGAATGGTGACAGCTATTTAGCTGCGAAGCCAGTAGAGACCATTGTGCTGCTTTAGATTACTGCAGATATTACAGCTGGAAAAGTTATGATGCTATTATGATCCCCTTCTGTCTCATACAATTACAGATACCTTCTATTCTTTGTTAGCACTGTTTGCAGCTCTGAGCACTGCTGAAGGAATTTTTAATTTAATTTTCTTTGGAAAGAAAGCAAAAAAGGATTGGTGAAGCATTGTAAATGCCGTTTGAAGTCTGGTAGTTTTTCCTAATGATCATCTACTACGACTTAACTTTAATCTTTTTGGGGTTTTTTTTTAAATTTATTTATTGATGTTGCTATCAAACAGATCCATCTTAATGCCATGTAGACTATGGAGATAATAAGTTCATTTCACAGAATGATTGTGGTTGTTAGCTACAATACATACACTGTTCAAATCCATTGGTACTAGATAGAAATCCTTTTGTTTCCCAACGATAAGACCAGCAGGAGAATCAAATGCTCTGCACTGTAATGCTTCCATACCAACTGACTCCAGGTTTTCAGGATTTGATATTATCAAACCCACCACTCTATTTCTAGTTGAAAATTAAAAAAAAAAGGATATCACAGAAACTGTATAAGAGAATGGAGTATATTGCTGCTTAATAGAATATGTTTGAGACTTAAATGCTATATCTAAAAAAAGAACAAATAATCTTAAGCACTTGTATTTCACCAAAGGCTTTTTACATGGCTGCAATTTTTTTAATGGTTGAGAATGTCTCTTTGGAGAGCAAAGCTCATTTTAGATTCTGTTCTCATAAATAAACAAAGACAAATTGTAGTCTGGAATTCAAGGCAAGTTTGCCTCTAGCTGCGCAGACCCACAACGAAGCTCAGGTGACCTGTCGAAGTGCCCTGTCTTTGTGTCCTGTGTAAGGAGTTCAGGATTCAGCAGTCGAATCAAACTTTAATTCGGCCTGACCTCATGAAAAACAATTTGCACAGAGTGAACAAAATGCCAAGATACCATTCAGATACTCTGTATATAAAAACATACAGATTCCTACTTTTGAGTCTTTGTGCTTCTGCAGGTTTTTCTGGCTGTATTATTTCCTGCTAACAGTGCTAAGACTAAGCAGTGCATATAATGTTTACAGTTTTGACATTCTGCAAATCCAATACTTATATTGTTACCTTACACTAATTTAAACATTGTTTTCTACTCTTTACCATATGGAAGCCCAGTTGATGAGTAATAATCAGAACAATCAGTAACAAAGCAGCTTGATACCTAGAATTTCCAGCACACATTAGCACTGCTTTTACATTAATGGGATGCTCAGATTCCTTAAGGACTGTTCAGGATTTTTAGTGCCTATCTTTCCATAAATCTGGAAAGAGTGATGGAGAAATAGGAAGGTAAAAAGGTGTATAAGAAGTCTACAGCATGCCTTTAGACATGTCATTGGAGAGAAGAAATGACATTCATTTTTTTTAATGAAAATTTAGAAACTCTAAAATGGTCCATAATGCATATGCAAAAGCTGATTCTTGGGCAGTCCTATGGCTCAGTATCCTGTGAAATACCAGATGCACACTGAATGCTTTATATCCCTTAGGATAGTAGACAGTCTTCACTTTCTAATGATATAAACAAATCCAGTCCTGCTTTAGTGCCTCCAAGGATTCGGTGCCTCAAGCTAGACACAGTTTCAGTTCTGTAGATTTGCTGTTCAGAGGCTGCACATAAATGTAGTTTTTGGAGATAAAATTCACGTTTTAAGAAAGACAAATCTTTTGAATGTCTGGCATATTGTTCTGTATTTTCAAATTGTAGCTACTATTTGTAATATGTTGGTATGAGAAGCTACCACGTGGCATGTAGTTATTGAGACTCATTTTCCAAGAAGTAAGGAAGCCACAGGTACATGATAACTAGAGTTTATTGGTTATTCAGCTGGTTGACTAATTACCTACCTGCTGAAAAGAGAGTAAGAGTGCTTTTTGTTCTGGTCTCCTGGATATCACATGGTTAAAACTCATCATTAGGCTCTGTGAACAATTAGTCATTCAATTTACAATTATAGAATCATAGAATCACTTGAGTTGGAAGGGATCTTTAAAGGTCATCTAAACCAACTCCCCTGCATCTACAGCTGGATCAGGTCGCTCAGAGGTTCTTCTGGAAAAAAAAAAAGTTGTTGAGTACCCTTCTCCTTGTCTGTTCTTACACAGACCTGCCTGTGTCACCCTCTAGAGAGGTACACCCTCTTGGGCTTTCTTTTTCTGCTTCACATATTCGTAGAAGCCTTTCATGTTCTTCTCTGCGCCCTTTTCCAACACCAGTTCCAGTTGCATCTTGGATTTCCCGACCTCATCCCTACGCAGCCTAGCAGCAATCCTATACTCCTCCTAGGATACCTGTGCCTGCATCCACTTCCTGCAAATTTTCTTCTCTTGTTCCAGTTTGACCAGCAGGTCCTGGTTCAGCCATGCTGGTTTTTTTCTTCCTGACTTCCTAGAACCTGGGAACTGAGAGCTCATGTGCCCTAAGAAAAGTTTTCTTAAAGATCTGCCAGCACTTCTCCCCTCCTTTGTCCTTGAGGACAGGAGTCCTGAGGGTTCTGTTGACTAACTTCTGTTTTTCGTATAAGGGACAACACCTCTTCCCCTCAACCCTCACTGTTCCTTTTGAACAGCTTGTAGCCATTGATAGACACACTCCAGCTGTGGGAACCAACCCACCAGGTTTCAGCGATGGCAACTAAATTTTGGTTTTGCAGTAGCACAGTAGCTTCCAGCTCCTGTTTGTTTCCCAAGCTGCGTGCATTGCTGTAGAGGCACTTCAGCTGTACAGCAGACCTTGTTGCCTTCTTGGAAGATAATTCCTTAATTCCTTTTAAGTATTTCCCTTGAGTTTCCTTGTTCCCTTCTCCTATTGCCTCAGTGGTCCATGGCTTATTGTTATTTCAAGTGTGCTGCAGTGTTGCTAGCACATCTTGGGGCAGCAGGTTGAGGGCCCCTACTAGCATCCTGTCCCTCTAACCTACCTATGCCATCCCACACCTTTTCATGGGTAAGCTTGATGTTACCTCCCTCCTCCTTCAAATCTAGTTTAAAGCCCTGCCAAAGAGCCCTGCTAGCTTTACCACAATGACTCTTCCCTGTTTGAGAGGTGAAACACATCAGGTGAACTCAAGCCCAATGCCATGCAGGCCATCCCATTGCCAAAAAACACAGAATTATGGTGATTGCACCAGCCACAAAGCCCAGTGTTTATAGATTGGATCCTACCTCTTATTTTGGTGTCCTTAGCTGCTACAGGAAGCTGAGATGAAAAGATTATCTGTGCCCTCGATTCTTTCAGCATCCTCTTGAGAAGGAAGTTTGTTGGCTTCTTCATCATTACAGATCCCCTTTCTATTTCCTTCTTTCCGCCTCAAATGTAGGGGAAGCAGCAGGTTTTCCTCACCTGGACTCAAGCAATTCAGCAATATTCCATGGTTTTCATGATTGCAAAGATCAATAAAGAAGTAAAACGTGTTTTGCTTTACTTTTTTTCATTTTACATAAAGTCCTTTATTTAAAAGCTGAGGAAGGGTAGCACAGTATATAGTGTCTCAGGAAATCTAAAGGCTTTCCTCAGCCCTGACAGTGGCCTGCTGGATGATCTTGCACTAGTTCCTTCACTTTTGGTTTTCAAATACTTGGTTCCCTCTTACCCCACTTCTAAGAGATTTCCCGTATCCAGTAACTTAAAGCTGAGAGGTAGGAATCCACATAACGTAACAAGAAGAGAGCAAACTACTCTAAATTTCTAAGCTTTCATTGAGCCCACAGCAACAGACCTATGCCCTTACCAGCCATCTAGACCTTGTAAAAGTAGATATTACTGGTGCTAGGACTCATCTGAAGTAATTTATTGGAAAATACTGTAAATACAGCAAAGAAAAAAGACATGCTGCACTAAATCTTTTTCTGCTCTCAAACCCTTCCAATGACTCTGTCCTTCTGATGTTCATGATTAAAAAAATACAATAGGAAGATGCTACCACACAGCAGAATAGGCTCCCTCACGAACAATCTAAAGCTGTAAACAAGCAGTGATGGTGTCTTCTCCAAAGATTATAGCTAGACACGGCAAACCAAAGGAAGCAGTGGTAGTGATTTTCTCATTAACAAATCTGCAACTACAAGATAGAAGATTTATGAGGTCTGCATGGAAGAGATGTGTAGCAGACCTCAAAACTGAACCCAGCTCCCCTGAAGTCCATGCCTATGACAGAGCATCTCTGCTGATCACTATTTCTTTCTAACTGCCAACATAAAGGTTTAAATCCAGGTAAGTAGAGCTGAGCACCTTCAGCTGCCACTGATGGAGAAAGGACCAAGGAGTGCTCAGCCCCCACAGGACCATGTTGTCCTTTGAAGGAGGGCCACACCAGCCTTGCTCCAGGCAGGCCAGTGTGGTTCAGCGTCCACCACCCCCAGGCTCTATTTCCTGCCTGCATCATAGCCTTCTTCTCCTATTTCTCTTGTCTCTAATCTACCAAAAACATGTGTGGGAGTATCTAAATTAAAAATAGATACCTAGGGAGGGGAAAAAAAAAAAGAAAAAAAAAAGCAGTTGGAGAGCTGATTTGCAGCTGAATTATTCATCCTTTGTATCCCTCTTATCCCAGGATGGTAGGAGGGCTGTGCAGGTATGGCCCGGTTCAGGAATTGGTGATGCTGGGGTGAAACAACAACCTTGCATCTGTCTGCTCCCTTGGTCCCAAGAGCAGGCAAAATTCCTCATGCTGGTCAACTCACCTGTTTTTTAAACTGACAATTTAGTGAAAACACCTTAAAGCTCAGCTCCACTCTATGCTGCCTCTCTTTGCTTACTCCCCTACAACTGGACTAACACAGCTCGGTCCTCACAAAGACAAACAACTGAATTAGTCTAACCTTTTAAAAGGTCACTGGAACATCCTGTTCCATTAACAACAACCCTTACTAGAAAAATAAATGAAAAAACTGTTGCAGTGCTTTTATTGGCTGTGTATGAGCACCAGCACTTTGGTGTTTTGCCAGCACACTAAATTGCAATTTGCGAGAGGCCAGGAATGATTTTCCCCATGTATCTGCAGGGATAGTCCTCAGTTTTATTCAGTCCTCTGGTAGCTCTGACTGCAGTGTAACTTATAAAAATTGCTGGCAGTTAATTGTCACTTTCTTGCATGGAATTTTTGTAAATAACATTTTCATTCCCACTAAGAATCATTAAATTAGCAGAGCTATGTAAAAATCAAAACAACACAAACCTCAGAACATCCTGAGACATGAAAGGACAAAAAATCAGAACTTAACTTCAAAATAGTCTCCATGGTTCCTGTGCAGCACCCTGGCTCCCTTGCACAGTATGATGTGTGTAGTGGTGCAGTCCTTGACCAGCCCTTGACTGGAGCCTTGTGGGATCCCAGCTCAGGTGTCCCCCTGAGGATCCAGCCCTGCTGTGAAACTGACATGCACATGAAATCTGACATGGTTAGGAAAAAAAACCAACCAACTAAGCATTTGCAAGTACCACTTCGCTTCCAGCAGACGAAAACTCCCAGTTTAAGTGGTGAGATAGGCAGGATGTTAAAAATTCGTCTCACACGATCTCAGCCCAGCTCCTCTGGGCAATGGTGGATGGTTTCTATTTCTGTGTGCTCACCTCCTAATGCCTTCCCACTGGCTCTTTTATCTGTGAGATCTCAGGCCCAGGTTTTTTCTTCCACAGTTCTATTTGTATACCTCCACAGCTGTCACATTCCCTGTTTCATTCTCACAACCTGGTGTCTCCCATCATCAGCTCACTGATAATCCAGCTGCAGATGTCTTGGAGGTCTGCTAATGTTTTAGCACACTGATCTTCCCCCACAAAACTTCAACAGCTTCATTCTTAATTACAGTAAGTTGTAGTCCTCAGAAATATGTAACAAAGAAGAAAGACAGTCCCACCTCACTTTGCAAGTATGTGAAGATGGCAATGGCTGCAATAGCACCTTTTCTCCTCCCCTGATCCAGCATGTCTTTTCAGTTTCTATGGCAGCTTATGACACTGCACAGGTGGAACAGGAGACTCCAGCCAAGGTACCAAGGGATTTCAGCAACCAAGAGTAATGGGAAAACTCTCTTGCCCAACAGCTGTTAGCCAGGATCTGCCCAATGAAGCACCTGCTACCTGGACAGAAATGTTACAGTCTCTTGCATAAATTTCTCACCTCCTTCTGCACCTCAGGGATACAGGAGGTTGTGCCAGATATCAGTCAGTCTGGGAACTCATCTCAGTGTTTCAGCTTTGGCTTCTTTTACTACTTGGCACCAGCAGTGTCAACCCTTCACAGCAGGCGATGCTGCTGGGAGTAGGTCTGCTAGCTGTATGGGCCTGAGCATCCTTGTCTGGTCCATAATGCCAAGTCATTGCCAGAACACAGCCAGAAAGAAGCCCTCCAGTTTTCACAGCTCTCCCTCTTCCTTCTGCTAGATTTGTTGTTGCCTTGCCTTTAGCTGATAAATCTCAGCTGGGAGGCAGCTGTTCACTACCCACTGAAATGGGGCCAATTTCTCCAAAAAGGACCATTCAGTGACAGACCTGCTACTTTCTGTATTCATGCATATCCTCCATACGCTTCATTTTTTGCAGTTGAACATCTAGCTTCATGTAAAGATTTGCTGAGCACTGAAAGATAAAACAGGCTGGGAGAGAAGAGAACAGACACAGAGAATGCAATTTGTGTGATGTCAAAAGAGCACCAGATTTTAGTGTTACCTCTGATGAAATGCTGAAGGGCAAGGTGAGAAAATGTACATTTGTTAGCACTGATCATAGTTCTTCTCTAGCTGGACTCACAGAATAGCAAGGACTAAGGGAAAGAGTGAGTGGCATTCTGCTGTGTATTTAAGCATGAATCATCCTTCATCTATTGCAAATCTCTCTTTCTCTCTTTTTTTTTAATGTAGTTGAATTTTCATGAAGGAATACATGAACTTTGGCTACAACAGATGTCATCTTGGAGGATTTTTTTTTATATCTGACTATAGCCCCAGTATAATAGGCAATGCTGGGCTTTCATCTTTCACCACTACTAGCTATAAAATGCAGAACAGATGATGATTAGCATGCATTACTTAAGAGAAGTTCAGCACTCAGTGAGTCAGGGTACAGACCAGGAATTATTTGTTGAATAAATTCAAAAATAATCCACTGAAGCACAGATACATTTGAGAACATTGCAGTCTGTTCTGATTCCAAAGAGCCAGTGTGCAGGGAAGATAGCTATGTTAATGTGTTCATCTGGGCTTGCTTGGAGCAGTGCAGAAGGATATGGGGGAAAGACGGAATAAAGGTGACCAATAGGCATAGGGCCTATTGGAGAGACAGCTCAGACAGAAGGCAGAGACAGAACCAGAGAATATCCCAAGTTGGAAAGTACCTATAAGGATAACTGAGTTCAACCCCTGGCTCAACACATGACCACCCAAAACCCGAAACCAATGTTTGAGAGTGCTGTTCACTTTCTGAACTCTGGTACTTGGGGCCACAGCCCTGGGCAGGCTGTTCCATGCCTACCACCCTCTGGCACAGACCCTGTCCCTAACCCCCAGCTGCCCTCCCCTGACACAGCTCCATGCCATTCCCTGAGGCCCTGTCGCTGTCACAGAGAGCAGAGCTCAGCGATGCCCTCCGCTCCCGGTGAGGAGCTGCAGCTGCCATCAGGCCTCCCCTCAGCTCCTCTGCTCTGCGCTGAGCAAACACAGGGAAAGTTCTGGCATGCCACTGGGATGGGGTTTTGGAGTGTGAGGTGGAGGTTGGATGGTGGCAACTTGCAGCTCTAATTCCCAACTTCTGGTTGAATTTCCACAGGAAACCCAGCTAAAATTGGCCGAGGCAGCTGTTGGAGAGGGGAGCAGGATCAAGCAGAGCACAGGCTGCTGGGGTTCTTGGAACAGGCTGCTTAGGAGCAAGCTTCAGCTTTCACAGCCCATCAATACACAGTGAAGCACGTGCAGCAGGGCCGTGGGCTATGGGGAGTGCATAAAGCAAGCCTCGAAACACAGTCTGAATGGAGAACAGTGGGCAGGTGCTGTGCCCACAGCAGCAGCCTCATCCAGCACCCAGGAGCAGGGGCTGTGGCTGCAGCAGAGCTCCCTACGTGACTGCCCTGCTGTGCTTTCCTTCAAAACATTTAAATCTCTCTTAACAACTGTCTTCATGCAGAGCCTGACCTCTGCTGCGCTTTCTGGATGCTGGGAGTTCTTTGTTGCTATTATTATTTGCTCTGCCCTTTATGTGGTGCCAACACTGCTGCTAATATATCTGCTATATTTCAAGGGCCTCTTCCAAGACCCCAGTTTTCCACGAGAATAATTCCCACTGATTTATATGGGCTGTAGTGGCTGCTTGAGACAGAAACGGTCACCAGCCTGGCCTCGGGCTGCAGGCTCGCACAGCCTGAAATGAAATGGCTGCCCCAGCACTGAGGGGCTGGGGGCTGATAAATGGGTCCAGCCAATGCAGACTGTTTCTCTTCACCCAGAGCACCTGGTGTGAGCGGTGTCATATTGCTTTCTGTGATTAGATCACTGCTTTGTAAAGACATTCCTTTTGACAACTGGTCATTGTTTTCTTCTGCTAAATTCCCACCAATTACTCCCAGCTCTCTCCTGCACTGTATCATGCGGGTGCTTGCCAGATGTGCAGGCAGCTACCTTTCTGTTGTTTTCATACCTTTTGCAGCCTGGGCAAGCCACGAGAACCAAAGCAGATTAAAATGATGTGAAACTACACTAATTTAAAAGTGTGCACAGCTCAGAGTCTGCCATCTGCCATAAGAAGCCCTTCGTCCATTGCTCACAGCTCTGATTTGGTATTGCTGCCCAGAGGATGCTGTGCAGTGTGCAGAGCAATGCATGCAACGAGGTAAGCACAGGTGATACACCAGGACTGCTTGCTTCAGCTGCCCCCCTGCTTTGCACAGAGTCCCACCCTGAAAACTTCTCTATCCTTTGTTTCTGAGATTGGAGCTAGAACATGCATATGGGAAAGAACAGTCAGTTTCCTGCTCCCTGAAAGTAGAGGAATACCCACATTGTGCTCACACCATTGCCAGTCCTATTAGAGGGCTCTTGGGAAGCACTTTTTCTTCACTCCCATCAATTTCTTTGCAATGAATGAAAAGAGGGTTATTTTAGATGAAAATATAGAGTGAGCACAGAGCAGAGGCTGAGTGACATTTTCTTTGTCCTACCAGAAATGTCAGTTGAGCAGTTTGGACAATAGTGACAAAAAACTTATTATCAGAGCAAACGCATTAAGAAGTCAGTGTCAGTTGTCTCTTGACAGCACAGAAGACCCATTGCAAAGAGACAGGAAAAAGTTATCCCATGTTACTTCACTGACAACAAGCTCTGATTAACTCTGTCGATTAGCATCTACAAAAGAGAGTCTGGAAGGCCCCTTGGAGGTGGTAAAGGCTGCGTGGGTTGGTCCTCCAGGATGAAGAGAAGGTCTAATCCTGCCCCTCGACCTGGTCCATGCTACCTTCCCCTTCCCACCCCAACAACTTGTGTGCCTGTGCCATTCCCCTGCCCCATACTGATGCAGGTCCTCTCTGTCGTGTGAGAAAATGGAGCATGACAGAGGGTCTGCAGGCCTCCCAGCCATGGTGCCGTGTGGGACTGAGGTACAAAGGCTGCATTTGGGCTGACCGGGGCTTAGCATCCTCCACCACTGCCATAGTGCTGGCCAGGCAACACAGTCACAGATGTGGGCTATTCTCTGTCACTAACAAGAAGAATTGTTTTAAAGCTCTTTGTCACCCTCCTATTTCACTTTTAAGAGACACTGCCTATTTTTAGAAGCAATTACTGACAAACACTAGGTTTTCCTGGTCACATCCACTGATAGAAATGTCTGTATTGCAGATGGCAGCGTTTCTAATCCTCATGAGACAAATTTCCTGGAACCGAACAGAAGACAAAGTGTGAATATCACAGCATCATTTAAGTAACTTGCCTGTTTAGTAGAAAATCAGTCAGCAATACACAACAATTATTTAAAAAAGCACTGCCTCAGCCATCCATTTTAAGTTGCACGTAAACAGCTCGATCTTTCCCTAGCTAGTTCTGGCTGCAAAAGGAAAGCAGGGTAATGAAAACATTGTTTTGCAGTGGGAATTAATGACCAAGCTCTTTGATGATTACAGACATGTTTCTTCACTGGCACAGCTCAACACCCTCTGATTTCTTTCTTTCCTTTCTTGAACCACTATAGTATTAAGATGGAATAAGATATATAGCTTTGTTGGGAATTACAAGTCCAGAGCAAGCATGCAAGCCAGGGAACAGAACAACAGGGTCTTGAAGGGCCTCCTGTCAACCTTCTTGTTTAAGCTGGGAGGACTAGCTACATGCTTTCATAGATGAGCAATCAAAGAACCAGAAACACTGCAGCTCCAACAGGACGTGCTTATTAGAGAAAAGCAATGCTTGATGAGCAGATTTTTTTCAGATTAGCCTTTGCTCTGTAAGGTTACTGTAGGAAAAAATACTGTACCAGCAACTGGAGAAAAAAAGTAGCAGAGAAATAAAAGAACTTGTGTTTTAAGTGCAAATTCCTCTTGTCAGTGTTTTCATTGCCACTAGCTTGAAGGATGCTGATGTTCATTTCTGCACACTGTCTTTCTTCCAAGGGGAAAATTAAGTCAGCAAACCAGTGGTTCTCAGCTTACACATTTACTATTTGTCCAGAAAACATTCCGTTCAACCCTTCTGTATTTTATGTGTGGAAAAGTACCTCTTCTGATCGTTTTCCCAATACAACCCATTACCTTCAGAAAGAATACATACTAAATGTTACCTAGGTACAAGCTCAGACTGTGTAGCCCTTATAAGACTTCTCTTTTTTTTTGACAAAACAAGAAAGTAGCCCCTTTCCAGTCTCTCATATCATTCTAGCTCTACACTTTCCACCTGTCTCTTTCCCAGCCACTCGCCCATCGTCCATTGGAGTTGGCTTAACTCTGCACTGCCTCCACTGTCCTGCACAGAGCTATGTGGCAGGCAAGCTTCAGAAAGGAATTGCCAACTTCTGGTAGAAGTCAGCAGAAATAAGGATGAACAACTTTTCATGCTTACCTACACATCTCAGGGAACACTGAAGAAGTTGTTTTTTTTTTTTTCTCTGCATTTACTTCTTCTCCTTTCTACACAATAAATCTGTTTGAATGTTCTTACAGTCAATTTTAATGAAACTCCCCTCTTCGTTTTCCAAAAAGCAGAAATAGGCTGACAGGCGGGTGTCTATGGAACATGCTTTCTTTGCTGGACCAGGCCTACCTGCAGGCAGAGTGGACAGCTGGCCCACAGCCTCACCTCTGTGGGCTGCACAGTCTCCTCTGCAGCATGAGTTGCTCTGCATTTCAACTCCAGAGTCAAGAAGCCTCATGCCCACTCCCTCTCACATTTTTTAATGAAAACAGTGAATTGAAATCATGGTACTTCCCAGGCTAGAGTATCTTACTGCTCTTATATAAACGAGCTATTACAAGACACTCTTTCCAGGGGAATAGCAGCTCTGCTAGTCCTAAGGATACCTTACAATGCATTAATCATCTGTGCCTAAATTCCCCTGGCAGTTTGTATCACTATGTGACAGTCTCTGGAAATAAAACCTTTGGTGTCGAAGCAGATCCGAACAGCCCTCTGCACACCTCTGGTGAATGGATCGAAGCATTTAGCAAGAGAATTCACTAAAGCCTTATTCTGTCTCCCAAGTCCCAACTGCTAATGCAACAAGTTGACCACAAAAAGACCCACAGCTAACACTGCACATAAAGATAATAGCTGCCCTTTGGGTTTTGTTGGCCTGATAAGGATAGCACCTAGAGCTCCTAAGCGATCACCATACTAAGCCTGACATTCAAATATGAGATTAAAAGCAGCTGTTCCTTTATCAGTGTGAAGATGGATACAGATGAAGCAGAGGGTAAAAAAAAACAAACTGCAGCCCATCATCACCTTCCCTGTGGGCTGTAACCCAGTCCAGCAGCAGCTCTTGCTGGAAGAAGTAGCTGCAGCATCCTCACTGACTGTGCTGTGTTTGTAGGGGAGCCTGACTGTGTGTCCCCCAGCCCTGCTGCTCTGCAGCACTCCTGGGGAATATGTGCAGATCTGGGGCTGGGACAGCTGCCTCTGCAGAAAGGCTTTGTTTGGAAGGGCTGAATGAACAGCTGGGAACAATGCTTGGGGCTGGGAGGAAGGGCACTTAGAATTACAGAATTATAGAACACCCCAAGTTGGAAGGAACCCTCAGGGGTCATTGACTCCAACTCCTGGCTCCACGCAGGACCATCCAAAAATCAGACCTTATGTCAAGAGCGTTGTCTTCTTAACTTCAGCAAACCTGGTGACATTTTGTTTTAATACTTTTGCAGTAAAAACCATTTGGGTAACTTGCAGCCTGGGGAAGAACAGTGTGGATACTGTTTCCAGCCTCCACTCTGGAGGCACCCAAGCTGACACGAACACCTCTGCAACACCAAAAATCCTGCTGTATGGGCAGGGCAGGCATAGCTTTCTTGACAAAAGCAATAATGCAACCGTCATGATGGAAACACAAATTGAACTATTAAAAGCAGCTGATTCTAATATGCCATCGTGTGGGTAAGCTGTTTTCTTAGAGCGTAAAAAATTGTTGCTGTTTCTACAAGCTGTCTCTGTATGAAGAAATGAGAATGGAATAGAACACTTGGCAGACAATTTTCTAAACCTTAATCCCAAGAAAGGGTACTATTAAACACTGCTTCTAATTCCTGCAATAGGTTATCTAGCATTTATTAACATGTCATTTGTTTGGAAAAATCAGATTACTCAAACTAGCGTAACAGAGAAATTTATCTTTTAATGAAGAATGTCTATGTCTATCAATATGTCTGAACATCATCATCAAGTTGCACAGTGAAGAATTTATTGTTGGCCCTCAACACTTGAAATTCTGTGCTGTCTGTACCCTCCTAACTCTATGTCTTCACGAGTAATGCTGCACTTCCCCCATCAGCAGATATCACGCTGATACACGCATTCTTCAAACTAAGATATGAAGCTGGAATGAATCTGAATATCCAAAAGGAATCATTTTCAGGGAGGGATCAAACAGTGAAAAACTCTATTGCTAAAAGTGATGGTCTTGGAAATTCAGCCAGGAGCCCCTCAGAGCTGTGGGCTTTAATAGAAACTTCCTGAACTGCAGATGCCTGATTTGTTTTATGTATGATCTGATCATCTGCCTTGAGAACGTATCACCACAAGTCGTAAGTCATAAATATTTAACTGTATCACTGGTGAGGGCTGTTTTTTAGAGAGCTCAATTAATTATTACCAGATTTCTAGGTAATTGACTGTCTTTTAGCTGGCACTTAAGTAATTTATTAAAACAAAACTGGCAGGATTATGTCAGGTAATTAAGAGAATGATATTTAAGTTCTCATTTTGGTTCAGTTCTTACACTGGCCTTCATTTACTTCACTTCTAAAAAGTCATCAACTCTCTAGTTCCCAATTTTAAAGATATGTGAACAGACATTGCTGAAGTTATATATGCCACCACTCTGTAAAAATCTGAGCTCTCTGCTCTGTCACTGTAGGACAGCCACAGAAAAACCTCCTATAATCTCTATAAAATGATGGAAAGCCATGTGGAGTATGTGCTAATCTTTGGACAGAACCATCAAAATGAGCAGAGAATCAGACAGAAACAATGGATTCTCCAAAGCACAAGGGTCCTTGGTCACTTAATTCTTCATAAACTCCAACTTGCCTGTAAATTAGATTTACTGGAGTGACTTGGTATGTAAAACATACTAACTCCGTCAGCAACTGTAGTCTTTCTTATTCTCTTATTGCTCTCAACTAGTTAAAAAACTGCAGCCAGGAGAAGGGAAAAATTATGAGAGGACCAGCAGATCTCTTTGCACACTTTTTGGCCTTTACAGTAACAGTATAATGTCCCCAGAGACATATAGTACCAAAAAATGGGATACAATTTTGCCTTCTGTTTCTTTGGTCCCTCTTCAATTTGGTGACCTTGAGCAGGTTTATACAGAGTGAACACCTATTGTATTTTTGTATGCGTAGCATGCACAAAAAATGTATCACAAACCAGCCGAACTACCCAGGTTTGATTACCACATACATATTTATGCAAATCACCCTGATGGCTTCTGTGGAAGTGACACAAAGCAGAAAGGTGTCCTACAGTTCATCTCCAAAGGAGGGGGTTCTTGTCCAATCAGACCGAATAGGCGAGGACATGGAGGCACTTGCTGCCAGTGGGGCATTGCATCTCTCCCACTGGTCTGTGCCCATCCTAATGAATGCCAGCATGCTCTTTACCTGCAGAAAATTGACTTCCCCGATCTAAACAGCACATTTAGGCCAGCATTTGCTCAGTGTCTAGGGAACGTCAGCTGCATTCTCTGTCTCAGTTCCTTTCCAGCCAGGTAGACCTTTATATATGATCAAGACTGCATCTTAAAATAGCATGCTGGAGATAGTGCTGCTCAGCACACTCCAAACGTTAACTAATTGCCACAGCAGCCCGGCACAGCACACGCCTGGGATCTGTGCTCTGCATTGATTAGAAATTCTCACACATGGGGAAGTGTGGGGGAAAAGGATGGCAAGAGGCAGCAAAAAGGAAAAGAAAGATCAAATCAGGCAAGCAAACAGAGAGAGCAACTGGTAGATCCAGCTGGGAATGGCAGGGATGAAGGCAGCAGCACCCAGAAGATGCACAACTGTTTCAAGCTGGAGGGCTTGATTTTTCTGTTCTCAGTGCTATTCTCACCAGTTACTGCTGCATTGTGAGACTCCTGCCAGTGCCAACGTGCATGATGGCCACTGCAGAAAGGTGACAAGACTACTGGAGAGGACAGCACAGATAGCTCAGACTAGGGAAGACACCAGGAAAAATGACAAATATCTCTGCAGAGATGGGAGTCAAACCTGGCCACACAGCTGTGACCAGTCCCTGCTCCATGCCTTGCCTTCCCACTTGGGCAGAGAGCCACCCAGAGAGCCTTCAGACACATTGTGCTTTAAATGTACCTTTCCTCTGGGCTAGGGAAGCTGGATGCACACACCTCACTAGATCTCCCACAGCTCTGTGATTTCCTGCTCATCCATCCTGTACTCACTACAGCATGTTCAAACCATCCTATTTATCTATTCTGATCTGCCTTGTTAAAGATGAACTACACTTATCATGCTACATATCGATGTAACTTGACTCTAACTAATATAAATTAGGCATATGGTTAGTACTGAAAGGGGCAGAAGTCACAGCTTCAGTCTGTTTTGAGTACTTAATATTTGGATTTTTTGCATTTTTGAAAAGCATAATCACAAAGCTCCCATACTCAGGAAGCCACCATTTCGTTCAGATACAGGCAGCGGAGCAGCAGTTGGAGATGTTTGTGTTTCCAAGGAGTTAGCTCTTGAATCAGTGTCTAGAAGATGCATGAGGCCTAAACAGACAGAACTACTCTCCTAAAATCACACTTTCAGGAGCCCAGGCCAATTTTGTCTGTATTATTGCAGTGTTGCACAAGAGTGAAATTAAGCTGCACCAGCATGATGGAGCAGGGAAGCTCTAACTTACTGAAAAACTCCCCCATGCACCTGTTCTTGTAGAAATGGAGAGAAAACTCTTTGAAAAGATGAAAGATGAATGTGAAGCATGACATCACCAGAATTCTCTCGCTCGCTCCCATAAGCCATGAGAAGGGTACAGTTACCTAGCAACTCCTGCAAGCAGCTCACTTCAGTAGCAAAGCACTGGGGTTTAAGCAGTAGGCGCGCACCTGGCTCTAAAGCCCCGTTTTATTTGTCAGCAGAAGTCAGTGCGTATAAATCAGAGAGAAACCAGAAGTACCGAAGACCTCCGTCACAGTCTCCAAAGCTAACCTCACTGCAGGCCCATTGGTAGTGCAGCAAACGGCTGGCTTTTCTCCAACAGGATCGGCTCTGAAAGACGAAGTAGGACACGCTGGTGAGACAAACTGATAGGGTAGAGAATGAAGTGTTGCTTTTATTGCACTGAGTACTGATATCCGTAAATTTCCCTCTGAAACTCCGTATTGATCTTTACCGTGTGCGTCCAGCTAGTGCACACGCTCTAGGAAGGCAGCTGGTTATAATTTGAAGGCACAGGAACAGAAGGATCGGTCACTTCCCAAGCTGTGCAGCAGGGTGAGCTTCCCTGGGAGTGACTGTACAGTCACCAACAAAACTGATGCAGAAAAACCCGAACAAACTGATTATTGGCATTACAAACTGATTATTCCATGCACTTCAAACCTATCATCACCAACTCAATCAAGTGAATTACATACTTGTTTGTCTTTCCGTTTGCAAAGACCTGCTTCTCAACTTGCCTTTTCCAGCCCACTTTGACATATCCTGAACCTGTCAGGATCTCACCCCACTTTGCCGCAGAGATTGGGATCTGCAAAGAAATGAAACACACACTATTTCTGCATGTCTTTGTCCAAACTGTCTCATTTATGAGGGAACTGAGAGATAGCCAAAGTCTGCAGCAGATAAGTGGTGAGCTGACAGCAGTTTTTACTGAATAGCTGAGGAAACATGAATTGCAGGAGCGTGGTGTAATGCAATATATAATTTTATTTATAATCTCATCAGGCTTTTCATGCCTTCAACTGCTTCCTCTTCCAATTGTCATAGATTTCTACACGGCATTCACGGCTCCTATTTAATTTTAAGGTGATTTTTGTGGTTGTTTTTTTTTTTTTCCTGTTGAAACACTGCAATTCTGTGAAGCTCATCTATCACTTAGCTGTCTAATCCTTTGGATGGACAGTTCTCCATCAGTCCTTTCATTAAAAAAAGGGGTGAGCCATGATGTTCGATATTTTCATCACGGCCTCCTCTCCTGCAAGCTTGCCCTCTGTTACAGGATATTGCAGTCTCAACTAAGGCAGGGCCTGTGCTGGGCTGATAAATACAGATGTAGATAAACTCCCCAGACCAGAGCAGAGTGGCACAGAAGAGGAGCTCTGTGCGTGGGACTCTTGACCCACCAGGAGCACCCACTGACACCGCTCCTGCTTGTCCACTGGTCTCCAAGGACCACTGAGGGCTGATGTACATGGATGTATTCCCGTGTAAAAGGAGGGCTTTTTGTTTTGGGCCTGTAGCTACTTAAGAGTATGCTGTATCACAAAAGGTCTTTGGTGAGTGAATCTGGGGTCATACTAAAGACATGAATGATGAGGGTGCTGAGGAACTGGCACAGGCTGCCCAGAGAAGCTGTGGTTGCCCTATCCCTGGAGGTGTCTCTGGTCAGGCTGGATGGGGCTTTGGGCAACCAGATCTAGTGAAGGCTGGTTGGTTGAACTAGATGATCTTTAAATGTCTCTTCCAACCTAAGTCATTCAATGATTCTGAGCTGAGCTATTTATGAACACACTGGCTAACCCTGACCACTCTTTAGTAGCCTTATATATGACAATGCAGAAACTACTGTCCAGAAGCAGGTGAAAACTCCATCCATTGCCATGTCAGTGACTGCTTACATTCTCCAATGCTGCAGAGGAAGACGACAGAAAACCTAATATTAAACAAATAGGAGTTTTGCCTTCCTCTTACCCAGACACTAGTAATTTGCCTTTTTAGAAAAACAGAATCCAATCAGCTTACAAAAGAGAGAACAGAGAAAGTACCATGCAAACACTTTAATCATTTATACAAACATCCAATCTGTTTTAAAACCTTGCTAAGTTCTTGGCTCCTGTAGTAGGAAGTTAATTGTACTCTTTGTAAGATTGATTTCCTCTTATCTGATTTCAATTTGTTGCCTTTAAGTTAACATCTTGTTTTTGTGTTATGTGAAAGACTAAAGGGGGTCACCTAATCTACCTTCTCCACGAAGCACACTGGGGAGCTACAACTCTGTCATGTCCTTTTTATCCTCTCTAGATTCAATGCTGCTAATTGTTCCTGCAAATACTGCTCTTGTGCACTGAGTCAGTCTTTCAAGATACAAGCCTGCTGTGTTTCTTTGCAATGTGGTGATCAGAGCAGCAGGGCACTGAGGGAGGACTTGCAAAGAGGCTTTACGCCTTTTGAGAGCTGCAGGTTAATGCCATTGGGGCATCTGCTTCTTGGGGAGGACTGACTCCACCTGGGGAGGCTAGAAGAAAGTTTGCTTCATGGAAGAGTCCAGGGTTGGGTTCCCCTAACAAAGGATAAAGTCAAAATGAATGCTGCAGTCCTGTCTAAAGACTTCAGCAATCCTAGACAGCAAAAGGACCGATTGTTCTTTAGCCTTCCCTTTTCTTCTCAACAAACTGTTAGGAAAGAGTAGGAGCTGCTAGAGAGATAACAAGAATAACAAAAATCCCCGCAGTGCAAGATGTGTGGAGGCTCTGAGAGTCGTGGTACCATCTGTGCCTGTCTATTTACAGCCAGAACAACTAACGCCCAACTAACGGTGAAGAGAAGCAAAGCACCATGTCATGGAGACAGCTCTCTAATCTTACATAAAAGCAGCTTTCTGAAAAGCTTGAAGTGTTCAGATGGAGAGAGGAATGGTCACAGCTTACGCTTAGGAGGGTTTATTTATGGAATGGTGTATACCTACCTCTGTTTCAGTCATATCCTTTGAACAATCTCCATCTGATACTCACAGGCAAGTTTGTTCAGCATTTTTTCAGCAATACAAAGTGTAATACACATAAAACTCAGTGTTACAGATAGATCCATGGTTACAGCAAAAGATCAGTAATGAGGGGAAAAGCGAGTAAACTGTGAAAGCAGTCTGCTTGCTTTGATTCAAAAAAATATTCCAGCATTTGGTACATACAGCTGCTGTGTGAAAAGAATAGGTGTTAGTCAAAAGGAATGAACAAGCTCTTCTGATCATACTTTTCAATGAAAATACATTTTCAAAACAAGTATATTCATCTGAGATTAAAAAAAAATCATGTTTGAAACACAAGGGAAACACAGAGTTAAATTCACTGTATTTACCTCAGTGGAGTTGTCCTCTGGGATAATTTTAGACCTTCTGACTCAAGTTGACTCCAGCAGGGATAAGAGATTGGATTGGAAGCAAGTACCATTTTCAGGTGAAACAGCTGCAGGGAATTATCCACCTAATGAATGGGCAGAGACAAGGTATAATCTGTAACAGGAGACACACCCAGGGAGATGGACAGTCTAGAGAGAGATGCAAATGAAGGAAATACAAAGCAGAAAGGAAGGAAAATCTGAACTGGAGAAGTCCCTGCACAAGGGAAGAAAGGTTCGATGTCTCAGGTTAAAAAAAAGAAAAAAGTAGATAGGGAAACAAATCAAGTTTCACTCAGACCTCAGTTTCAGAGGAACTGATACATGTAAAGCAGTCTCTGAGTACCAAAGATCTCTTTTTGCATTCATGTAAAGTATGCATTTATGTGCTCAACTTTTGCCATCGGAGATTTGAGGTGCTAATGATGAATAAAAATCAATCTAAATAACATCTGACGTGATGAAGAGTATCAGAAGGTCCACTAAATTTGCTGCTGTTCTTTCTCCAATGACTTCTGTGAAGCAGGGAATTACTTTCTCTGTCCCTTTATGTATTATTCATTTATTTACTTACTTCAGAACAGACATCTAGACCTCTAAACACTCATAAAAGTAAAATAGAAAAAGGAATAAAAAGCGCAATACAAGAGAAGAACAAACAGTCAGAGCCAAAACTAGGTACACTCAAATACAGTCACACAGTGAATAGAGGTATGCTATTACCATCATCTTATCAAACGTTCTGGAAGAAAAGACCAGCTTTTCTATATTATGTTTGCTCAAAGAAACATGCTCCTGCAAGAGGCTGTTCTTTTTTCCTTCTGACTGTCAGGTTTCAAGCGATGAAGAAAAAAATAACTCATTTTGCCGATAAGTTAGGAGGCTCCAAAAATGTTCTGTGGCCATCCAAATGGCTGCCTAGAAACATCTCAGGAGACTTCCACCAGTCTCTGAATACTCAGATATGTACCGCCCAAACCTGCTAATTAGCAAAAGTGCCTCTGAAGATTATACCACCAAATAGATGCAAATTACTCTTCTAATTTCTTTCTTTATTACATTCCTTGTTTCCTTTGATGTTGTAACGCCTTTTTCTCCCCGTGACAACAGACTAGCAATGGCTGATAACATCTTGAAAGTAATGGCTAATATTTGAAATTTTATTTTGCAGCTTCTGTCTTTTAGGTACTTTTCTTTGACCATATTTTTGATCTCATCTTCCTCTGCAGCTTTCTCCAGTCTTGCAGAATTGATTCCCATTTTCTATGTCATTTAAGCACTCTTCACTCTTGTTCTCTGCTTTCTCTTCTCCTTGGTATTTTTTTTTCCTTCATTTTTCATAGAATCATAGAATGCCTGGGTTGAAAAGGACCACAGTGATCATCCAGTTCCAACCCCCTGCTATGTGCAGGGTCGCCAACCAGCAGCCCAGGCTGCCCAGAGCCACATCCAGCCTGGCCTTGAATGCCTCCAGGGATGGGGCATCCACAGCCTCCTTGGGCAACCTGTTCCAGAGCTTCACCACCCTCTGTGTGAAAAACTTCTTCCTAAGATCTAACCTAACCCTCCCCTGTCTCAGTTTAAAACCATTCCCCCTTGTCCTATCACTATCCACCCATGTAAACCCATGTTTTTCTTTATTACTTTCTTCCCTCCAGATATGGAAAATAGTTACCAGACAAAATTATGCTGTTTCCAAATTTAGTGGAGTTGAAAAAAGGCTGCATGGCTTCACACTGGATGTTTTGAGAAGATTTTATGTCCAGATCTTCTATCATATTTTAAATAACAAATTTCCATGGACATCAAAGTTGCCTAAATATCTTTGAGAAACTGTACCTCTGACAAGAATGTCAGTGTAGCTTGCTTGCATTGCCTAAGAAAACATCTGTTCAAAAAGGTACTGAAACAGAGTGAAATGCTCCAGCTGCTAGTCAAAAACTACTTTTGTTCAACATGTATAATGTATATATAAATATGTAGGTATGAATATTACATATTATCATCAAAAGAATATTTTATGTTTATAAACATCATTGAGTACAGTTGTTGATTAGTGATGTTTTTCACACTTTCATTATCTTACAAATTAAGGTCCCAGTAACATAAACATCAGTGTGGGCAGCAGCAGCAGGGAAGTAACCATCACTCTCTACTCAGACTTGGTGAGGCTGCACCTTGAGTTCTGTGTTCAGTTTTGGGCCCCTCACTGCAGGAAAGACACTGAAGCCCTGAAGCCTGTCCAGAGAAGTGCAATGAAGCTGAGGGGTCTGGAGCACAAGTCTTATGGGCAGCATCTGATGGAGCTGGGATTGTTCAGTCTGAAAAAGAGGTCTCTCAGGAGAGACCTGATCGCTCTCTACAGCTGCTGAAAGGAGGCTGTGCTGAGGTGGGTTGGCCTCTGCTCCCAGGTAACAGTGATGGGATGAGAGGGAATGACCTCAAGTTGTGTCGGGGGAGATTTAGGTCAGACATTAGGATACACTGCTTCTCCAAGACAGCACTCAGGTGCTGGCACAGCCTGCCCAGGGAGGTGGTGGAGTTACCATCCCTGGAGGTGCTCAAGGAATGTTTAGATGTTGTGTAAGGGACACCGTTTAGAGGGAAATATTGGCGATAGGTGGACAGTTGGAATGGATGATCATGGTGATTCTCTAAGATCCTATGATTGATTTATTACATGAGTTAAGATGTCCGTAACTATTCAACTGTCTACTTTTTATACATCCGTGTTCTTGGCAGGAATACATCTGGCATCCAGAAAATATTCCTGCTTCTGCCACTTCTTGGTTGTCTCTCCTTTTGCAAGCCAAAGATAAGGATAGTAAGCGCAGGAGAAGATTCATACTTTTCTTTTGTTAATGTTCAAAATTAAGCACAAGATGAAGCACGGTGGCATAGCTACCCAGATTCTACATGGGTGTGTGATCAGTGGAATGGAATGTCCTGTGTGGGCTACTGTAGAAGAATGTTTTAAATAAAGACACTCAAATTGTGCTGTAGTTTTTCTGTGGAAGAGGATGCAAAGATATTCCTTTGTTTAATGGGCCAGTACATACCAAGTGTATGTTATAAATTTAGTAACACCAACGTAGGTTTCAGCACACCGCCAAAAATATACCAAATACTACTACAATGCAGAGTGAAAATAAAAGCAGAAGACAATCTGATGGCAAAATGAGATACCATCATATCCATCCAATTCAACAATTTAATCACTGAATAAAGCCAAAATAATTTGTGACATGTACACCAAATATTTGCTTATATATACACCACAGAAGAAATCACAGCATAGAGAGTGATGCCTTATTGCAAGAATCAACAGAAAAAGCACTAGCTGAACTTCAGAAAATGATCAGGAAACTGTAAAATAGAGAGATTCAGCGTTTAGCAAATCCCCCTAAGTACTGTGGAGCACTGCCATGAACACACAGTATGGCATGGCATGACAGAACAGAGCTGAGGGCAGACAGACACCTCCAGATAGTGGGTGACTGAGAGTCCTGGGAAAGCCATGAGAATCAATGTTGTCCTTGGGTGGCATGGCTGGAGGCAGGAAAGAAAAGATGTACACTTGGTAGCAGCTTGACCACCCAACAGTAATGACCTCTTTTTCAAAATCTTCTCCAAGTCAAACCTGGAGTCTTTTAAGTGATCTGCTGTAACAAGCTGCCAATCTGGTTGTGAGCAGAGACTGAGAACTTGCACTCAGCCCTAGTTCTGAATCAGAAGGGCCATATCTTAAAATGATTCTCCTCACAGACAAAGCATGTTGTGTAGTTATTGGTGCTCAGTTTTTTGTTTGTTTTTTTCAAAACTAAGGTCTACCTACAGTGAACACAACAGGCTGTCGTTGATTTCCCCATCCTTACATATTTTCCCTTCAACCAGAATCAGCGTAATTTTGGACTGGATTCCTCAGTTTTGTTCTTTGCATTGTTTTAAATCTATTGTTTTATAACATGTTACCACATACGTTCCCAAGTTACTATACTATAAATAGAAAGTTTTCCTTGCTGTGTCCTGTCCAGTTACTGTAACTGCTCAAGGTTGAATGACAATTTAATGGCAATCTCATAGAACAGTATAAATACACAACAAGAGACTCACGACATAGGAAAACTCCAGCTGTGCCCATCAAAAATGCACAAATATAGGCATGTTTTCAATTAGATGACTTCTTTGTTTCTGGATCTGATGACACACAAGGTATGCCCAATGGCAGAACTGAATTTGTGCTTATTATACTGTTTCCTACCCTGAAGAAAGGGACTAAAGTCTAAGAGTGCATCTGTTGTGCTCTAACCCAGCAGCAGCTCAGCACCATGCAGCTGCTTGTTCATTCCCCCTGGGTGAGATGGGAGAGACAATCAGAAAGATAGAAGTGCAATTACTCATGAGTTGAGATAAAGAAAGTTTACTAGATAAAGCTGGAGGTGCACACGCAAACAAAGCAAAACAAGAAATTCATTCACTGCTTCCCATCAGCAGGTAGATGCTCAGCCACTTCCAGGAAAGCAGGGTCTATCAAGCATTTCTTGGGAAGACAAATGCCATCACTCCAAATGTCCCCTTACTTCTCAGCTGTATTGTTCAGCAGAACACCATACAGTATGGGATATCCCTTTAGCCATTTGGGGTAGCTATCTTGGTTCTGCTCCCCTGCAATGCCTTGTGCACCCTGAGCCCCTTGCAGGCAGGGCAGCATGAGAAAAGTCCTCAGCTCTGTGCAAGCACTGCTCAGCAACAACTGAAATATTGGTGTATTATCAACACTATTTTCATCAAAAATACAAAACTCAGCATTATATGAGCCTTTATGAATAAAACTATCCCAAAGTCTGCACAGGGCCTACAGAAAAACATCAATGAGTGGTTGGGCTTCACACCCCTAGAAGCCCTGCTAAAATATACATGCTCCAGCTGAATGCTGTGTTGTAATTTAATGGCCCAAGACATAGAATCACAGAACCACTCAGTTTGGGAAAGACCTTAAAGATCATGGAGTCCAACCACAACCTAACCATTACTACCCTAACTCTAACATCCCTCCGCTAAATCTTGTCCCTGAGCACCACATCCAAATGGTTTTTAAACACACCCAGGGATGGTGACTCAACCACCTCCCTGGGGAGCCTATTGCAGTGCTTAACAACCCTTTCTGTAAATAAGTTTTTCCTGATATCCAACCTAAACTTACCCTGGTGCAACTTGAGGCCATTTCTCTTCAACCTGTCACCTGCCACCAGTGAGAAGAGATCAACCCCACCCTCTCTGCAATCACCTATGACTTGATGCCTCTGTGTACCCTTAATAATCCAATATTGCAGTGCCCTCAGTGACTCAATACACTTATTTCTCCAGGAGGAAAGAAAGACCTCAAATATCAAGCCAAACTTCAAACAAAAGCCATTCAGGGCAAATCAGCATGTCAGCTTCAATAGGTGGGTAACTCTAACCCTTTATCAGCAAGTCATGTTGTAAACACGTTCATCTGCCATACTAAATCAGGGGTTTAACATCCTTGAATTCCATGTGAAATTAAAAAACAAGAAACAACAAAAACACAACAAACAGCAGTCATACAAAAAAGAGTAAGCTATAGAAACACTGAAATTTGATGAGGCTCCTAAACCAGAATTCAGGGTTTATTTTTAAGTTCATGGACCTGGGCACTGTTTTACTTTCTGCCATGAAACTCCCCTAACTTCAGTAGAAGTTCGGAGTCATCAACAGGAAAATAACTGCTCTCTGGAGGCACTTCTTCCCATGGGGACAAGGCAAGCTCTTCCAACCATGAGCCTTCATCTCCAACAAAGCCCATTTCTGGCCCTGTTTAGCTATCGTGAAGCCACTCCTGATCCACTGCCCCGCATGGTGGGAGCACCATGCCCTGTGGATCCTCCTAATGCTCCATGCCAACCTGTGGCAAGGGCAGGGCAGGTCCAAGCTGCGAATAGTGGCTCAGCAAGCAGAAAGCTGAGCTGCAGAATAACAGGCACACCACAGGAGACCACAAGTATTTAAACAACCCTTGGAAATCAGCTAGCAGGTCTTTTATTTTCCACAGGGAGAGAATTATACACTATTACCTTCCTCCTCTTGTGTTCACCAGTGCCATGCCTGATTTATGCTAGGACAAGTGGAGAAGACCTAGTCCAAATATATACATAATAACTGGCAGCAGTGTGAGCTGGTTTACATCTCATCTCCTCAGCCCCCTCAGCTTTCCTGTTCCTTTTATGATTCCTTTTTCTTAAAGGAAGGGAACAGCCCTAGTTGCAGCTAGGGTCTGCTGAAAGTCTGCAAGTCACAGGCCATGAATGATGGCATTTCTTGATAGGCAAAGATACAAGGAGGTTCTTCAGCTCTCCTGCTCTTTCCACAGATTTTTTTCCCCATCTGACCCCTCTGCAGCAGCAAAGCAATCAAAGAAAATGAAGCAATAGGAACTAATTTAGATTGTGAGAGTTGATTAGGAAGTTTAGGAGCAAGAAATAATTTGACAGGGGGAACAATTTGATTGGATTTAAAATTCTGTACCATAATGGGCTGTGTGGGGGTTGTAATTACTCCTGAATAGTGGGGATGTAGCCAAGCAAGGAGAAAAAGGTGTTTCTGCTTTGCATGTCTCCTGTGAGGTGCTGAAAGAGAAGTCTCTTTGGCTGCTGACCGGGAGCCTATGCATGCTGCAAGTCATGGCTACTTTGACAAGGAGCTCCTCTTGCAGGTAGGAGGGAGCACACATCTTACTGGCCCTGTACCACAACTGCACCTTCCCACTCATTTTTAGAAGCATTTAGTAAATACTGACTAAATGCTACAGTGCTCCTGATGTCTTTACTTCTGTCTAAGAACTCAACAGTTGTAGAAAGCAAGCTTGCCTTCCTTATCAGCTCAAAATATTGTTCCTATAAGAAAACCCCTGTCTGCACTAACCCCAGGCTCCCAAATGTAATGAAGTAAAGTATTTCACAATGACCACTTTTATTTTTTTTTTGAAGTTCATTATCTTCTTTCCTAGGGCACAGGATTGATGAAAGAAAGAAAAGGTTCAGATATTTTCTGGATTCTTCCCTGGGACAAGTTATAACTCTAATTAAGAATGCTGCTTGGGAAGATGGCTGAAGTGCAAAGGCTCTATTGGTGCCCCAAAAAGAAAAGCCATTCTCTCCCAGGGAGAGCTGTGCATGTGTGGCTTATATGTTGTTTTCTCAGATTTTATTTGGGACTGGAATTGTGTTTATTTATTTTAAGGAGAAATTGAGGATTGCACTTCCCATTCAGAAAATGAAACACTGCTGGAAAAAAATACAGTGGTTTCAATTACTGTGTGCCAGCCATGGTGGTATCCCTGGTAGTGGCAGGAAGCTGTGCTGATCCACAAACAGCTCTTACATCACCAAGTTGTTCTACCTACAGAGCCTGCTCCTGCTCTGCAGCAGTTTGCAGCTGCAGTGAAGGCATCCTACTGTCTCAAGTGTCTTTTTGAGACAGGTTGGCTCCTGCAAAGAAAGCAACACCAGGCTCTGGGATTAACTAGCCAGTCTGGGAGATTGTACCTGTGCTGAAAAGAGCACCTGGTGATCTAATTTGATGCAACTCCCCATTCAAATCATGTTCGATATGGTGTAATTATTATTAATTACTTTTTTGTTGGGGCTAATTCTCTTCACTTACAAATTTGATCTTTCTGGGTAGTACAAGCATCTGTCTGGGAATGAAGAACAGCTAGCACAATTCTGCTTACTTTGAGTGCCAGTTCAATGGAATCAAGCAGCAAAGTCATCCAAAAGACCTCTGGAAATTAAAGAAACATAATAATAAAGAAATTAAATGAAACATAAAATACATAGCTGTTGTTACCTTGTGTCTTTCAATAAGGTCAAATGTATTTCAGATTTCTTAGTCTCCCTAAACATTTCTGGTGATTTCTGTCCTAAAGCTGCTATCATCTTCGCTGCTATCATCTTTTTCTCTAGAGCTAAGACCAACAGTCACAACTCCTCTCTGTTGGCACATAGTAACCTGGTAACCTGTCAGGTCATTCTGGATGCGACACTGATTCCTATATTGCTTCTATCTGTTTATCTTATGAAGTTTGGTACCCGTGGGCAGTAGCAATTAGGTTTGTGATAACCATGCTTACTGCGTTTTTTTTCCTAGAATTATGTGAATTAGTGACACACATGTACAGAACCTACCTGTGAATCCCTTCGCTTCATGAGGAGATGGCTGCATTCACAAGCTCTCCCACCTTCTGAGGCTTACTGATTCTACACCCAGCAGAACACTGCTATCACAGAAGGTACCAAAGTGGCTTCTCAAGTAATCTGGTTAAGCCAGTCCAGTGAAGAGTTAAAAAATATGACCTATATAAAAGGTTGAGCTCACATCTTCTCTCATAAAGCATCATAAGTGAGTGCAGTACTGGACTGCATTCAAATATTTGGTGTGACAGGTGGGCTATATATGTTTAAACATGGATTTTCACAAGCTCGGGAGTCTCATTCATATTCAGTTCACTATACTAAACATGATACGTGAACGCATACATGACTTACAACCAAATCCAGGAGATATGGGTACCATCGTGGATGCTCGCCTCTCTCAGTGGTGATGAGGCCTTCAGAACAGGTTTTCTTTTGAAGACCATGTGAGCAGGTGGATGACAGATACCTCTGGAGAAGAAATAATGACATTAAGACTGGTTAATTCCTAACATGAAAATTGATGTTATGCACTATTATCCAAATTATAATTATCTATATATATTTATAAAAAATTATATATCCAGATCTGCTATATTGGGATGTCTTATGAAAGCTGACTTAGCCTTCTTACAGATGCTGGCACAGACTACTCCTTAATTTGGCCATTATTAGCAGCTTAGTGAGGAGTCACTCAGGTGGCAGCAGATAATCCAACACTCAGTGTTTAAATAATTAAAAAATTACAAGTTCTTTACTGCAAATACAGAAGGCTCCACAGATTAAAAGAGATCAGAAATGGGTGAAATTTCAATTCAGCAAAATGTGACCTTCCAGGAACATAATTTATCTTGCTAAATACTCCACACAGTATTACCACTTCATTTTCTGTGGGTTTCTTTGCACTGCTTAAAAAAAAATTATGGCTACTCATCTCCAAGGTATCAGGTTAACCACAAGGAAATTTAAGATAACAGAATCTTTTATACTCCATCGGGGAAAACTATTCCAGTGAAATATCATTCTTTCCTCTTCTGTAAGTCAGTAACAACCAAATACAACACATTCTGTGACCTCTTTTCCAAACACTGACATAATTCAAGCTACTTCCTTGCAACAACAAAGAATAAAATTAAGAACAAGCCAAAATCCTTGAATTAGATAAATGAGTTCAGGCTGCAGAAGCTGTACCTAACTTTCCACGTGTAGGATTACTCAATGAATACTGGACAGGACAAATTAGACATACGAAACTAATACAAGCTGAGTGAAATCTGGGTTCTTACATTACCTCATTCACCCTCCAGAGTTCAGCTTCCAGAAGCTCAGCTGGGAAAGGGACTGACTAACTGAACTGTAACGAGGTAACACAAAAAGCTCTGTTCACGACAAGCCCTCTCTGCATGTTACAGAGAACTTTAATTTGTCGTGGGGCACAGATGGTGCTGCAAAATTGTAGAAATACAGTTTGGAAAAAATTCAGAACTGGAGGGTCAGGTTCTTTTCTTGAGATATGAATCCAGTTTGTCATAAACCCGTTGCAGAGGTAGAGCTATGGGCTATCAATAGTAGATCACATAGCTTGAGGTGCAGTTTGAATTTTTGGGAAGAAAATTATGATCAGAGAGAAAATACTTCATGGCAGCAAATGTATCCACACGTCCACAATGGCTGCTTACAAAGAGGCTCTTCCTCTTCCTAGACACCCGCTACCTTCTGAGAGATACAGGCACGGAAGGCTCCTTCACACCTTTCCTTCAGGTTACAACCCTTGAACAGAACTTCATGTCACAACACATAATAGAAGTGGAATAAATACTGCATGATAAAGTGTTCAAATGACACATCTGAATGATCCACAAACAGCACTGTCATCTTTTTTAACCTTTTAAACCCAGGATGTTTCAAACCATACACCAAAAAAATAGTACTTCCAGTTCTGCCGTACCACTGCAGTGCCTGCCTTTCACCTTCTGCATTGTTGAGGTAGAAGCAAACAAGATGAATCTGTTTTGGTTTGTCTATGGGGTAACTACATAGCCTTATGTTAACTATGCAGAAAATATCCATTTTCTTTAATGTTTTGTTAAATACTTAGATCCAGAAGAAATAGGACAGCTTCAATCATGTTTCTGAATGACCTGGGCACCACTGCAGCCTCCACTGGGATAACAGCTCAGTTGCTAGATACATAATTCATTTTTTATCCTGCCCAGTCCCAGATGCATGCAAAGGTTAAGAAAGATATAATTAGTCTGCTCTGTTCCCACCTCTGGCCCACACAAACCCTGTCTTTTATTCAACCTGTCACTGTTAGCAGTATTATCCAGGTCTCCTGAAAAGAGACAGCAATGAAAAAAATTATGGTAATTTAATTCAGAATGATCTTTCCTTTGTAGTTTGCACATTACTTTTGAGATACATCTATTAATAACCTGTAGGAATCAGCTATTTACGTAGCACTTTTCTTCCTAAAGGGTCTGTAAGCACTTTGCTAACCTTAGGGATCATTTCATTCTTTTCTGACAGATAAAGCTCAGTTCCATCTTTATGACAAACTTCAGGCAGAAGATAAGGACAGAAGATTAGTGAGCCAACTCAGTTCTGCAGAGCACACAGCTCCCAAAGTGGACAGCTATGATCTGGCAGGAGGTCTTCTGCTCCACACAGGTGTTACTCCGGTGCCTGAGCCTCATTTTGTCCTCCTCTTACTGCCACCTCCCCCCCTGATGGTACAGAATGAGCTCAGGAACCAAGGAGGTCCTGCCATTCCTCTGTGGTGATGTTCCCAGTTACCACTCCACCAACTGTAGACCACATTTTGACCAACATCTAAGGTTTTGAAGGAATAATTTGTTCAATTTAACAAAAGTACTAGAAGCCTTTGGGAATGCTGGGGAGATAAGTCATGCATGACTATTACTGTTACTCCTCTAGATTATTTAGACTACAGGGGCACCCACAGATGCCACCAAGATTAGTTCCCATGCTGCTAGGTGCTGTAGTGGTATCCAGGAAGTTTTATCTCAGTGGCATCCAGGCAAAGGACAAGAAGTACAAATTGAAGTACAGGAAATTGCACTTTAAGATGTAGGTCACTTGAAAGTAATACCTCCTTTTTATTTCCATGGAAACTACAACAGGTACAAAGAGGCCAATAACACTAATTTGGTAGGGCAAATTCTCTCTACCAAACACTACAAAACACTATTCTTCAGCATGGTCACCACTATTAGCTATGCATTTTCACCAGTGATGAACTAGAACCTTCACGCTGCACTCCCGAAAATCTGCACCAGTTGTGCATGGCTGTCCAGAACATAGTTTGTCTTTTATGTCATTGTCACCACAGCTGAAACACACCCACCCACTGCCTCACTGTGGGTATATTCCACAGCTTAGCCTCCATAAATATTCATCAAATGTCAATGAATGTCAGTGAGTGCCATTTTTTCTGCATAGAGGAATTAAATTCCAACACCTTTGTTTCAAACACTCTTCCCTGTCATTTTGACATTGACACCATTTTGTCAGACTGCCCCTTTGCTGCCATCTGTCACATGGCATCAAAATGTAATGGAATACTAGGAGGACGTTCAAGCTCCACTGCCATACTGCTAACATCTGCCTCTGACACTGTGGGCCAACATATTAAGGTAGGAGGCATTATTTATAGAGAAGCCTCTATACAAGAAAAACCATTTTACTGTGAGGGTGGTCAAACACTGGCAAGTTTTGGGGCACAAGTTGCCCAGAGAAGTTATGGAGTCTTCATCCTTGGAGAAGATACACAAAGTCTGACTACACATGTCTGAACAACCTGCTCAAGCTGACACAGCTTTGAGCAGGTGTTCTCCAGTGGTCCCTTCTAATTGATGCTGCTTTGCGATTCCATGTTCTTATACAAAGCAAAATGCAGGACACATTCTTAGGTCTTGTGGTGACAGGTCAAAGACAAAGGAAGCAGTGGCAGAGCAAAGCATCCTGTTTTTCCTACAGTAATAAGTCATTTTAATCAAGAATTAGGATTTATGCCAGGGCTAGCTGGGATGGCCCATCCACTAGACCATTCTGGGGACAGAACATGGAGGTCAAGCAATTGCCTTATGTTCAAAGCTCTATTGTTACAATGGGCTTCGATGTACTGCATGTCTGAGTCTTCAGTGGGAAAATGAGAGAAGACAAAAATGAGAGAAATGGTAAACTATAAACTTTCACACGAACTTAAGAATGTCTGTGATGGACTGAACCATCTAGCTTTATTTCATGCTTCTGACAGTGCCTCATAACCAGTCCACATTGTAAATATGATATTTATGTTCTGTTTATATGTATATGTACGTAAAACATATGTATACAGTTGGACTGGATATCTTAGAGGCCTTTCCCAACGTTGGTGATTCCGTATGGGGTCATCCTGCCTGAAGTACAGCCTGTCAACTCTTAGAACAGGTTAGTAGACTACCTATATACAAGATCACAGCCAAAGTTACCATCCGTAACCTTTTCTAATGCCTTTTGTTTTCAGTCTTAGCACAGTGGAAAAAGTACATTAAAAGGACTAGAATAATCTGACCATAGCAGAGTGACCAAGAGTGAAACCTCTACAAAAGATCTTTCATGCAGCACTAATCATCAGTGTGGTATCAGGTATTTAAATGAGCTTGATGTCTATGAAGTTGGCACAAAACATAGCTTGGCCAAGATCAAACCAATTTGTCACAACTTGTCACTTTCCAGTTTTGATTTCAATGACATAACCCATTCACTCTTTTAGGGTTTCTTTTTTTTGTGATCTTGTAGAAATACTTAATAAAATACAACTACTTCTGATGTTATTGCCTGATATTGGCTTTTGCGTGCATTAGCTTCTGTATTTTGCATTAAATAATACAGACAATATATAACAAAATATTGCAGATGTGGCATCTGAAACTTTAATTCTATGGGAAGCCTTAGCAAAATTAATCAAGATAATACAGGTGGCAGAACGTAGCTTTTGTTACTGATGTACTAATAGTTAGCTAACTCTTTAAAATCCATGCCGTTATAGCTTGGAAACAAACATCTTCAGAATTTTAACATCCTGAAGAATTTTATTTTTCAGTTCTACCTCCGAATGACTGCATATTCATTTAGTTAATGTCAGAACTGTCTGTGGAAGAGGCCTCAGTCCAAGCCAGTTCTGATTACAGTAAATAAGAATTTTCACAAAAGAAGCACTGCCTTGAAACTATTTCGGGACATTGCCTTTGAAGATTCCATTTGCAAGCATACCTCAAGCTCCTCTTTGTTGTTAGCAGTCATACAAGAAATCCCAGTTCTGCTCTCATGTCAAGTTTCTTTCCAGTACAAAGGACTGTCACAAGGCCTTGTGTCAGTTAAACCTCAGATTTGAGTTACACGAGTAATCTTGCTTAAATTACATCATTTGTTGTTTTTTTTTAACCATTGGGAAATCCTCTATAACATATATAAATCTTTGATACTAAAGACACTATTTTGAATAATAAAATAATGCTAAATTATTAACCACATTCATCTTTGCTGATCAGCAGAGCCTTAATAAGTCCTGTTTATCAAACTCATTTTTGTTCCTTACATGTGAACTCAAGGGTATAAAATTATGGTACAAAAATAACATTATCTTTTGCAAACTCTCTAGAGAAAACCAGCTACTGGTGTACACGACAACAGGGAGAACAGCTAGAAAGCCTAATCCCCACCTCCTCCAACCACACAAAGCCCCACAATTTTGGCAGGCTGACTTAAGATTTATAATGCTCCTCACTTCTCCCTAATTTTGTCACTGTATCACTCTATTTGTCACTGATTTTGTCAGTGGTTTTCTCTGAAGACACAAACATATTTATTTAATTTTTGGCTTACACGTGACTTTAAGCTCTGCGTTTTCTCTTACGCAATTACCAGTTTAACGAGCAACCACCTTCACTCAACAGTTCTGCAGCTTCCTTATTATCGCTGTCAACAAACCAAATCTTGCTGTATGTGAGAAGCAGAGAGAAAAGAAGTAAGATGAAAAAGCCCCTAAGCTGAAACTGCGCTCCTCGCCTCATGCAACCAGCTCCCCAGCATTTCCATGTAAGTAGAGTTGCTGGCAGAAAGTGAAAGTAAATCATACTGGTCATTTTACACGCTGAGAAACATCTAAGCTGAAGCCCCAGTTACACTGTTTTGGAATTGGTAATTACAAATCATTGAAAAGGAGGACTGGCAATACTGGCCCAGACAGTGCAGGTAAAAGAACCATCCTGTGACCTCTATGTATGAGAATCAAGGTCTAGCCTTCTGAGCAAGGATTGGGTATTGAACAGTAAAAAAAACACAAAACCTGGGTATAACCAAATGTATAAACAAAGTATAATAATGAAATAAACAAGAAAGTTATGCAAAGCAAGACAAAGAGAATAGATAGGATGCTTACCCACATTGTGGGTCTCTCAGGAAACTCCAGTGGAGCAGATCTCCAAAAGAGAGATCCTTCCCTACTGGTAGTCAGCCCTTAAATGGGTCTAGGAGAGGTGCAGCCAGGCTCCACCCCTTCCTGCAACACAGGTGAATTGCTTTCACCTGTGCTCCCAGGGCTGACTCAGTGCTCGCCTCAGGTGATCAATCAGAGGTTCAGGCCGTGACCCAGCAGTTCCTGTACAACCTGATACAGATCGAGACAGAAAACTGAAACAAAAGTCCAAGATTAATGATGTCGTCTTGAAAAGTTGTATATGATATGGCACTGTACATTAAACAAGAATCTGCCATTTATCTGAAGGAACCTCACAACAAGCTGTGATCAATGGATGGGCAGGGCATCATGTATCAGCACATAGCAGTGTCAAGAGGAACAAATCCAATTCAAACAGCAGAAGCACAGAAAAAAAAAAAAAAGCTAAAGGGAAGGAAATTGAAGAATTTCTAAATTTAGAATTTCTAAAACAGAATGTTCAGGTAATCTTGCAGATTTCTAAGCAAGCTGTTTCCTTGTACAGAGACAAATATGCTCTTTTTTCCTCTGGCATTGTACATGTATATATTCAGTAAATCTGGGAAAGCAGATTCTGATCTAATCTGCTATTTGCAGATGGTATTGATCTGGCAGGAGAAGGAAAATTTAGCCAATGAGTATTTTATGGCAAGAATGAAAACTAATTCAACATTCACATACACAGACAATACAGTGCAATAGAAATTACATTCTTGTATGGCATTCGGCTACTTCAAATATTACAATCTCTCCATTAGGTTGTCCTCTTCATTCTAGTGGTCCACTGGTGTCAGCTTCGCTGACTATCACTGAACATGAAAATTCCACAGAGACTAATTAAATTTTCCTGACTTGTTGTAAGAATACAGGGGATTATTTTTAAATCCTATTTTTACTTTTGTGGTTTTATCTAACCACAGTGGACAAGATGTGACCAAAGGCACAACCGTACCTATGACACCTTCTCACAACCAAGTCTTTCTTTAGAATTCCAGAGCCTGGAAACCAGGGAACCATGGCCTTTCTTTCGGAGGTTTATCAACTGCAACAGGATAACTCTGGATATCCATAGCATATGGGTATAGGAGTGAAGAGAAAGAGTGACTTCATTCATAGCTAGAACTCAAGAAGCTTGCATATGGTTTTGACAGACGACCACATGCCAGTCTTTCTGAGAAGATAAAAAGACCACTGACATCTCTATGTACTCCACATTGATGTAGAAAAAGGGCCAAGGAGAAATGAAACAGTAAAAGTTGAGAGAACAGGGCTTGTTTAGCTTGGAGAAGTAGAAGGCTTCAGGGAGATCTCATTGAGGCCTCCCAGTACTTGAAGGGAGAATATAAACAGGAGGAGAAACAGCTGTTTACGAGGGTGGAAAGTGATAGGACAAGGGGAATGGTTTTAAACTGAGACAGGGGAGGGTTAGGTTAGATATTAGGAGGAAGTTTTTCACACAGAGGGTGGTGATGCACTGGAACAGGTTGCCCAAGGAGGCTGTGGATGCCCCATCCCTGCAGGCATTCAAGGCCAGGCTGGATGTGGCTCTGGGCAGCCTGGGCTGCTGGTTGGCGACCCTGCACATAGCAGGGGGTTGAAAGTAGGTGATCACTGTGGTCCTTTTCAACTCAGGCCATTCTATGATTCTTTGTATAGTAAAAAACCCAGTCAGGCCTTATAAACTTGGCTATTTCACTGAAGAGCCAGGCAGACAACTTCTCTACTTGCTCCATGATTATTACTTCACAGAATGAGTAGGTAATGCTGACTGAAAATCAGTGTGTTAGAGAGCAAGCTGTTTGTACAGTGTGTGTTTTCTACATATCTCCTGATTCAGAATATTAAGAACATTAGCATGAAAATAGAAAATTTTCTTTCTGAAAAGCCCCTATTTGCTGCTTGTTCCATATATCAGGCTTAAGGGCTCAAATCTGCATTTGTTCTTACTTGTATAACCCCTCCATTAAGGACTTGGTCTTTGATATCATGCATAATGGCATTTAAGAGTGCAAAGGTCCTGCTGAAAGCAATCAGTGGCCTTGGTCACATCCTGGCTTTGCTGGATTAGGTCAAAATGTGCATTGGAAGTTAGAAATCAAATCTCTAACTCCCTTGATTTTAGCAGAGGTATAACAGAAGTGCCTGAATGCTATTCTTGGGTTCCGAGCTCCTAATTAAAGCTTAGACAATTGCTCCATACTGATTGCAGCCATTACTGGGAAAACAAGTAAGTGTGAACTAAAGAGTTCCCCAGAAATGAAGAACACTTTATTTTTTTTATACCCAAATGCTATCTAACCAAGAAATGGCTGACATTTTTCTTCAGCCTGCCAGGTAAGCAGGCTGTCTGCTGTTTGCAAATCGTGGTGGTGACTGATTGATCACGGAACAGGAAACATTACCACCTTCTCTTTGACATCTCAAGACTGCTTCCCAATTCAAGCCATCACGTTCACACTGTGTGTGCTTAGATGACTCAGCCCTACTCCCTGGCATTGGCTCTTCCAGAAAGAGTTAACGTGGTTCTGCTGACTCACGGAGGCAGATGAATCTCTTTTCCCAGTTTGATAGACAGGAAAATTGTCTCACAGGCAAGAGATCCCAAACAAAGGCATGCACGTGACTAGTATGCACATCACTGCAAGTGGTACCCAAGTGCTGCTTGAGAACACAAGGGTCTCCAACTGAGCACACCAACACCCAGAGCAGCTCTGGGAGTTCAAAGCTAAGGTGTGGACGCACAGTGTGGAAGTGAGGAGGAGTTTAGTTTTCACTGCTAATTTTATTGATGGTGTTGATACTTTTGTGCTTTAAATGTCACTGATCTGTTTCATGCAGCATCTCCAAAGTATTGTAATTCCTCTCAGCTTGCTTTGCCAAAGCTCCCAGCCAAAGCCTGTGCATATTCTGTATTCTAATTTCTTCTCTGTCTAGAGCACCTGGAACTGTCTCAAGTTCATTTATTTGGGCACATCATTTTGAGTTTTCCACAGTTATCTTCCACTGCTCCATCTGCAAACTCCTTGTTCTCACTTTCAAAGCCCTTCACAATTTGATCATGCTTCATGCTACCCTGGGTATTTCTTACCCTTCCAGAGGACACACCCTTGCTTTGTCAGTTGCAGCCTTTGTTGTTGCTTCTCTCTTTATTCTGCACTTCCCCAACAAAAATCAACAGTGAAAACAGTAAAGTTGCAACTGTAAGTACCCTGCTAATAACTGAAAGGCAGAGAATGGTCAGGGCAGCACATTGACTCAGGAGCTGCACATGGGATCTGTACCACAACCCCTCATTTGGCCTCTCCTTCTCCTCAACTTGTTTTCTGGAAAAGTTCTTTGGGATACAGGCTGTCATCAACAGCATTTCGCATTTGTGCCTCTTCTGTGCAATATGGCAAACTAACTCCTTAATTAACCTGTGAACTAACTTTCTTCCTCTCCTATGCAAAAGGATCACTGTCAAGTGTCTCATAACTTCACAGTCAGCATGATTTTATATCTTATAGCTGTGCTTCAAAGGCACAGAGAAATTGAGGCAACACTGGAACCCCACAGAAGTGCCGAATCTGTACCTCCTTAGTACAGAACAATACCAGATTTCTGTGCCTGTCTCCCTTTGCAGTACAGAGATAAATAACAGTAAACACAAACCCTAGGGCCATATTCAGAAATGGCTGGGAAACGCTGAAAGTATTTGCAGAACTAAATGCTTTCTGGGGAGCTATTTTTCAGTGTGTTGTTACAGTAAATGTTTAGATTTTCCAAAGACAACCTCATAAAACGGTCATTAAGCAGTGCTATTTTATGTACAAATATTTTGCAGAACAATTTAATATGTAATCACACAAAATGTTCTCACATGCCTGGTACCTTCACAAGCATCAGCATTAACTACCGCTTTAGCTAACATCTCTTTTCCTTCAAGAATAGCTGTGGCGAGCCAGGGGTTGCGCAGAACAACAGGGGGTTACTCAGAGCATAGAATCATAGAATGGCCTGGGTTGAAAAGGACCACAAAGATCATCGAGATTCAACCCCCCTGCTGTGTGCAGGTCGCCAACCAGCAGCCCAGGCTGCCCAGAGCCACATCCAGCCTGGCCTTGAATGCCTGCAGGGATGGGGCATCCACAGCCTCCTTGGGCAACCTGTTCCAGTGCATCACCACCCTCCGTAAAGCATCTGAATTACCTCCCTTAACAGAGGGGAGGGACGGATTTGTGCTTCATGAACACACAAAACTTGACGTGGTCAAAACTACCCTGCCGTGGCCTTTAGCAATCTGGCAGAAAGTAGTCCCAAATCCTGCAATGTATATACTCTGCCTGCACAGACCATTTAATTTGGATTCATTACCTTTATGATTATAGTAGATCATACATTCGCCAGTTTCATCCCAAACTCCAGCACAAAGATAGATTTACTGGTGAAATAAATACAAGACCAGATAGTACTTACAAGTACAAACTGTATTTACAGTCAGGCTTCATCAGTAAAATGTAAAATAAGCAAGTGTGGTAGTTACAAGACAAAATAAATACAGTCCAGCCATAGTTCGGTTGAATCTTCCCTAAACTTTAGAAGTTCAGATGTGAGAAAGTCTCCTGTGAACGAGGGCTTTATTCAGCCTCTAAATGGGAACAAGGCATGAACGGGAGTCTAGACTTCATAGAACACTGCTTCATGTCAAAACCTGTTGTAAAAATACTGCATTGTGCAACTGAAATAAATGAAAGTACAGCATCTGTAACTCCACAGGCAGAGCAGATCTAACCAACCTACATTTTGTGATTACCTAGAACCAATTTGGTCTAGTGCTAAGATCACCTTCACCCGTGGAAGTGCAAAGTTTGTTCTTTGGACCACATCTCTCTTATCTCTATTCCTACAGATTTCTTTCTGATTTAACTTTGTATAAAAGCCTCAACCTATATACTGCATGCTAGAAAAAAAAGGAGAAAAAAAAAAAAAGCTTTGGAAGTCTATTAATACATTCCCTTTAGCAATCTCTGCATATATTTCACACCTAGATTTGAAGCAGTCTTTTCAGTCTGTTCTAGCACAACACAGTCTACCAGAGCTCTGGATATGAGCTCCAAAGTACTCCTTAAAGCTTAGAGAGGCCTCATCCCGCAGCCCCACTGTCTTACTGACTTCATGTTCTGAACAGTGCTTTCCTGATTTCTAGCAAATGTATTTGCAGCTGGATTGGCCCTTGCAGTGACTGCCATGGATAACTCCATCACGGATTTGGACTTCTGATGGTAGTTGCTTTCTTTCTGTTCACACCTCATCAGCTGTGAGGTTTGCACAGAGCCCCACTAGAGCCCATTTCCACATATGCTGGCTGAACATCCCTGGCCAGGCCCTCACTGCTGACACGCCGCATTCCCTCTGTTATGCTGGTGTGAGGGTTATCTGGAAAAAGGGCTTAAGATGGAGCTGAAAATGCTTACCATACCTCGATGAAAAACTGCACGCATTCTGAAAGTATGCAGAAACAGCACCTCCTGGGACACCTGTGTTTGCGTAACTGAGAGGGTGGTGTGGAAGTTGTATCTGCTGCACATAGACACGAGTTTCAGATGATGAGCATTTCATACAGTGAGCTTTGCTGAGACTGTACGTGCTGGCTCCTCTGGAGAGATTATGCCCTTGTTCTCAGCCTGCTTGCCAACTGGCTGCTCCCCCTGTCTGGGCTTCTGATGGCCACGTAAAGAGTGCTACGGAATGCTGGCTTGTTTCGTGCAGTGCTCAATCTCTGTTTTCTGCAGATAAACCTGACATGATGTAGCAATAACAAGACACTTGTTCATCCAGCTTCTATGATGAGTTTCAGCGGCCTCATTGCAAATAACTTCCGACAAATCCACAAGAATGCCAAGCGAAGGGGAAATAAATGAAGGCTCCAATATACTGTCCCCACCAAAAAAAGTAACGAGCAGTAAGGAAACATTCCTTAGCTCCCTGCTCAACCAGCACGCTACGTATTCTCAACCACTGTTCAACGAGTCTATCCCACAGCTGTCATAAGATTAGCTCACTCTCACTACTCTGAGGTTCTCCCTTCTCCCCCTACATTCACTATGAAACTGTTAGCCAACCAAGCCTTCTAAATTACATCACAGAAACATTTTTCCTCTGCTTGGCATCTCTTAGAACAACCTCCAGGATGGCTGGATCCTACTTTCACAGAACGGAAACTGCTCTTTTCTGAGAGGAGTCAAGTACCAACTTCTTCCTCCTGACTCTGCTTCCCTCTTCAGCTGCCGACTGTCAAATTCTCCTTATTTACCTGGCACTTTCTCTCAGATTGGTTGGTTGGATACTGCTGTATCTACTTGCTCCTAACATCTTTTTTTTTCCCCTGTAATTGACAGCACGTGTTTTCCCACTGAAAAATATGCTCACGTGTAACGTTATATCTGGTATCCAAAACTCCTTACTCTCTACTTTCCCATCTTCTCTCCCTTTTCAGAAATGATAACCTCAAAAGTGCACCCTGTGTCAGTAAGTGCTCCACAGTTCTTCCCTTTCCTCAGTGCAGATCAGGGTAGGTGTGTCCAATTGAGAAAGAATGCCTGCCATCACCAACTTTTCACTTGAATGCAATTAGGGATTTGCCACTGGGATCTGTATCTGCTTGGGGTCAGCTGCTTCTAGCCGCAATGAGATCCTTGTGAGATGCAGCTTTAATGGCACTTGGGCAGAAATACTTAGTCCTGATTTCATTTCACAAGCGATGCTTTAATAAAAGCCCTTTGCAAAATTGTTATTAAAATGACTCAAAGATTCTGATTGTCCTTTGCTATTAGTCTTCATCCTCCCAACAGCTCTGTGCTCTGTGTCATGACACTCCTACTCCCTTATTACTTTACTATTCCCTTCTAAGATTTCATGATTATAGCCCACTTCACACCCTCTCTACCACCCTGACAAATGTTGCTGTGCCCTCTGGCACGTATCACTGTCGTAGTCATATCCACAGCATCAAACCTGCAAGATCTACAACATGATCCGTCTCTCACCTGTGGGTCACCTTTGGCCACCCAATTTCTTTATGCTTCTGCCTTCCCAGCCATAAAACAACTGTGTTCTTTGATATTTATGGATGAAAACCACAGAACAGAGTGTACTGCTCAGAAGAAGTTTTCCAGAGTGCTGCAACCTCACTGAATGACTGAATCCATGCCAAGATTAATTATATCTGATAGACCTATCAATTAAATATTTGCAAAAGGTCCTGCTGGACAATGGCTATCAACTACTGATCTAACACACTTTATTCTTGTACCTGCTTGCTCAATTATTCCTTGATGAAGAGGAATAGATCTGAATCACCCATGCATCTCCAACCTCAGACAAACGGTCTTGTTTTAATTCTTCACCATGGTAGTCCAAGTGATGCTAAATGGATCTAACATTCCTGTGACAGGTAATCTTTCTTTCCAGGAAAAGAAATACAGCTCAACTCTTCCTTCCCAAATGTCTTCTCAAATACCCCTGGCAGCATTCAGTTGGGTGCTGGGAGTTTTGGCCAAAAGAGCTGAAGCTCTGCCTGAGAATGTTTCCCACCCACACGCTGCAAGTGTTCAGGAGCCAATCTCATTTATGAAGTTTAGTTTGATTTCCAGTCCTTTGTGCCAAAATCCCAATGAGATGTCATTTATACACAGGAGTGGTTGCAGAATTTTGGTATTATTTGCTACAGACCAGTACACTCATTTCAACTATTCTGGGGTCTGTAGACAAGCTACGACATAAAAACTGGTAGCACAGAACTTTGGATACGACAGAGGGCATCAAGAGATGCAGATACACATTCAAATGACAACAAAAAGTATCAGAGATCTCTTGAATAAAAGACATTGAAACAGAGCTGAGAATTGCATTAATTGTATTGTCACAACTGAACAAGAACCCACTGGAATCAGACAGCTTGCTTTGGATGCTTCATCAGGCACGCTGCTCTGCAATAAGCCAAACTAAGAACCCAGATAAACATCTGGTAGACAACACCCTTTGGACTGATC